>JBAIZL010000005.1:143761885-144121885 GCA_036971475.1 Prosapia bicincta
TTTCTAAGAATCTGTATTCATTTGTTATTAACGCAAGATTGACTTAGAGATATAGTCACGAAAAAAAAATATTTGTAATTTTCCTTTTTTTACCAGGAATTTATTTATGAAACTTTTTATTTACTAATATATGCTTTTACATTGAGAAAAAAACATAAAAAACAATTTAAATGAGATACCAAAGTAAAGTAATAAAAATTTTCGGAAATATTTTATGAGCTCTTCCAGTATATTCAGGTATGTGTCTGTAAATTTATATATATGTGTGTACATTTGGTTATATAAATGTGTATATTCACGTATCAAAGTGTATGTTTTCGTATACATGTGTATATTTATGTATACAATTGTATAAATAGGTATACATGTGTATTTTTAGAATATTATAAGTATATATAGGTACCCCCTATACATGTGTATATTCGGGTACATATGTGTATAATTATACAAGTGTATATTTAGGTATAGAGTAATTCCTCGTTATTCGCTGGGGTTACGTTTCCCGAGCCTACCACGAATTGTTGATGAGGAGTGTTACGTTCCATATCAAAAATATTACCAATAATTACAGCTATACCATACACTTATTATACAGTAAATTTACGTGCTACACAATTGCATGCATATTTCTATTGACTATTCAAGTTTTCCTTCATTCCGAATACAAGAAAATTGTATTGAATATGCGCGCTTACACAAACAGATAGACATAATCTATATTGTTAAATACTATCCACTATATTTTTAAAAACTTAAATTTAGAAAATAATCTTTTAAACAAGGTTAGTTTACATTTTTTTTTAATTTGTAATTTTACTTTTTGCGCGATTTTTTTTAGTTATTTACACACTTGCTTATATAGCGATGGAAGCTCTTCAAACTTCTCGATTAAATCAAGTCCATTCTAAAGAGAGATCAATTTCAGTTTTGGGTGCACATAACTGTTTCCTTATACATACATATCATCGACAGATTATATTATCACCTTCCGCGATACATTTTTTACGATTCCTTTGTCTTCGTTATCCGAGATATGCACATGTTTCGTAATTACGTGTTCCAGCTCTTCTTCCGTCGAAACTTGGTTCGCCATTTTTAACATTGTCCAGATCTTCACTGTTAATGTGTTTAAATCCTTCGCCGTGAATTCCATGAGTTATGGAGACATCACCCATCTAGCACTACAGCACAGTAGAACGGTCAAACGATCCTCAAAGTCCTTAAGTATATATATATATATATATATATATATATATATATATATATATATATATATATATATATATATATATATAAATTTCTAGGCTTTGCAACACTGATTTCTTGTATTCACTTATCACTTTCACTATATGTACTTAAACAAGAATCTTACTTGGTATGTATGCGAGTTAACTTTCAAAGATTGGTAGTATGTCCATCATCGGGCATCACTGACCGGGGGTTGTAGTAGACTGTGAGTTGTGTGGAATTTCCGTTGTCACAAGGTGTGGTGTACCGTTATAGTTCTATTTTCGGATTCACTGCACTGTGCGAGTATTTTAAGTTTGTATTGGGGTTAATGTTGTCTATTAGTTTGACTAATTTATCTTTTTTTAATTTTAATTGTTCGTTTATGATATTATTTTTATGTTTATAAATTTGTAGTTGTTCCCAGATTGTTATTTTGAGGCCTTTTGTACTTTTTTTTATTAGGAGTACATTTTCTAATGTGGATAATGTATGTTTGTTTTTAATGGCGTGTGTAGCTACATGTAAGTTATAAGTTTCAGGTTTGATGTATGCGTTGATGTGTTCTTGATATCTGTCTTTTAATTTCTTTTTTGTTTGGCCTATATATATTTTATTACAGTCTGGGCATTTGATTTTGTATATTCCGTTTTTAAGTGTGGGACATATTTTTTCCTGTTGGTTTATTTTATTGAATATGTTTTTTGAGTTTTTGTATGCTAGGTAATATTTTTATTTTTTAATGTTTTAGTTATTCCTTTTATATTGTACCCTGTATATGTGAATGTGGCCCATTTTGTTGTTGTTTGTCGTTCGATTTTAGGTTGTTTTAATTTATTTAATATTTTTAATATTATTTATCTATAGTTTTTTATTGTATCCATTTTTTTGGGCTATTTGATATATTATTTGTTTTTCTTTTTGTTTTTCTTCATTTTTTAGAGGTAGTTTTAGCATTATGTATAAGAATGGGTTGTAAGCAGCCATTTTATGTTGTAGGGGATGGTTAGGGTAGTTTGGTATTGTATTAATGGTTTGTGTGGGTTTCCTAAAACTTGAGTATTCAATGTTACTTGTATTTGTGGTTATTGTTAGGTCTAGATAGTATATTTTATTGTTTATTTATTCTTACATGGTGAACTTTATGCTAGGGTGTAAGTTGTTGATTTCATTTAAGATATTATTATTTATTGCTTTATTTTGTGAGATGTATAATCCATCGTCAACATATCGTATCCAATCTCCGTTGGGGTCATGTGTTTTATGGTTTGTGTGACTAATTCAAGGTATATATATATATATATATATATATATATATATATATATATATATATACATATATATATATATAAATGTGTGTGTGTGTGTGTGTGTGTGTGTGTGTGTGTGAGTGTTTGTGTGTGTTGCAACGTCCCCCTGCGTACTTTGTTGAATAATATATATATATTTATATATCTGCTGCTCACACCGATTTGTGTACCGTGTTAAGATCCCTAACGTTTGTCTTGTGTTCCCGCGTAATGTACCACGCCCAAATGCAAGCCTATTTCCGCTGACTTCTACCTTAACGTTTGTATGACCTCCCCTACGTTGCTTGGCAGGTTTGTTGGGTCTGTATTTAGTCACACATGTCAGTAAAATAGTCAGCTGGAAAGAAACAACATTTATATGAACACACAAAATTTCAAAGAATCTTACCACTTCATGAGATCTGCAGGAACAGCAAGATAGTAGTAACTTTGGGCTTCATTACAAAAAACCAACTAATTTTTAGAATAGCTCAATAAAATTGTTCTCAGGAGAGAACTCGTTTGAAGAAACATTAGGTTCTAAACTTTATATATTTATTAATTAATAAAATTTAATAAAAACGGTACTCTGATTTTATAATCATTATTTATCAGTTGGAAAAAACTAAAAGGTTTTATTGGTTGTTCAACACAGGATAAATTCAAATACTGTAAGTTTTTATAATGCATTTAAGTAGGAAGTGGCTTACCCTGGGACAACTACCCCTAACTCGGCCGCTACGTAACCTAGGACTATAGGGGTAGTTTTGGATGATGCTCAAGGTCATCGCGCACCTGATGCCGGCCTTAGGGGTGGTTTCGACCACGTTTAGGGGGGTAGGGGGTAGTTTTTCGAAAAAATTTATTTCTAACCCACGACCTAAGCTAGCCAAAATGGATCCAACCTAACCTAACCTAAGTGTTGGGGGTGACCTCGGCCACGTTCAGGACCATCTCCGGGGGATGCTCCGGGGGCGGATTGGGGGTGGGGGGTAGTTTTCGAAAAAAATTTGGAAAAATATTTCTTGACCGATAGGGTGAGTTTAGAGTCTATTACGGGCTGCTGAGGGGTAGTTTCACCTAGGGGTAGTTTTTAAATAAAATATGAAATTGCCAAAAATCGATCGGTTGGATCAACAGACAGTACGGGATACGTGTAGAGGCCCTTTTGGACCGTTGCGGGGGCTGTTTCACCAAGGGGTAGTTTTTACAAAAAATATGAAATTGCCGAAAATCGATCGGTTGAATCAAATGACCGTACGGGATATGTCTAGAGTCCATTATGGACGACTGTGGGGGCGGGTGCACCTGTTTTCAGATTGTCAAAAATAATCGGGGTCCTAGGTAAAATCCACCCGGGCATTAGTTAAAGCCGCCAAGGCAGAGCCAATATGGAGCACGCACTCGGTTAAAGCCAACCCGAGCCTAGCCACCCAGCAGCTAGGCGTTAGGTAAAGCTAACACGGAGCTAGCCCTCGGGTAAAGACATCTCAAGGCCGACCCTTAGGTAAAGGAACCCAGGAATAGCTCCGGTGGTGGGGGTAACTTTGGAAAGATTTAATGGTTATCTGATGACGTATCAGCGCCCGAGCGACTCCAGGTAAGTAGTAGGCTCACCCTAACTATAGTGGTCTACCACTAAATGATTTGGGTGATGAGGGGCCCTGGGGTATATGATTGGCAAACTCAAAATTTGTCTATCCTACTAAATTAATAAACAATGCAGTCAGCCTATAAGTAAAGCTACATAAGAGCAGGGCTAGGACGGTTGCTATATCAACTACCAAGAGAAATACCTCCACCAAGTCTTAGGTAAAGCTATCTGTGGAGCAAGGCCACAGGTAAAACCAACCCTTATGCCAAACCATAGGTAAAGCCATCCAGGTGCCGGACCTTCGGTAAAGTCACACCAGGAGTCGTGCTAGAGGTAAAGCCCCCAGGAGCTAGGCCTTAGGTATAGCCAACCCGAAGCCAGCCCTTAAGTAAAGCCACCCGGGTGTCAGACCTCCGTTAAAGTAACCGCGGAGTCGGGCTTGAGGTAAAGCCGCCCAGGCCTTAGGTAAAGCTACCATTGAGGCAGACCATCGGTAAAGCTACCATGGAGTCGGGGCCTAGGTAAAGCTACCATGGAGTTAGACCATAGGTAAAGCAAACACGGAGCAAGGACTCAGGTAAAAGCCATCTCGAAGCCAGCCGATAGGTAAAGTAACCCTGGATTCAGGCATCAAGTGGGGGTGGTTATCAAATAATATATGAAATTACCAAAAAATGATCGGTTAGATCAAACGACCAACGACCTACATAGAGTTCAAATAGTCAACAAGTTGAATCGACCAATCACAACGCTGGGGCCCGGTAGGCCTACGTAAACGGTCAATGTAAGACGAGAAGGCCTATATAACGTGTTAAACCAATATATATGACAGCCCACATAATGTGTTAAACAAATATGCAAGCCTACATACATACTATGCTAGGCCGACATACTATGTCGGTAAATCACCGGCCAAAGCCTATATGAACTGAGATAGTTTCACCTCATATATCAGGTAGAACCACGGGCAGGCAACCGTATAATATGGGGAGTACTATAAGGTATAGCTAAACCAATATATACGATAGCCCACATAATGTGTTAAACAAATACGCAAGCTTGCATGAATCCCTAAATGCGCCTACTATGTCGGTAAATCACTGGCCACAGCCTATATGAACCGAGATAGTTTCACCTCATATATCAGGTAGAACCTGGCAATCGTATAATATGGGAAGTACTATAAGGTACATCTACCAATGCATAACCTATCAAGCCCATGACGGTCAACAAATATTACAATATAATTTAAAAAAGTTACGCACAGGTAAACTTTCAAAGGTTGGTCGTATCTCCATCACGGGCATCACTGACCGGGGTTTGTAGAAGTTAGGGGTGGTTTTGGATGATGCAGGTGGTCGATGTGACCTTGATCGTAGCCTTGGGGGAGGGTTCAACCACGTCTAGAGGGGTAGTTTTTAGAAAAAATTATTTTCAACCCACTAACCTAAGCTGGCCAGAGTGCATCTAACCTAACCTACTGTTGGGTGTGGGATAAAGATGAGGATCATCACGCCTTCTGCCGTGTACAGAGATATTGTGATGGGTTAGTTAGTGACCCCTCAGTTAGCCTGTGTGATAGGCTAGGCACTGGTAGAGCTATTTACTTAGCTAATGTGACGAGTTATGTGTTGGTAGCTGTGATAAGTAATGCATTGGTAGCCGTCCATACCTTGCTGTTGTCGTAGTTCATGCAGTGGTAGGTTTTCCTTACGGAGCTATTGTCTTAGCAGTGATATAGATCTTACGTAAGTATTATCTTGGTCATTGATCGATAACTGTTTTTACGTAGCTATTGTGATGTTGGTAGCTGTCTTTACGAGGCTAGTGTGATGGTTCATTATTTAGTAGCAGTCAATAACGAGTTAGCCTATGCATCTTTAATTGTCTTTACACAGCTATTATGATAGGGTATGTATTGGCTGTTATCTTTTCGTAGCTATTTTAATGGGGTAGGCATTGTTAGATGCCTTTACGCAGTTATTGTCTTTACATAGCTATTATGATAGGGTATGTATTGGTTGTTATCTTTTCGTAGCTATTTTAAAGGGGTAGGCATTGTTAGCTGCCTTTACGCAGTTATTGTGTGACAGGTTATGCATAGCTGTTTTTACATAAGTCTTGTGATAGGTTATACAATATTAGCCGTCTGTACGTAGCTTTTATGGTAGGGTGAGCATCGGTAGCTCTTTTTAACGTAACTATTGTGGCTGTCTTTACGAAGATATCGCTTAAGGTCTTAAATTGATAAAGGGCGTTACGAAACCATTGTCTTAGATTAGGAGTCGGTAACAGTTTTGACATACCTATTGTGGTAGAGTATAAATTGGTAGCTGTTTTACAGAGATGGTGTCTAAAGTCTCGGTTTGATGGAGAACATACCTGGACAATATGTGTAATGGCCTTGACGGTTTCTGCATAGCTATTTTGGTACGCTTTGATAGCTATAATTATGTCTAAGGCTTAAAGCTTTTGCCAGTGCCTTCGCTAACCATAACCCATTTGACCTCGGTGTAGATGTTGGTTGATTAGCGTACGTTTTTCATTTTGATTAGCTGATACGTTGATCTGGGCATAGCCGCCATAGCCTATTTGGACTTGGTGTCAATGCTGTTCGTTTGAACTTCACGTATGTTGGTTGGTTAAACTACGCGTATGACAGTAGTTTAGTTGAAACGTTGGTTATTTGATCTAGCCTACACAGGCCATAGCCCTTTTTGAAGTCGGTATCAACATTGCCACCATCTTGTTCTCCACCTGAATGACGTCATATTCGATCCTAGGTTGTGTATCGGATACTATGTGTTACCTTATATCACGCCGCTCATGAAATGCTGTGTGTTTGTCAAGCTATACTCAGGGTGCTATATGACGAACTTTAGCCGAGCTATGCAACGGATATTATGTGTTACTTTGTATTCATACTTCTCATCGGATACTATGTGTTAGCCGTAGTCAGGCTATGGTTTGAATATGTTGTGTTAGCCCTAGTCATGACTTGCATCGGCCGCTATGCGTTAATGATTATCCGGGCTATGTATCAGGTATTATGTGGTAATTTGTGGGCAGCTTGTAGGTTAGTGTGTGATATCCATTAGCTAAACTATGCACCGAATATAATGTGTTATACTTTGTAGGTCCATGTCTTCTTAGCATAATATCTATGCTGGCTTAGACACATATATGTTTAACACATTATGTATTCTATTATGTATTTGGGCTTAACATAGTATGATAGCATGCATGTTGGCTTACCATAGTATTTATGTAGGTTTACACGCATATTTGTTTAACAGCGTATATATGGCTATTTAGAGTATATTGCATGCTGGTTTAACATAGTATATATGCCTATATTGGTTAACACTGTATGTATATAGGTTGCGCGACTTTTTTTTGATTATATTGTAGTATTTGCTGACCGTCATGGGCGTGATAGGTTATGCATTGTTAGCTATACGATATAGTACTTCCCGTATTATACAGCCGCCTGCCTGAGGTTCTACCTGATAGACGGGTGAAAATGTGTGTCGGACTCTGATCATATAAGCTTGGGCCTGTGGTTTACCGACATAGTAGGCCTTATGGATACAACGTGTTAATCGTTAGCGGGGCCTCTGGATACTATATATTAAACCTTCGTCAGGCTATGCATTGGATACTATGTGTTATTGATCAGGTATTATGTGGTACCTGTAGGATAGTGTGTGATAGCCGTTTAGCTAACCTATGCAGTGGATATAATGTGTTACAATTTGTAGGCCCTTGTCGGCTTAGCATAATATGTATGGTGGCTTACACATGTTTGTTTAACGCGATATGTAGGCCTAACATAGTATATACGCCTATCTATGATAGCATACATGTTGGCTTACCAGAGTATTTATTTGGTTTACACGCATATTTATTGAACACACTATAAGGGCAATCACTTATACAGGCTTAACATATTATATAGGCCTATGCGGGTAACGGGGATATTGGCCTAATACAGGATGTATATAGGTTAACCTACATATTGGTTTAACAGCGTATATATGGCTATGTAGATTATATTGCATGCTGGTATAACATAGTATATATGCCTGAATGTTGGCTTAGCACTGTATGTATATAGGTTGCGTAACTTTTTTAAATTATATTGTAGTATTTGTTGACCGTCATGGGCGTGATAGGTTATGCATTGGTAGATGTACCCTATAGTACTTCCCATATTATTCGATTGCCTGGTTCTGCCTGATAGACAGGGTAAAAATAGCTCAGATCATATAGGCTTTGGCCAGTGGTTTACCGACATAGCGGGCACATTTAGGGATTCATGTAAGTCGGCTTAGCATAATATGTATGGTGGCTTACACATGTTTGTTTAACGCGATATGTAGGCCTAACATAGTATATACGCCTATCTATGATAGCATGCATAGTAGTTTGACTAATTTATCTTTTTTTAATTTTAATTGTTCGTTTATGATATTATTTTTATGTTTATAAATTTGTAGTTGTTCCCACATTGTTATTTTGAGGCCTTTTGTACTTTTTTTTTATTAGGAGTACATTTTCTAATGTGGATAATGTATGTTTGTTTTTAATGGCGTGTGTAGCTACATGTGAGTTATAAGTTTCAGGTTTGATGTATGCGTTGATGTGTTCTTGATATCTGTCTTTTAATTTCTTTTTTGTTTGGCCTATGTATATTTTATTACAGTCTGGGCATTTGATTTTGTATATTCCGTTTTTAAGTGTGGGACATATTTTTTCCTGTTGGTTTATTTTATTGAATATGTTTTTTGAGTTTTTGTATGCTAGGTAATATTTTTATTTTTTAGTGTTTTAGTTATTCCTTTTATATTGTACCCTGTATATGTGAATGTGGCCCATTTTGTTGTTTTTTGTCGTTCGATTTTAGGTTGTTTTAATTTGTTTAATATTTTTAATATTATTTATCTATAGTTTTTTATTGTATCCATTTTTTTGGGCTATTTGATATATTATTTGTTTTTCTTTTTGTTTTTCTTCATTTTTTAGAGGTAGTTTTAGCATTATGTATAAGAATGGGTTGTAAGCAGCCATTTTATGTTGTAGGGGATGGTTAGGGTAGTTTGGTATTGTATTAATGGTTTGTGTGGGTTTCCTAAAACTTGAGTATTCAATGTTACTTGTATTTGTGGTTATTGTTAGGTCTAGATAGTATATTTTATTGTTTATTTATTCTTACATGGTGAACTTTATGCTAGGGTGTAAGTTGTTGATTTCATTTAAGATATTATTATTTATTGCTTTATTTTGTGAGATGTATAATCCATCGTCAACATATCGTATCCAATCTCCGTTGGGGTCATGTGTTTTATGGTTTGTGTGACTAATTCAAGGTATATATATATATATATATATATAAATGTGTGTGTGTGTGTGTGTGTGTGTGTGAGTGTGTGAGTGTTTGTGTGTGTTGCAACGTCCCCCTGCGTACTTTGTTGAATAATATATATATATTTATATATCTGCTGCTCACACCGATTTGTGTACCGTGTTAAGATCCCTAACGTTTGTCTTGTGTTCCCGCGTAATGTACCACGCCCAAATGCAAGCCTATTTCCGCTGACTTCTACCTTAACGTTTGTATGACCTCCCCTACGTTGCTTGGCAGGTTTGTTGGGTCTGTATTTAGTCACACATGTCAGTAAAATAGTCAGCTGGAAAGAAACAACATTTATATGAACACACAAAATTTCAAAGAATCTTACCACTTCATGAGATCTGCAGGAACAGCAAGATAGTAGTAACTTTGGGCTTCATTACAAAAAACCAACTAATTTTTAGAATAGCTCAATAAAATTGTTCTCAGGAGAGAACTCGTTTGAAGAAACATTAGGTTCTAAACTTTATATATTTATTAATTAATAAAATTTAATAAAAACGGTACTCTGATTTTATAATCATTATTTATCAGTTGGAAAAAACTAAAAGGTTTTATTGGTTGTTCAACACAGGATAAATTCAAATACTGTAAGTTTTTATAATGCATTTAATTACTGATTTTAAACTAAACTAATTTTCTTTTCAAATAAAACATATTTAGCTCTCTTTTTATCTTCACGAATTTTTAATTAAAAGTTCGTTAATTTTCACATATTTAAACCCTACATTTCATATACAATTCATTAATTATATTTACACAATTTTAAACAAAATTATTTCGAAATGTAACATAATTAAATATTTGATCTTCTTATTTCAAGATTGAATTGGTAAATTCAAATTTTATTATAAATAATTTTAAAGTTTATATAATTCAATAAATCTGGTCTTCATGAAAATGATTGACTTATGGCCAAAACCATTTTGTAAATATAATATTTATTATTCTTTATTTCAACAATTTTGTTATACTAATTAACTTTATTACTTTTAAGATTTATTTAATTTTTCAACATGGAATGAAGTCATTGTTTAAGTTTATTTGGTAATTTAAATTTAATAAATTTAACTGACTAAATTTGACGTTAAATTGTATGTAATAGAGAAATTGACTTGCCAAGGATTTCCCTGCCGGTCCTGGAGTCCTCCCGTCTGGATTCCCTGGTACCTGGACATCGGAAGTTGCCATCCCTGGTCAGTCGATGGAAGTCTTTCTCCATTTCCGCGTCCTAGAGGCTGAGTCTGGAGCCCTCGTCCATGGATGGAAGTAGACGGCGGAAACGTGGTGGTTTTGTCCCATCTGGCCTAATGGTGGTTCTAGGCGCGATCCGACATAACGGCCGTTAGCACCTAGTATCAAAAATGCTTTACAGACTGCCTTACAGTTCCTTAAGTTCCTGTACTTTTTGCACCTGTTTCACCCTTCCCCTCCGCTCTAAGCTCGTCGCTATCTCCGTACTTGTTTCTTGTACGGGCGGGTTGGACAACGTATTAGTTTTAACCTGCATAATTTTGTTATCTGTTTTAGAACACTGAAAAATGTCTATTATTTTAAAATGGCTGTAACTTTATTGTTATTTGACTTTTTTAAATTCTGTTTTCACTACTATTTATTATAGATTTTTCTGGTCATTTCAAAATGTCGATGCTAGTTCTACGTGGCCTAGATCTCAAGTTAACATTTTTCGGCCCTTAGAAATTTTTCACTTCACTCCCGTTTGTCAAATTGAGTTTGTTATTAGAGTTTCATGCTATTATAACTTCAATTTGTCTTAATAATACTTATTGAAAATTTTACTGACTTCTTGACTCTTTACAACGTTTCCTTATACCATAAATTAAAACCTTATTACTTAAATATTAAAATTGTTGTTTAAAAAATAGGAAATTAATAATTTCCCAATTTGACGGCCTCCCAGACCGTTACAATCTGCCTGTTTAAAAAAAAAAAAATTGTTATTAATATATTTTTCACCAACTCAATTTTTTCTAACTTCTATTTAAACTATATTATCTTATTATCTTCTATTACAATTTGTCTTAGTCTAATTTGTTGTCCTTTGTATCGTTTCTTCTTGAAACACTTCAAAATAAACATAATTAGTACAAGGAATATTTATCATAAGTCACTAAAGTTTATATAGTATTATTTATATATTTTGTTTTGTTAATAATCACTTTCCACTTCACTAGTGACTGTCATTTTCTTTATTTAATTTAAACGTACATTTATTTATACTAATATTCTTAATTATGGCATCATAAACAATTACTTCTAATACAAACCAATTGTTTATAACTTACATAACTAATTTGCTAACATTTACATTTAAAGTATTTTACATTTTTTTTTTTTTTTTTTTTTTTTTTTAAACGACGAGAATACTTTATGCACAGAGTGTGGGACTCCTCTCGATGCTGCACTAGGCTCTACATCTGAAAGTTTACCCACTAAACTCGTCACCCTCCAGGCAGATTTCCAGCCCGGAACCGCCGAACCATTACTTCAGGGTGGTGCCTCTTATACTTCCTTCATTATATTACGGATCTAGCCATCCTTCTTCTTTTTTACATCGTAGAATAGATTCGATGTATTTCGATGCCATATTCCAGTTGGCTTCCGATGCAAGGATCGTCCGCACAAAGCTCTCTGGGGAGAGACCCTTGGCATGTGTCATCAATCGACTCCTCTGGTCTACGAATCTGGCGCACTCAAAGAAGGTGTGCCTCGAGTCATCCAGTTTGTCGCTACATATCCGGCAGTTCTGGGACAGAACTTTTCCCATCTTAAACAGGTATGCCCTAAAGTACCCGTGGCCTGTCAGGAACTGTGTGATATAGAAGTTCACTTCCCCGTGCCTGCGTTCTGTCCATTCCTTTTTGCTTCTTATCAGAAGGAACGTCCACCTACCTGACCGTTCATGATTCCATCGTTGCTGCCACTGGTTCATGGTTTGTGCTCTGGCTCGCTTGACCGCCTCTATTTTGGCTATCTCTTTACTGTTATTATATACAAATTTTCTCTCTTGAGCCAATAGGTCGATTGGCACAACACCTGCCACAACCAGCACAGCTGCCGACGAAACAGTACGGTAGGCGATCGCTATTCTTAGCGCTCCCATTCGTTGAATCGTATCGAGTCTGGTACGGTACTTCTGTACCTTCAAAGGGTCGGCCCAGATTTCAGCACCGTAGAGCATGATGGATTGCACCGTAGACCATAGAAGTCGTCTCCTGCTTGCCCTTGGGCCACCGACGTTAGCCATCAATCTTGCGAGTGACGAGGTCACAGCCGCAGCCTTATCACAGGTCATGCGAAGATGTACCCCGTACGTCAGCTTGTTGTCCAGGTTGACTCCTAAGTACTTCACCGCTCTCTTAGTGAAGAGCGTCTCCTGTCTCACAACCATTGGTACCACCATCGGCATCCTCCTTCCAGATAATAAAACTATCTCAGTCTTGGAAACGGCCAGCTGTAGACCGTGTTCTGTCATCCATAGGTTAATCCTACGCATGACCTGATTCAGCCGTACCTGCGCCAACTCAGTGTTGCGAGCTGTAATGACAGCAGCAACATCATCGGCGTAGCCCACCAGATATGCATCTTCTGGCATTTCTAATCTCAGAAGACCATCATATGCCACATTCCACAGGTCTGGTCCCAGTACCGATCCTTGGGCTGTTCCAGCTGTGATTTCCTTTGTCCACTGTCTTCCGTCAGCAGTCCAGATCAGCCGCCGATCTCTCAGATAGTCTCTGATCACGGCCAACAGATACCTTGGAACAAAGAATTTCCGTTCCAGCGCCTCCATTATGGTCGACCATCGCACAGAGTTAAATGCGTTCTTCACATCTAACGTTACCAGAATTACAATCGGTCTGGCACCATGACACACAAGATCTCCCAATTTCCTGGCCTCTATCCCCTGTTGGATCGCCGTTACTGTGGAATGCCCTTCCCTAAATCCATGCTGGTTCTTGGTAAGGCCTCCTGCCGCCTGTATTGCCTTTTGTAGCCTCGGTCTTATTAATTTTTCCATTACCTTTCCCAATGTGTCCAGCATGCACAACGGTCTGTAAGATGATGGATCGTCAGAGGAGCCCTTCTCTTTATTTATGAGCACAAGCTGCGCTACCTTCCACTGTGATGCGAATATGCCTGACTTCAGACAGGCATTGTACATGTCCAGTAGAGGGCTTGGATGTGCTCGAACCACCACCGTCAATACCTCTGGTGGGATTCCGTCTGGTCCTGGGGCTTTCGGGAAATAGTGCTTCCACAATTCGTCTCGTTGCGCTGGCGCTCAATGCCTGGTCAGAGGATCCGCCGCTCAGCTTTCGTGAAACTATTTTATAGCCCATACCCCAGGGGGTCTTCATTAATCTCTTCGCAAAGGGATCTCCAGCAACAATCCTTGCTCTGCCGGATTGCCAAAAAAAGAGCCTTTTTTGCCTCCTTGTGCTCTAAGGCTAGAGCCGCTGCCTTAACCCCGCCACGAGATCTCTGTGCCTTCCGTCTAAGTTGAAGACATCTTCTTCTGAGATCGGCTATATCGTCGGTCCACCAATAGGCTTGCTGTCTTGCTTTGCGGATGCTCTTACGAGGCATTGACATTTGGCAGGCTTGTCGTATGACGTAGGTCACCTGTTTAACGGCACTTTCTATATCCCCTACATTGGATGAATCTGGATAGGAGGCCGGATTACATTGCCACATGAAACAAAGTGCTTCCATCAACATTGCTCCATCCATCTTTCCTACACTCCACCTTGGCTGGCGTCGGATCCCGGAACGAGATGTTATATACTCCTCTTCAATATCAAAAGATATATAATCATGATCACTCCCCGAGTAGTCCGGGAGCACTCGCCAGTTCCTACATCTCCGCCCCAGGTTTTCCGATACCAGCGTCACATCTGGAATGGAGTATCCGTAACCGGGCCGATGATATGTCGGGGTACTACCAGTGTTTTGGATATGAAGTCCCAGTCTGGTTGCCATTTCCAACAGAAGATTTCCTCTTCTATTTGTACGCGGCATTCCCCATTCTACCTCTCTGGCGTTGAAATCTCTGGCCATTATGATTTTTCCACCCACCTCTCTCACTGAATCCTCCATATTATTCAATTTTTCCTGGTAAATGTTGATACTATCGTTTGGAGAGAAGTAGCAGCTGACGAATGTCAAGTCTCCACTTGTAATCCAAACATAGCCACTTCCAGAGCCAGTCTTACTTATCGGAAACTTCCGCAGATCCGTAATCCAGATTACTGCCATTCCAGATTCATCCTTTTGCCATGCTGATTTCCCTTTATGACGGTACGGCTCGCTGATGATCGCTACGTCGATTCCTGTTTCCAGTACCAACTGATCGATCAATCCATCAGACGCCCGACATCTGTTGAGGTTACCTTGTAGCACCTTCATGCAGGTTTGCCCTTGCCTTTTTTCAAAGCGAGAGCCTCTCGAAAAACTTTACAGGATCCCGATCCCGATACATGGTTTAGCGGGATATCCTTGTAGCCTTTTTCAGTGCAAAGGATACAACGATGGCGGTTTGGAGCGCTGTCTGTTCTCTGCAACTATTGAGTTCCAGCAAAACTCCACCCTCCCTCGTTTTCCTGATGCCGCGAATCACCGCACCACTGTCTTCTGGACGCACATCTTTCCTTATCGCACCTAGGATTTCCGCATAGCTCTTTCCAGCGGAAGCCTTAAAAACTAAGGCGTTCCTTCTTGGTTTTCCCTCTTTCTTCGCCTTATTGGACAATCGGCTGTCTTGCTGCCGTATGATAGGCGTCAACACGCGCTGCTGAGTCTCTGGTACACTCTTTGCCTTACCCTTCTTCTTACTGGCCACTATATTCCATTTCTCGGTTTTTGCCGATTCCTGGATGTTAGTATCCATCGCCTCCTGGCTGTTTCTTGACTCCCTTGGGCGCTTTCGTGGAGGTAGGTTTCGTCTACCAGGACTACTTCCTACAGACACAGATGCCCTCTCTGCTAGAGCCCAGATTGCATTCTGTCGTGAAATTCTACAGGCTCGAAGCACCTCCAGACCATCCTCTAGTTTGACGAGTCCATTCTTGATAGCCATGTTCAAATTTTTCTGTTTTGCAGCAGATTCCCTCATAGTACGTAGGATAGCGCTAATAGCTCTGATTTGCTCCTCCTCGCTCTTATCTGCCTCGCTGATCTGTAATTTCAGCCTTTCGACCTCAGAGGATTCGGCCTCTGAAATAAAGCTCTGCAAATCTGTTCTGACTTCGGCGTCCACAGCACGTTCAGGAACATCATCAAATGGATCCGCTACCTTACTACTCTCCAAGGTTCTTGTTAGAGGCGGAGTCCTTATTGTGCTCGTGCTTTTCTTAAACGGGTCTTTTTCTTTTTCTGCACATGTAGCTTGCGTCAGGGCCAAGTGTTCCACCCTTTTCGAAGAATTGCAGTCATGGGCTAACGACCCAGGTGTGGCCTGCTCAGTCACCTCCACCTGTACCGGTACTGGGGATCCGACTCCCTGCACCGTAAAAGATATCTCCTTCTCACTACTCATATTTGGTTTATTTTCGGGGTTCCCTCCCCTATCTTGTTTTGGTTCACCCTGGCTATTTTATTTCACCAGTATCCGAAGTGCAAGCACAACGAGCGTTCCCCTATCCACCACCTGGGGAGGCGCCCGATAGCAGACAAGCAACTGCCACGGGAAAGTATTTTACATTACATCATAAGCACCTGATTCTATTGTTGTCAGCTGTGGAACCCATCCCTTATTATCGGAATTTGTTTATCATTCGATAAAGCTAATGGCAGCGACTGACTATTACATGAATGTAAATTCTTGTTTTACTTGCAAGGTCAATCAGCTGGCTTGTGTACAAGTTATTAAAGTTCACTTGATATCTCTCAGTTGATTCTTGATTTAACCGACAAAGTCTAAACGTAATGGCCCACTATTTCGTGCACACAAACTTCTTGTTTTATTTGGCAATGTCATTAAGCTGATTTGTACCGTTTATTTAAAAGTCCAATTCCTATCTCTCCGTTGCTTCCTACTTTATTTTTCTAGCTTGTTTGATCTAAGCAGTGGAGGTAGCTTGACAATGTTTGCTCAATACACACAGACTTCCTTTATAATACTTTGTAATGTTTGAAATGTTGGTTCAGTTATTAAATAGTCTGTTTTACATTCGGCTTTACATTTGTCCCTTTATCAATAAGTAGTCAAGTTTAAAGTTTAGATTTAGCCTCCTTTAATCATTATAAAACTTCTTATTATCCTTTATGTCGTAAATGCCTCGGATTTTATTTGTAATTATGTTTCGATTTTATAGGTTTTCCGACCCAGTTTCCTCTTAATCCTATAAGGACCCTGGTATCTTAACAGAAGCTTCTCTTACCTCATGAAGAGTCATGTTAATTACCTGTTCCATATATGATAGGTATCTCATCCATGATGACTGTGCTTCATGACAATACGTCCTAAGAATCCTGCCCAGATCTCGGTTTATTCTCTCAGCATGATTTACTTGTGGGTGCCTGACCGGAATTAATGTATGCTCAGCATTGTTGTCGTGCATCCATAAATTCCATTGTCGAGACGTAAAGGCCGATCCGAAATCTGAGAGTATTCGCCTAGGCTTCCCTATTGTCTGAAAATAATGCGACAGTTTGGCGATTGTACTCGTCGTATTTGGGCGCTTTACCGCATATAATTTAATTAACTTTGAAAATACGTCTACTACTACCAAGATGTGCCTTGCACCTCCTGTGCTTCGTGGCATGGGTCCTAAAAATTCAACAGCAACAATCTCTCCCGGCTGTTTTGTTAAAATGGGTTTAGTTCTTGCTTGCATATATCGGTTTGTTACTTTGGCAAACTGGCAGATCCGACATTTCCTAAAGACATACATTACTTGTTTATTTATGTTTTTAATGTAAACATGTTTGTTTATCATTTTATCAATTTTATTTTTGCCTAAGTGCCCATATTGTTTGTGTACTTGTTCTATAAATGGAACAATATTCCGACTTGGCATTACAACATTCGTTTTGGCATTTACAACTTTACACAATATATTACCAGAAATTTAATAATTATTAAAATTGTTTATTTGGTTAATTACATTTAACAAATCAGGTTGTTGTTCCTGAGATTGCCTCATATCCCTAAACATTTTTTGAATTTCCGTAGGACATTCTACTTTAATTTGTCCTACTTTAATTAAATTTAGGCCCTTTTGCCCACTACTGTTTCCCATATCAGTCTGGTACATCCGGCTTATTGTGTCGCAAGGAACGTTTCCTTTTCCCGGGCAATGTCTAATTTTTGGATGATATTACTGTATCGCAAGAATCTTCTTAGTTATGCGTGCATTGGTGTAGTTGCATTTATATAGAAATTTTAATGCTTTGTTGTCGGTAATTATAGTTGATGGAGCCCCCACTATAAGTGGTCGAAATTTCTTAGGCCATGTACTATGGCCAAGAGCTCCTTTTCGTATACTGTGTACCCTAATTCTGCTTGTTTAAGTGTTCTTGATACAAAGCCTATTACGTGTAATCTGCCCTACTAATCTTCCTGGTACAGCTGACTAGCAATAGCGTTATCGTTAGTGTCAGATTGTAAAAACGTTCCCCGACCTTCCACCGGATGTGTTAATGTAACTGCCTCCACAAACAGATTGTTTACGCTGTCGAATGCATCTTGCATTTCTACGTCCCAAGCCCAGGGTTGTCTTCCTTAAGAGTTTTAACAGGGGTGAAGTTTCTCGGGCGTATTGACTCGTAAAGCGCGAATAATAATTCACAAATCCTAAGAACGATTGTAGTTGTTTTTTATTCTTAGGACTTGGAAAATAGCGAATCGCTTGTAGCTTATCTGGGTCAGTCTTTACCCCTTTCTGGTCAAACATTTACTCTAAAAACTTCACTTCCTGTTGGCAGAACAATGTGTTCTTATGATTGATTGTTAAGTTTCCCTCCCTGAATTTGAAAAATATTATTTGCAAGTGCTCCAGGTGTTCTTCAAAGTCTCCGACAGACATAATAAATCATCGACATATGCTAGTATGTTGTCACTCAGTTCAACGCCTAATGTTAAGTCGACTGTTCTTACTAGGGCCGCTAGAGAATTCTGTAACCCGAATGAGACGACCTTAAAACTGTACACTTTGCTGTCGAATAAAAAGCCGGTATATTTCTTTGACTCGTGTGTCAGTGGTACCTGCCAAAAACTTGACGTCATATCGATCGTAGAAATATACCGCTTATTCCTTCCCTTTCTTAGTATATCGTCTATACTAGGTGCACTTTCATAATCGGGTACAGTAATCTCATTTAATTTCCTAGCGTCCAAACATAGTCGAACTGTATTGCCTGATCTTATGACAACAACCATAGGATTAACATACGGCGTTCTTGACCTTTCAATTATATCATATCGGAGCATTTTGTCGATTTCTTTCTGAACCTGTTTGCGGACGTTCACTGGGATCGGATAGTTTCTGTTTACAAATGTCGTGCTTTCCCTAATCTTAAGCGAGTGTTTATATTTGTTTGACCTACCGGGTTTTTCATCAAAAACATCTGAATACGTAGCTATCAAATCTTGTAACTTTGACAATTCCTGGTTGTTTAAAATACAGTTATTTTTTGAAGTCTCTATCTTAATGGTATTCAGTTTTAAACATTTTTGATTCATCCCGCTCTAAGCTCTTCGCTATCTTCGTGCTTACTTCGGAGAGTTTATATATATATAAAATTGTGTATATATACATATATATATATATATATATATATATATATATTTATTTATTTATTTATTTATATGTGTGTGTGTGTGTGTTTTTATTTAGATATATGTGTATATTTGGTTTACATGAGTATATTTAGGTATAAAAAGCTATGTAGATACTTAAATATATATATAACCCCAAAACAAACTTTAAAAACTCGCACAGTGCAGTGAATCTAAAAATAGAACATAACGGTACACCAAGGTCAACGGGAAATCCACTCTGTCTACAACAACCCTGTTCAGTACGCCCGACATCATCTCTTCGGAAGAGGAATATATTTGTTTCTAAATATAAACATAAATATATACATACATATACACACACACATATATATATATATATATATGTGTGTGTGTGTATGTATCACTGAGTATGCCCGAGGATGACGGCACGACCAGCCATTGAACGTTAGCTCGCATAAATACCAAGTAAGATTCTTGTTTAAGTACATAAGTGAACGTGATAAGTGTATACGATAAAACAGTGTTGCATAACTACAAATATATATATATATAAATATTCATTAAATTAGTTATGTAAAACACTATTAATCAAGATTCAATTTTAAGTCAATTTAAACAAATCATTAAAGAAAACAATGTAAACCAAAATAATGACGAACCGGTGAAATAAGTGATAAATTTTAATAAAAAATGTCATCTACCCTGTTCATTATTAAATATAATTTGACATTCCCGAGTGCAAAATCCAAATATAGTCGCTAAGTCAGATTGTCTCTCAAAGGATCCATGACTCCGATAATAGAATTAAAGTGTTATTGATGGCTAATAGATTTGTCATATAAATTCAGGAGTTTTTCCACCTGAGATCTATATGTCAGAATACAGTTGTTGTAATAAAATACGACTTCGGGAGATAGATCATTACTTTCTTGCGTACAGGTAAGTAGTTACATCAGGAATGGAAAAGTAGAGGATGAGTTCTATCCATTCTTCATCAACATCTTCTTTCTATAAAAAGTAAAAGCTACATAGATCCTAATGCACGATTACACATCTTTGTTTTCATTTTATATGTGAGTTAGACCAATTTATTGTACATTTCTCCAAATGCACCGCTAAAAATGATAAAACCAGCCTGTACTTGTGGATTCAGGAACACTTCTCTTATTGATGAAATGACACGTGCATCAAAGTTCTCACATTTATAGTCTCAGGATTCTACTCAAGAACAGTTTGCTTCATACTTTTGTGTCCAGTCTAGAGTAAATTTTCTTGGTATCAATTGGGAGAAGATTAAACACAATCGGTGTTACAATTGCTTCGTTGTTATCACTTTCTAATACTGACAGGCTAGAGTAGGACCGCACTGTTTCCAGTTGGGGGTGATGACCCTAACCCAGAGTTAGGTCGACGCTTTGTAAGTACTACAAGTGAACTGCGACCCGCAATAGTGTACACAAGAAACCTGAACCTAACGAAGTCTAGGCTATTTGGCTAAATAAATTCTACTAGCGAAGGTATGGATAATAATTACTTTGTAACCAAAATTTTGCTGATGCAGGTCTTGGCTAAAATTAACATGTAATTGGTAAGAACAGCCAATAAGAATAGCACTCTTGGTCCTTTGTTATGTTTACCTAATGTTTTGGTTAGTTTAACTAAATCCGTTTGTTATACATACCTATCTTTCTTCTTTTGTAACAAATTATATTTTTAGGTCGAACCTGAATTATCAAAAATGATTTACCGTTTTCAATAGCTTAACTGTAACTTAGTTGGATTGCGGATGAAATTCAAACCAAATAGGTTGGTTATTTCAACTTTTTTATTATCATTTACCTAGTCGTTTATTCAGTGTGCGAGGATTCTAACCCATATCAAACTATACTTGTAGATTAGGCCGCATCTCCCAAATGTTTGATATATACCTTTGCGAACCATCCTTGCGGAGACTTCACGGATATTTTGAGTCTAATTATAGCCGTCCATCATCCTTGCGGATATTTTGAGATTGTATTTTGCCGGTTTTGGGCCAGGAAGTTCTGGGATTACAAGGTTTAGACGGGGCTGAACAGAAATCTCCAGCACTAATTAGGGGTATAGCTGGGTCCCGTAGTTCAGCTCACATTTGAATTATCATCATTTCACGAGAATTGTAGTCTTATCAGAACAAGAATCGGGATTTTTATATTCTAGTTCCGAGTTGCTTTCTGTCCTGGTGTATTATGCAACTGAAAAAACGGTTAAACTCTGAACAGTCTGCAGTGCATGGTACAAAGAATTCCAACAGTTAAGAATTCCATCGAGCCACTTTCAAAAGATTTACGCGATGAGACGAGAAACAATACAGGTTTAACAACTTGTGTGTGCACCCTAATGACAGAAAAAACAAAACAAACAAAGGCTTCTTTGGCACATTCTGCCTAATATTGTAAGCCTAGGCTAAACACCCAAAACGAAGTTTGTTATGTTAGGAGACGAATATAGAGACACTTCAATAACAATCACCTGAGTAATTGTACCTGCTTTTCTCCATAGGACAGAAAGTACCAGTTCTAATAACGGTTCGAGCGGCGATGTTTGGTTCAGCCAAGCTGCAATATTTTAAGACACGTTATTGGCACGATTATCCCAACACGTTTAGTAGCATATTTCTCTGACCAGTGAAAGACTTATAGGTTGGACTTCAGCTAAAAGGTCTCAATCATATTGACCTTGTGGCAGGATAAAGTGACAGATCACCATAGCTGGTCTCACGAAACATTTAACGGTGTCAGGAAGATGGCTAGGTGGATACAAGATGGTCAGTAGTAGTACAAGTCTCATGTCACGTCAATAAATATTGATTATTTGCAGGCAACTAGAACCATTAATGCGGGAAATAAATATTGGTAACACTGCAGCACTAAACGCAAGAAGTGATAAGGTTTCTTGTGAAGCCGGCTCACAGACATTTATAGCTTCAATGAGATTTTTTAAACTAAGATGGGTATATCCCTATAGTAATAATCTATAGACCTGAGGGTGGTAAGTGGTATTAGTTTGGTACTGACGATCGAAAATTTTCAAGAACGTGTACAGTTTTTCCAGCTACGATAAACAACAAATATAATATTATTACAAACTACTTTTTGAAAATAATAAATCTCATCTAATCATTTTGTATGATTTAAATAAATATAGTTAAAAGATAAAAATATAACTAGTATCAAATAACATGTAAATATAACAAAATAAAACGAAATACAAATTTTAAAAAAGGCGTGAAACTGAAAGACAAATATTTCCTGAGTGGTAAATGCCCGAAATGAGACGTAACCTGCTTGATATAACTACTCTCCTATGAAACTTATGTTATAGTATGTTTTAGTCTAGCTCCTTTCTTAATGTGGTTTTAATTTATTGTCTAATATGTGTGCAATCTTCAGTAGCTAAATGCATTTTCAGAACAAATGTTTTTTTTATAACTGGTTGTCGTGAAATAAAAAGATACTTTAGGATATATTGTCACAGTAAACTAAAGTAAATTGATAATAGTAGAAGTTTTCATATATTTATACTGTATATCTTTATATTCCAATAATTAAAACCCCACTCGAGTTTTTAATTGCTATTCAGTTTTCTTATAATGGTTTGTTACGAATCCAAGAATGTTTTGACAAAACGCTCATCATCCTTGAGTATCCTGATCATTAAAAAGATAATTGTTGAGTTATTGACGTTAGTTCGGTCTATGAAAGTATATGAACTAAAGATTTTGGATGATAAATGTACTGAAGTTTTTGGATGTATAAAATGGAATAAACGGGTGCGTTATATCCTATAACTAATCAAAAACCGGAAAACTAAGTTGAAAGAACGTCTCCTCAAATGTAACAGGGGCAGTATTTGTCTCGGAAATACAATGTAAGGGAATGTAACAGCAACTCAGTCCTCACAGTTTATGCTTACGTCTTAAAGGAGCAACACAGACACTTCAGAGCAACCACTGTGGAAAACATTTCAGCTTGGTTCGTATATTGTAAAGGATAGGCTAGGCACTTTAAATAGAAGGTGTATATTTGTTCACGAAATGTTAGTTAGGAATATAATATTCTTACTGGAGGTCACCACAAATTATATATTTTATGTTTTGTATTTATATTAACAAATTAAACAATTTATAATCAATAAAAAATAATATTTTTTTTACTGTAAACATTATATTTATTCTTTTTCACCCTCCCAAAGTGATTTCCAAGATTAACATCAATGTCGTAGCGTCAGAAAATGTTGTGTGTTTGCTGTAGAAAGCATAAAGGAAAAATAGTATCAGTAAGTTTTGTAATAATGACTTGTGCTTCAAAATTTAAAAAAAAATGTAAACAGAATAAAATTAATTTCTTTATTAACATTTTTAAATATAAACTGTGAAAATTAAGTAAAGAATGAAACAATAAAAATTAAAAGAAGTAGAGTGAGAGCAAAATTTTGAAATGATAAAAACCTGGATCTGAAATTCGACAAGCCAACGAAGAATGGAGTCAGAAAGAGGGAACGCTTTGTTTTGGCCTGGGACGCTATCCAAGGAGAAGCCAGCGTGATGACGCCAACTTTTTGGACGAGTTCACAGCGTATTCAAGATGGCCAAGAACCGAGAGAGGGGTAAGATGACGCCTACATATCTAGACATATGAGAGTTCATAAGTGGAAAGGTCATAGTTTAGCTTCTATCTTTTTCAAATAAATTAAATTTGTTTTATTGAAGATTTTTGGGGAAAATTGCGATTTCAAAAATTAAACTTAAATAAATTATTTTACAAAAGGTACACACATATCAAGTAGTTGCTTTGTTTAGTATATAAAATAGAGGGGGTAGCATTATGAAGGGGTAAGTCTAGCCACAAGATGGAGGAGTACACCTAACAAGCTTTATAGTTTTGAAATAAAAATAATTTAAAGCAATTTGGAATTTGAATACAGAAATTTATAAATTGTTTAGAACATGAAGAAATTAACTCAAATTTAGGAATTAAAGTTTTTAAATATTAATAAAAAAAATAAAAATAAATAGACTGTAAAATTTAGTCAAGATAATTATTTATGAACTTTGTATCAAAAGAGCCGATAAATATGGCCTATTTAAATGTAAATTTTCCGTTTTATAGTAGATTAGACTCAATGAAAATAAATTAAAAAGGATTAAATGGTTTAATAAATAATTTGAGAATTAATTAAAGGTTAGTACTGCAGAAAAAAGGGGGAAAATTATATTTTGCAAATAATTCCTTTGATTAAAATTATGTTGAAATATGTTTGATGTTAACTGAATAAAAAATAAATAGAAGAAAGTATTTTAGAAAAATTATGTGGGTCTAGTAAACTGAATTTAGTTTAAGAACTTCAGTTTTAGAGATAAGACATATTTGTTTCACTTACTTATAGAAATAGAAAATATTATATTGTTGTTTTTGAAATGAGTTCTGGAGGGATATCCGGATAAAGGTAAAGGGTTAAAATTGTTTGTTGATATATTTTGGTGTTGAAAGATCAGTTTTTGTTGTACAAAAAATTAAAATCAAAACTTCATAGTCTTCATAATCAAATGAAGGGATTGTTTATTTCAAAAGGATTAAAAGAAAATTTTAGAAAATAAAGAAAAACTGTATACAGAAAAATATAGTAAATCTTGTTTTGGTATTAAATGTTTAAATAGAACAAGAAAAAACAATTTTAATTAAATATAAATAAAAATATTTTGCTTAGAATTATTGGTTTAAAAATAAATGAAGAAAAACGTTTAAATAGATTTTGATAGTAAATGTATAAAAGAAAGAGTTAAATAGGATAATGAATTACCACTAAAATTACAATATTAATTTTTTAGAAGAGAAAAGAAGTTATAAAGTTAATTTGGGTAGAAGAGAAATCATAAAGTAAAGACTAGTAAAAAAAATTGTTAACAGTTTTAAAATGTTGTTAAAAATAGAAATGTACAAACTGTGCTGTATAATTCTTAATTAAAAATAAAATAAACACGAATTTTTTACTAACTTGCCAGTATAACAGATTTCTTACACACTCCTAAAACAAAAAAAAACATTTCGACATTAATATGCTTTCAAATTAACTCCTTCCACAGAAATGGATACTTAAAGGGTTAAATCTCAGCAAGTTAGGTTTTTTAAATTAAAGTCCAGGGTTCTCTGGCATTTTGTATGCGAGTATTCCACAGTGTTCTAGCCGTTGGCTAGGAACGGCTAGTTTCAAAATGTTTACTCAGCAACGGAAAACGTGGAGGCGGCGACGCTCGGTCACTTGACAGGGAAGACGTTGCTGGCAGGGTTTTAGGGCGTTGTGCGACGTCCGTTGCTACACACACACACACACACACACACACACACACACACACACACACACACACACACACACACACACACACACACACACACACACACACACAAACCCACACACACAAACCCCACTTTTCTGATATTCTTGACAAAATTAGTTGAAGCAAAAAATATCAATGAAAATTAAATTACATACTGACGAACAAAATAAACAGTATCTTACCATCAAATAATACTTTTTACAGTGTGAACACGTCTATGAAACCACAAGTATTTAGATTCTTTAATGTGGTTAAATAGTCATAGCGAAGAGGATAGCAAGACGGAGTGACATCAACTCCACCGGAAATGCTAGATCCTGAATTCCTTTCCCATATATTCACAAGAGCAATATTCCATTTAAACCTTAATTTTCAGAATCGATGATTTCAGTAAAATATCTGTAAATGCTGGTTTTATAACTTTTATGATCTGATAATAAGTATGGTTGAAGTTAGTTTTGCACATTCACTTCTCTATTTATGGCCTTTCTATATTTGTTAATAATCTTATTATTACCAGGGCCTACTATTTGTTTTCTTTCATGTCTGATGTTGCTTATTGTGTTACTTGTATATTATTTATGAGTTCGGATTGTTTACTTTGTCTCTATTTATCAGCTCAAATTTGTATTGCTAAAGTCAACACCGAAAGCATTGTGTACTAGTACTTCTGCTTCGTCTTTTAGGCACTTTTATTTTTCCCTTTCTTTCGATAATCCTAAGTCTTTGTAACTTGTTCATTTGTCAAGAAAGTACATGCTATCGTCGCTGCCTAAACATAGGTTTATCTAGCAATCATTTTTTTTTTAATCTGGTATTCTCTAACCTGTTGATACACTGCATCGATTGTTTAAATATAGTTGAAATTTAAATTTTTCAATAAAGATATTCATATTTCAAATGTCACCTGTTATGTTAGTCCTATGAATTTTAAATCAATTTAACTTATTACTTAAAACTATTGTTATTCAATCCGGAGAAAGTTTTCACTTGATCCATGTATGCATTATAGAAACTTATTTCAGCTGACAAAAAAACCACAACACTAGCATGTGCTTTTAAATTTTTCAGATATAAAATTTTCAACCTAATAAAGGACATAACCTACCGACTTCACCAACAACGTTTCTTGCCACAAAACGTTTCGTTTTCACAATTAATATCTTTATTCTGTTTTTCCAATTGGAAATAATTTGATGCTGGTAGATTTTTTAATTATTTTTTTAAAAGAAATCGTAGGAGTCGTTTTAAACCTAAAAAGCCGTGTTATATAGTATTTAAAATAAATAGTATTATTATTATGTGATAGTTATATTTTTTATTCCTTTTTAGATCAAGTAGGTCACAAAAGTAATAAAATATTTCTTCTGAATATACTGATACATTTATTTAGAAAGCAACCTCTTGATCATTGTTCCTTAAAACATATAAACCAAATACAAATGTATTTTAAGGACTAGTTACTTTTCTATCTCCTTTGCCCGTTCGTCCCCACTAGTTCTAACATGAAGTTCCAAATGCAAATGTTAGAAGTTATTAGTCATGTTTAGTTAGCCCTTTTTTGGAACCTTTTATAGAATTATAAACATAGTTTTTAATTTAAATTTATTTCAATTTTCAAGGGTTTAAAAATCATGTTTTTTTAAAAATTGCAGTTCTGTTTTAATTGAAATTTTAATTTGCAATAAAAATGAGAAAGCACATGTTTCTTGTTGAACAGGCTCAGCACGCTATGACAATATATCTAAACAATTAGTCATCTATGAGTACAGAAAATTGTTTCACAGACTATTATTACTTCTGACATTACACGCATAGAGGAACGAATTGTGTGAGTACTAGTGTAAATAGGTTGTTCCATATTATTCTTTTTGTAGAAATATCTTGGAAAGCTTAGAGTTTTTAAATTTAAAAACTTTTTTTCTCTCATGGATAAATCTCTAGCAAGTTGTTCTTGCAATAATAAAAAAAGCACAATTAGAAACCATCTCCCATTAAGTTGCAAGACAATGTGTGGTGTCACAGTTTACAAGAATGAATGATCTGTGCAGTAACAGAAGAAATCGACAAATGGAACAGTGGGAGGAGTCTTCTGTATTGTTGTAGAACACAGTCTTTATGATTAACGCTTTCCTCGAATATCTTTAAACGTCGATATCGCTTTGCGTTCATTTTAATTTGTCATTTTAATATAAATTTGATAATTTTGAGCGTTTTAAAGTTTATCTTAACTTTTAATTTCTCTTAATTATTATTTACAAAAATTATGAAAAGCTTTATAAATAATTATCAGAGTAAACCTTTGTTACCAATTTGAAAAATAAAACACATTTAACAAAATAAACTCACCTGTTAGTATAGCTTTTAGTTGTGTATCACTGTGAAAACCAAATAAACGTTTCTTATCTGGAGAATTTATTTGATGTGTTAAGGCTTTTAAATCAGAGATTTGTAACAGCTTTGATCCTAGTTAGTGAAAACATTTATTATCATCTGTGCTAAAACATCTAATTTGAGGCTGCTGCGATTCATGAAAAGGAACAGATTTTTATTAATTATGTCCATTATGTCATTAAATGCCATTAACTACTGTCATAATTTCTCGTGTTAACCATGACTTTCTGTTAGATTTCTAAATCAAACCTAAGTTATTCTAATTCATACCCTTGAACCATCTTAGTTGGCAGACTTTACCAATTAGTTATTAAAGGTATTTCAAAATCCCCGGTCAGATTTACACATAACATTACAGTCGTTCTTTTCCAGATTTACATGTTGTTCTTTAAGCTCATATTTTTTTTTTAATAGACGGGAAAATAAGGTAGCCTCATCATGAGGATATGAAAGTTTAAATCATCCTAGTTCCTAATTGTTGTTCTTAGTTTATTATTCCATTCACAAGCTTCCTTTGTATCACCAGATCTACGCTTACCACAAATTACTTTAAAATGTATACGTCATAAATTTCAAATTTCTGTAGCTAACCATGTGACTCCTAATGTAAATCTTTGATAACTTTTAAAGCTTGTCATGTATCAGAAATCCAGGTGTGGTAAGTTTTCTTACCTGACACAAACCCAATAGAAACAAGTTTAACGACAAAATCTACAACACTCTGGCTATGGCTCTCGGAATTCTGTCATATGACAGTGTTTGGAATGTGTAAACAACGACAAACTCTACAACACTGTAGACTATGGTTCTCGGAATTCTGCCACCTTACAGAGTTTGGAATGTGTATACAACGACAAACTCTACAACACTGTCGGCTATGGTTCTCTTAATTTTTTCACCTGACAGTTATAGGAATGCGTAAACTACAACAAACTCTATACTAAAGGAAAATGATGATTCATTCTACCAACAGAGTTTACCTTTATGTTTCTGTTTACAAGTGCGTTCTTTATGTTCTGAAGATAACGTTTGCTTGCACATACATCAAATTTATATTAATTTTACGACTGGAAATAGAGAATTATTTAAGACTGTCCGTTGTTGAGAGAGTTTTATTAAAAATCAATATTTCACGGGACTGGTGATTCAAAATTACTCCGTAAAATAGTGGTGTCCGTTAGGAGAGGTTTTACCATATATATACAAACACACTGCAACGGGCTACTCATATTGTTCTCCTAAAAACCTAATACTTACCAGTAGCCGGCAATAGTAGAATGAGCCCTAGAATGAGTCAACCGACACCTATAAGGGGTTTGGTTTCAACCGACACCTTTAACTTCCCTGCTTTGATCTCCTAGGAATAAATTACCAGCATTTGAGAAAACCATTTAGCGGAGTATTTCCTTGTACTAGCATAAATACTCGGAGTGGGGTGTTTGCTTTGTTTATTACTTGGAAACCTTTTTCAAAAAACTGTGTGTCATGAGGTTCTGTTAAAAACAACAACTTCTAATTTGAAATTACAATTTTCTATTTGTAGAGTAACAAATATCACGATAAAGGTGTTTTTGGTAATTCTTTAACAACATAGACTCACGTTACTGGCAAAATTTTCGTTCGATACATTTTTTCTTGTTTACAGTTTATCTATATAATTTACATAATTATTTTGGACCTTTTTACCCATCGTTACTATTAAACTTGTAGTACATACTATTTAATGCATTTTTCCCAACATAAATGAGTTAAAATCTTTAAACACAATCCTGAAGTATATATATATTTCCATTGATTTCATAAGGTAGTTTGTTTACTTATTGGTCTGGTTTAAAAAGTGTCATCTTTTTTGAAGAAACGCCCTATAGTATGACAACTAGTTGTTATATTTTCACCAATTTCATTTTAGTATTACAGTACTTTAATCTCCAAGACCACTTATCTTTTCAAGATTTTGTTACGATTATGTAATTATGTCTATTAGAAAAAATTCAAATTTATTTACATTTATTTCTATTTAAATTTTAAAAAGACAACATTGAACATAACAATGAATTTGAAGCTTTTAACTACTTGTACAATCATAAATGTTTGTTTAATTTATCCTCCCAATTGAAATTATATATAAAGATAACATAATTATATTTTATTTACAATTTATACACATATTAATTTTTCCCTTTTTATAAAACAATGTTCGTAGCTAGTAACATAATTAATTTTACTATTGATCAAAAGGTCGGTTATTAATTTCTATTATTGGTAATACACCAGAGGTTCCCAAACGTTTGCGTTCACGCCCCCTCCTAATGGGATAATATCCTTCCACGCCCCTCCAGTTTACACTACAAATAAATAGTATGGGCATATGGAAAAGAATCAAATATTATATATATTGAAAACAATCTATGTATACATATTTTCACAAAAAACACGATTTAAAACTTCAGGTTTCAATTTGAAGGGTATATTTTAATTAGTAAAGAGAAAAATCTGTTAGTGAGATGCTTGATCTTGCATTTTTCACACTAGCATGGCTATTCCAGATTGAATATTAGGAAGGGCACAACCTAAGACATTAGCAAAATCAAGTTTGTTCCTATAATATTAAATATATTTAATTTATCGTATTATTTTGTAACTGGTCTCGGCCCCCCTGACTTGTCTTCAAGCCTCCCAGTTTGGGAACCCATGTCCTACACAATTAGTTTTTATACATATTTTAAGAAATTTTCAACACAGGTAATTTGGTAGAATATTTTCTCTAGCAGACGAAAGCTGAAATGATTAATGTTCAGCTAATAAGAAATTACTTGATGGTTTCCTTTGCAAAAGAAATTATGTCATTCCTTCTATTAGATTTCACTCTCCATATATATATATCTTGTTCAAATTTTTAATAGTTAGTCAAATATTTTTATTCGTCCACTAGCGTTTAAATTCATTTTTATAAACTTCTAATGAACAACAAAAATTATTGATAGAGTTTTTTTCAAATATTATGTGCATTAAATAAATTTAAAAAATCAATATCAATTTTACTAGGGAGAAGAACAATTCAGAAAATACGCATGGTTGCAATATATTTATTTCGTTTCGTTTGGCTTTAAAATAAGTGATAACACATGATTTCATGAAACTGTTGATTTTTGTTGTAGAATATGTGGTAGAACAGCTGTTTTAACACATAGATTATGTTACTTAAATTATAATAATCATAATTACTTAATAATAACTAAAATAAAATTTCTGTTTGTTGACCTAATTAGGAATTGACTTTAAATTTTTTTTGTTTACATTACTTTATGTATCTACAATAGCAAACTACAGCACCATTTACATAAAATATTTTTTTAAAACCAATGCTATACTTACATTTGTATAAGAACAACCAATAAAAAAGGTCCTTTTTAAATATTAATTTTATTGAACATAACTGAATTAATTATATTATTGAAATATAATTTCATTATTTAATATTTTTGTAGATATTATATTATTTATATGTACCCGAATGCATTTAATATTTTTCTCACTTATACGAAGTAAATTAACCTCCGTTAAACTGCTGACTTACTTATCTCACTTTTTATGATTTTCAACCTTAACCACTGAATTAATTAAAAAACAAAATAAATGTCCTTCGTGTACAAACGACCTCGTTGTTTTCCCACGAGGAGATTTCTTAATGTTGAAATAGTTCGAAACCATTACAATAAAACGTTTCCCTTTTGTTTTCTTCTAGATATCCTTCAGGATAAATAATGTAACCTCTTACTGGAAGAAATTGAACAGTAAATATCTCCCCTTCAGTAGGACACAGTTGCTGCCAATATTAAATCTTTTGTTGTTTAAAGGGCGAAACAATAAATGTTCCTTAATTTTTTAAACTTTAACCAACATTAATGGTTTTCATACTAGGTTAAGACAACGTAGGTTCTGTATTATATATGCATAATCTATATTGAGTTTTACAAAACTTGTAGGAAAATCAAGTGTTTCTGCAAAATGTTGTTTACTTGTTTAAATATTCAGGCAAATATGTCAACTTGTTTGAATGCAATATTATTCTAATTGAACAAAATTTTAAAAGGAATATCATTTGCTGAAAGTGTATTTATATACATATAAACTTCATAGTCTATTAAAACAAAACGTACACTAGAGTACGGACTACGAAATATTTCAGTAAATCGTTATATAGAGGATAATTCTAGATATTAACAAAACATGTTATCAAACAAATGAAGTTTGTATTAAAATATCACTCAGTCAGAGATTCCTCCGAGATTTCGCTGCATTTATCGTTTAGAATGGCTGCTCGTAGAAATATGGGTTCATGGCTGTGTTTGGGAAGACTGGGATGAGGAAGGAGGTTTTTTAAAATTTGAAAGGACGTTTTTGTAGTAAGTGGAAGGCAGAGATTTATGCTGAGGAAAAATCCAATTTATGTATTCGAAAACTGACTAAATGGATGACTGTCTCCTATATTCCTTGTCGTCATTGTGGTTTTAATTATTGTTTTTACATTATAACAATAATAAAATTAAAAGAAGTAACAGAAATTTTCCAAACGAAAGACTACGCAAAAATAAACTGTACAAATTATCAAAGTAGTTTTTAAAGAAAGGGCAGTTTTATCTTCAGAACTATTTCAGAAAATACTTCAAAAAACACAATAGGTTACCTCTACTCCAAGAAAAGACTAACGTATTGTCATTTAATTTGGGCTACGTAATATATTAGTCAAATATTTAGTTTATATAATTAGTAAAATATTTTTGTAAAATCCTAACTAACCAAATTCAAATAGGGTACTTAAAAGTGATTCAAAATTTAGTTATCACGTTTAGATTAATCAAATGATCTGAACTCTAAATGTCAACAACAATATTCTAACCAACACAAACTTTGAATACTACTAAATGAGTATTTTAAATACGAAGGTCAAATATTCAAAAGTTACAAACTTCTACGGCCAATCACACATTACTTTATATATTTACTCACAGTTCGATCCATAAATTAATATATTACAAATATTTCCCGAAGAAGCTGAGCAACATATATTACGGCGCATACTGTATAGTTAGCTTCCTGTCAGCTCTGTAGATACTGCTTCTGTGGAGGTAAATTTGCGTGAAAGTACAGACTAACGTGATTTGCAAACTGAAGGCATGATAACATAAGCTGTGTTTATTGAAAGCTGCGGATTAGGAAGACTAGGATATTGAGTTACCTTTATGCAAAGGCCTTTAAAAGGAAACTATATAGAACTCACTAACCCGTTTATCAATGGTTTCAAACCAAAGTTTAGGACTCTCTTTAGAACACTGTAATCTAATGAAAACAAGTTTAGAAGCGTCATCTTCTTGTCTCTTAGTTTATTTTATATATTATGTTATCGATTTTTTCACGTTATACAATAATTAAAAAGTGTTTTATGATTTTCGAACAATAATCAAATAATAGATAACTTTATAATCTGAATACCAAAATTAGGCATCTTCTAGACTCCGTATGACCTCACACATTGTGCGCTAATACGGACTTATACCCTTATACTATTGTGATAAAATAACAACAGTAAGAAATTTCAAAGGTATTTTTCTATTGCTGGTATGTGACAGAGAAACACATTAATAGGCCATACATGGAAACATATATATTTACATATATTTTTCACGAGAGTAGAAAAATTCACAATATGTTTCTAGCAACAGATGATAATTACTATGTTTTCACTAACTATGAACAAAACTTTTACAAATCTCTGATTTAAAAGCCTTAACACATCAAATAAATTCTCCAGATAAGAAACGTTTATATGGTTTTCACAGTGATACACAACTAAACGTTATACAAACAGGTGAGTTTATATTTAAAAATGTGTTTTATTTTTCAAATTGCTAACAAATATTTCTCTGATATTGATTTATAAAGTTTTTAATAACTATTGTAAATAATAATTAAGAGAAATTAAAAGATAAGATATACTCTAAAACGCTCAAACCTATCAAATTTTTAATAAAATGACAAATTAAAATGAACCCAAAACGATATCGACGCTTAAGGATATTCGAGGAAAGCCTTAATTATAAAGACGACTCTTCCCACTGTTCCTTCTGTCGAATTCTTCTGGTACCACAAATCATTTATTCTTATAAACTGTGACACCACAAATTGTGTTTCAACCTAATGGGAGATGGTTTCTAATTGTTTTTTTCTTTTGTTATTATTGCAAGAACAACTTGCAAGAGATTTATCCTTGAGAGAATCAAAGTTTTTAAATTTAAAAAACTCTAAGCTTTGCAAGATATTTCTATAAAACGATTAATATGTAACTAACTATTTATACTAGTACTCACATAATTCTTTTCTCTATGTGTGTAATTTCTGAAGTAATAATAGTCTGTGAAACAATTTTCTGTACTCGTAGATGACTATTTGTTTAGATATATTGTCATAGCGTGCTGAGCCTGTTCAACAAGAAACACGTGCTTTCTCATTTGTATTGCAAATTAAAATTTCAATTAAAACAGAACTGTAAATTTTAAAAAAACATGATTTATTTAAAGCATTGAAAATTAAGAGGTTGAAAAATACAAGTCAGTTTCACTGATATTAAAATAAACGTCGTCTTCCAGCATAAACATACATTGTCTTCCCATTAGAGCGAATTAACGTTCTGCCATGTTAGAAACTACTTCAGATTCTGCCATTACGAGAAGCGTAAACATAACCCTAAATGTCTATCCGCAGCTAGTGTCCCCACTTAACCTCGAGAGCCATGAAGCCATTCCTTTTCTGACTGACAAAACATCAACGATTCTAACGACAGAACGTGTCATCGCAGCTTCCATTTCTAGGAAAATTACGTTCTTCATCGTTTTAATACTTGAAACGATTGCGTAAGATTTCTTTACGTTTTAAATCGTAGAATGGAAAAAACATACTCAGAGATTTGTTAAAGTGTTCACTTCAGCACTATATGTATTCGTAGTACTGCACAAAAAGTATTTAACAAATATTAGAATGACCATGATGATTGTAAAACAATTTTATAGAGGTGAATGCTAGGGTCAATAATATTTAGATAACAGTTGAGAATAAGTAAATGGTACATTTATTACTTCTGAAATTTGTTTATCACGATTTTCTTACACACTTTACCAAACGTAACATTATACCCACAACCTTATACTTGCTTTTACATGAAAGTTACGGCAATTACACTTCATACTGATCATTGCGGGAATTATGTTCCATTATATCAAGATTAGCGAAATGTTCCTTCTATTAAAGTGGCAGATAAATGAAGGTTAAAATGTCATAATTTGATATTTCATAAACTAGAGGTATAGCTTATTATAGCAATCTTACGGATTCTATGTTCCAGGGAGTTGTTACAAATAAACGCATAAGTCAAACTAAAGCCAAGAGTTTGCATCTCGCCATATTATGAACGACTTGCGTCAATGTGTCAGATGTTTACAACTATCGACATTAACACTTCCAGGAAAGGCCATATCGGGACAAATAGTACTTCAAGCAGCAACATTTATTTCACTGAGAACACTGGATAAAACATAGGTATCTGCTACTTGCTTCTTTATCAAACATTTTTTTTAAAGTTGACAATAAATAAATAATATAGATGAAAACTGCAAAGACATATAGTGTTAACCATTTTTAGATTAGAAAACGTAATCATAAAATAAAAAAAACGTAAATTAATTTTAAATAATAAGGAGTAAATTATGTATTCCTTACATTTCACTATATCATATGAAGAGTATTGTAAACTAAAGGTTTAAGTATAATAGCTACATGTGTCAAGTTCCACAAATAATCTACATAAAATATTGGCCTGTGGACAATGCAGTAGGACTATAAACCTCTAATTACCACTAAAGATTAACGTGGATTCATTATAAGGGTGGGGTGTAGCTGATCCTCAACTGACCTCCAAGCTTCGTTTGGTGTAAGTAATCAAGTCCAGAATGTGTTGTATATTTAAGTGCATGCTAAAAAGAGTTCCTTAGTAAAGATAAAGATGTTTTTTTAAAATACCTGAATTATCATTTCAAGCAAAGGTGGATAATGAAGAGTTAAACTCAAAAAATAAAACCAGCTATAAAAATAAAACTAATACTTAAGGTAAAATTAATGTATTCAAAATACAAGTCATGTACATACTGTATTAGTTACAATGTAACATCAAGATAGTTACCATGTAACTGAAATGTAAGCTACATCGTGTGTTGTAGTGAATAAATTAGTTTTACTGTGGCTATTGGGTTTTATTTTCGTATTTATTTAGTAAAAGAAAAATAGAGTATATTCATGTAAATAATAATATATAATACATATTAATAACATAAAATGTAATAACAATAATGTATTCAGACTAAAGCGGTGAAAAGTTTTATTTCATAAAATATATTCTCCTTGTAAAACTGTATTGTATTACTTTTGCTTATAAAATACATATTTTTCAGGTGTAACTTAAATATAATTTTGCATTTAATTACTATATATCAGCCGTATTATTGACTACTGGGCAATAGCTTACTCCATTTTCGATTTGTACTATAAATTCCATATTTCTATTTCGTCTTGTATTATATAGAGTAATATTCCTTCTACATTGAGCATATTAAGTATTTTTATTTTTACTGTTTGTTTAGTACGAGCTTTAATGGAATAGCGTGTAGTTTTATTTTGCTCAGAATTTGTGTTATTATTATTAGTATTTTGTTTGGATCTTCCATGTTAAAATAATTTATAGATACCTACTTGTCACAAAATATTAATACATTGTTTACAAAAACCAAATTAATTTTCATTTTATTAGTGTCATATTATTCAGTCTAAGTAACAAGTCAAAGTTTTTATGGAAATCGAATAAATAAAGTTTTGCGATTTTCTTTCCTGAAATTTATAGTTTGCAGCTAAATTTTCGATTTTTAATAAATGATCTAGTGTTTTCTGTGTCAATCAAAATTTTTAGGTTAGTTCTTGGGTCATAAATACATGGTAAATCATTAACGTTATTTTCTATGTGAAATATGGAAAATGTGTTTTTACTATCCTAGAAAGTTATGTGCATGTTCGTTCCCCTTAGAAAATTCGTATGCATTGTCTTCTTTGGTAAAGTTATTTATACCATTGCATTCTTCTTAGGCTTCTTCGCAAACATCCTCAAACTTATAATTATTTTTGGCCTTGAATATGTTTCACACTGGAATAGATATATGTTGAGAACGGTACCTAACCTTTTACAGAATTATATCCTAAAGTTTATATTTTCCGCTATTTAAAAACAGCTGATGTCAGTTTCACAGTTTTATACGCTAGATAGTAATCTAGACAAACCGTTTTGGTTTCGTTTTTCCACTCCTGCCGCCATTTTTCCCTTCCAACTCGGGTGCAGCCAACGTGGCCGACTTTTCAACACTCACATAATTACAATTGGTCCAGTTAAAGTTTAGGACCGCCTCACCTGAAAGTATCTTCTCATGAAACTACCTGCAAGAAGGAATTAAAGCAGCAACAACTTCATGTCACAAATAGTTAGAAGTGCATAACCGCTCTAAACTAGTAGAAATTGTCTTATAGATCCTATCTCAATCAGGCACGTGTGCGCTTTGTGCAGATATTTGCATAATCTTACGTTATGTTTAATTACTACAATCCATTCTGTCAATACTATGTTAGACTAGTGTGCAACTACAGCGCGTGCATTAGTTCAACCGCGAGTCCCGCAGTGTCCTATCTAGAAAGCTAGGACAAATATTGGACAGAGTTTAGACTCCCTTTGTTCTGAGTGGATTTAATATAAGATCTTGTGTTAGCCTACTCTACTCGGTAATCATAAGTAAGTATTACATTAACCCTGAACTGCTATTGACTGTGAGCTATAAAGACCTACTTCCACGCCTCAATGGCAAGAGTTTCACAGTAATTTAACTTGTATTAATACATTTTTTATCATTCATTTTTGTTATTTGGTACAATCAATAATTTATTCCAATCAGTTACTGGGTCCTCCAACCATAGATTTTACAGTAGCTCATATAATTTTAATAATATCCTAAACCTAGGGCTCAACCCCAAGAATATATAAATCCAAAAAGGCAAGGTAACGAGATAAATAGTCAACGTGGATTTTTGTTAAAGTGTGGTATGACTTATAGTTTGCCTTCTCATATAAGGCATTTTAGTGGTTTTTGTAAGAACTGCGTATTTAATTGTGAAATAGACTTCATAAAAACAAGACTTCTGTTTACATGTCATCGTATTTGTGATAAACAAGATTACTTGACTCACTTATGTTTATGTTTATGTTTATTTACAAAAAAAACTCTCAACCCCAAGAATATATAAATCCAAAAAGGCAAGGTAACGAGATAAATAGTCAACGTGGATTTTTGTTAAAGTGTGGTATGACTTATAGTTTGCCTTCTCATATAAGGCATTTTAGTGGTTTTTGTAAGAACTGCGTATTTAATTGTGAAATAGACTTCATAAAAACAAGACTTCTGTTTACATGTCATCGTATTTGTGATAAACAAGATTACTTGACTCATTTATGTTTATGTTTATGTTTATTTACAAAAAAAAAACTTTCAAGCAATTGCCTAATAAACATGAATTATATCTTTAATTTATTTGTATATTATTTAACATTTTACTGGTAAGATAAGTGCATTGTCGATATTTGCAACTCTGGGATAAGTTAGTAGTAAATCAACGCTGTTTAAGGACGTGAGCTCTGGCACGAGTTGGATGAAGTGTGCACGTGACACGAATACAACCGATTTTCCACAATAGCGACGGAAGTTATATTTCACTTAAATTGAAACTCGATGATTCCACAGGGTCATTTTTATTTTCTCACTACTTTATTTTCTACACAGTCCCAAATCAAATCTTTACAACCTCTATCCACACCCGGAGACAAATTGGTCACTACCTCATTACCTGCTTTGTTTCAGTTACATTCAAGGCCTTCTATACCCACACAAACATGTTAGCTCCTACTAAAGGACTATATTAAAGTCACTAGGATGCCTCACTTTTTAACGTAAGTAGTCTAAATCTAGACAGCTAAAATTACAAACAAACACTTTCAGTATTAGCGAACACTAGCTCATAATTAATTATTTTTTTCAAGAAATTTTATTTTCAAAGCCATCATCGTTATCTCGTTATCATCAGTGCGTATAGCTACATCATCACATATTTATTTAATGCGAGTATAATTGTGATCTTTGATACCATCAGCCTAAATAGGGTCATTTAAAATGTGTACTCGTGATGTATATATTTTTGTTTTGGACAAAACTTTCTATGTTTTAATTGAAGTTTCCTAATGAACTTTTTAAATCGATTTAGTTGTCAACAAATGCTTAATGTTTTCAATTGCTATACTTTGGCGTTAAACATAATTTCCAACCTATCCTTACAGATTATTTATTATATTTGGAGTTATACATACTTGTCTACATATCCTTACAAGATTTAATTGTTGTAATGTAATGTCCTTAAAGGTTCTTGTTTACACATCCTTGCGAGGATTTTCACGTTATTTTTTGGTGTTGAATATACTTTTATATACATCATTATAGTTTTTCTGGTTTTAATTTGGCGTCGAACATACTTCTCTAGTTATTCTTGTAGTTTTCCCTGTTTTAATTTGGCGTTGAACATATCTCAGTACACATTGTCATAATTTTAATTATTTCCTGTAATTATAGATCGTTACTTAACTATGGTCAACAAATTTTCACTCTATATTTCATTATGGGTTTAAAGTGCCATTGATCATAAAGTGAAGTGCTCAATCACAGAATACATTTTTGTAAAAATAAAAATATTAGAGACAGGATGAGTTTTTAACCTGAACCAAAACCAATTATTTTCAGAAACAAACTACAGCCATCTGTAGGCAAAATAGTTAGACTGAACTGTTAACTTGGTTCACTTTACATCTGAAACATTTATAACTTCTGTTATGATATTCTATTAGTAAAATCGGATAAAAGTTGAATTTGTTCCACTTTTCTATGAAATCCTTTTTGCTTTGACGATTGCTCTAGCTAATTTACCTGCTGAATACAAGGGACTAGCGTCTTAAAATGCAAATCTTAAGTTTCTTTGAAATATTCTAATTACTTCTGATCCTGAGATGATTTTTGCATTACACTATATATATATATAGTTCAACTCATAGAATGACATTAAACATGCTTCTGAAGGATGTGTTTACAGGATTATTATCTGACGTGAAGTAATTTGGAATTACATTTTTCATATAACAATGATGTTTTAAAGGATAAATAGATATTGAAAAATTGTAGTTACGTGTAAAAAAAAGAAATCCTATGTGATAAGCTAGCTAAATTACGAAATAAATACTCAATGCCAGAGAGAGTATTATATATAAAGCATTTACAGTACATAAATTGTTTTGTAAGATTCAATGAAGTAGAGACCTTGTAAAGTAGGACCTAGTAAGAGGAAATAAGCTAGTCTAACTTTGGCAATTATAAAAGAGGTGATTCTTTGTTAGTTATAGAAGGATCGCTTTATAAATATAAACTTGTTTTAATTCAACTACAAATAAATTAGCAAAACTCAAGTTTTTGTAAACAGGTTTACTGTTGGCATCCAGCGTAAACATTTCCCTTTGTAGTGTAAACACGTCTGACCTACATATTATAGAATACAAAACTGACCGTTGTTTTTAAACAGAAAGTGTAAAGCCGTAACTATGTATGAGAAAAATTTTGAATAAAAGTTCTGAATCAAACATAAAATGGAAATGGAAATGACCATAGGGAAACTTTATTTTTTCTGTGTAAAGTAATAATCATGCAAGACAATGATCATTTTATAAAAAAAAAAATAACTGTTAAAATTGTCCTTATTTTATAATAAATTATTTCATATTTTTTTTATAACAATCTTAACCTTTATTTTATAGTAATACTATCATTATTTATAAATGAGCCCATTTCTTACTATCTTAGAAATTTCTACTTTTCAACGTCAGATGTAAATATCGTATTAGAGTCTGACATTTTGCAATAATGGTACATCAACTAGTACAAAATTGCTAGCAATAGGATACAAGTTAGTAGCCAAAAGTAATCAGTATTGGAAAGCGGGTCCATTGTTCAGTATTACTTCTTATCGTTTAAATGATTTGCTCTCCAATAATACAAAATAATCATTTGTATACTAAGACTTTATATAATTTCCTGCATATCAATTTTCATACTAGTTTTTGTGAGAAAATATCCTGCATCCAAACTTGTTTGAATCATCACAATAAACTACATTACGCCTACGTTACCTGTTATAGGTAAACCCTATTAAAGTTAGTGTTGCATAGCATATGCATCTAAATGAAGGCTGATGAACTACTCTGTCATTTTACATGACTAGAACAATTTATGCGTTTAAATATCAACATTAATTTTCCGGGAGGGTTTTGTTAAATAACTTGAAGAGGTCCTTCATCTATCTGTAAGTATTTAATAACTAATCAACACTATATTCAAAGAAATACTAACACAATCCCGCTTCAAGAAATAAGCCTTAGTAAACACACCAGAAATGTATTCAGTCTAGTCTATTGCACAATTTGAAAAATATTCACTCGTATTAAATATCTTAACTTCTCTTTAGTATCGGTAAACAAACTAGAATAATAATAAAGACAAATACAACAATGAAAAACAATAGAAATCACTAAATATAATCGCAATAAAAAAATTAACAATCCTTTTCAGAATAATATAAAGTAAATCAAAACAAATATTTAAACAATTGTTGGAGCATCCGTCCTGCTTAGTGCGACCATTTTATATACTGTAAAGATCTTCAGACTGTTTATATTACCATATTGGTATAGTCTGATCGGGACACCAAGTCCGTCATATTTGAGAGGACATTACTTACTCCAGCAAGGAATCACAATTGAGAACAGATTTCTTGATAATATGGTACGCTCTTATCTTCCAGTTTGGTGAGGAAGTTGTTCTAAGTCTATAAATGACGATTGAGCCTAAATCTGTATTCTCATCTCCTTCCGTTTCTTAAACTGTGTAACGGGGTAAAAGGGTTCTAATCCAACGATTACGCCTGCCCAGTTTTAAAGATTAGACTATGTTTTTTTAATCATGGGAATCCATATGAAGAAAATCATCTGCAATATCTGGGTTAAAAATAATTACAGGAATGAAAGATTCAAGACATGTTGTTTTTTTTTAAGGGTGTCAAGTCACATATGGGGAAACCTCTCTGTTATTGAGCGGATTTTACTACTTTCAAGAATTAATTTGCTGATTCCTTCTGAATCCTCCTCAAATTGTACTCAAACTTCACTCAACCGAGAAAGAAATTACAAACTGCTGTTTCCATATCTGATTATGTTTACAATTGTTCAAATCTAATGGTGGCTGTCGCTGAAATCAAGTGAGGGAAAACATTGTATTGAAGAATTTTTTTATTGTAACAGTGCAACAACTTAATTGAAATCTAACATACTTTTAATAAACATATGTAATATAAAAGTAACAGACTCTTAGCGTAAAAACATATAAAGTGAATTTTTAAATTTTTAATTTAGTAAGAAGTAAATAATTATTCTAAAAAAGTATAAGTATAAACTTAACTACTTGGGAAACAATAACTTTTCAAGAAATTTCAAAATAGCAATTGGTTCTTTTTCGATATTTATATCGTAAATCCGTGTGTGTAAAAACAAAAAAAAAATCCTGTCCTTTATTTTTAGAGAGATAAATTAATATTCACTTTTTCTTTAAAATGTGTATTCCCTTAATCATCTCGTATGGCATCATGTAGACTGTAATTAAGTTTATGTCTATGAAAATACTTCTTTTACCATTATACATACTCTACAGTAGCGAGGCGTGGGGTTATATATATATATGTTTAAAAACATTGATTTAATTAAAAGTTATAATTTAAAAAAATGAAAAAAAGGTATTGTTTCACAATTAATTCGTTGAAAGAAAGATGGAGAATAGCCATGACTAAGATGTGGGTTCACTGTTCTCAGAACATCGAGTGCTACAGCTCTTTCACTAAACAATCCCGCTCCCACTCTAACAGAATAATGCCTGTGTGTTACCCACGGCAATTCAACTCTTGCGCATTCATTGTACGCTCTGCGCTTTTCTGTTTAACTCGGCAGTCGTAACCGGTTACCCGTGGTAACATCTAGTAACATGACTATTATGAGAGTCACTTAAAAGGACGCTTTTCATATCTTTCATAACATTTTCCTAAAATTTATCTAATTTTTTACCAACAAAGAAATACAAATTAACTGGGCCTGACATATGGAAATGCAACTTTCCAAGACAAACACCGTTGTTATTTAAAGTTTAGATCAATAAAAGTTTCCCTCAGATAAGAAAATTCAATAAAATTGTGAAAAGTTGATCATTTTTTAAGTAAAATTGTTTTGTAATGGTGTCAAAAACACTTTGTTACAAACGTTAAGTTTTAGCACATGCTAAAATATAAATTGTTTTTCATTTGTCAACATGTTCATCATTATGATTTACCAAATTATGGCCGCAGCTTTTAGATTCCATCATCAACGAACTCTACCCTCGGACTGGTAAACTATTTAGTAACATGTCATCATTTAGTAATCGCTTTTCAGCAAGAACTAACTTATGTTTTGACCGGAAATGAAAATTAAGCCATTGCGAATAATGCATGAACTAGTCATTTCTAATAAACGTCCATAATCCTCTTTGTTCTTGCCACATCGTGAAGCATTGTCACGAAACAGAACTACGCCACTAAAGAGCAGCTTCCGCCGGTGTTGTTATATTTTACAATACCTCTCAACATTTATTTTTATTTCTTGTGACTGAAAGTCTATTAAAGAAATGCATTTCAGGTCTGTTAAAAATATGCCCATGATTTTCTAATTGAAAGTTCTTGTTTGAACTTTCGTGGTTTAAATTCTTTCCAAAGAGAACAAAGAAGATCCCTCTCAAGTTTTTGTATTCTCCTGTTGACTGATTGTCCTGGCGAAGAATAAAGCAGTGTAACGACGCAACCAACACCAGCAGAGACGTGAATCGTAATTGCGGCGTACCTAGAGACTGGAAAAGTGTGGCAGATTTTAAATGGTGTCAAATGAGACGCTGCTCAATCGGTTCTTACTAAATTATTTTTTAAAGATAAAATTATCTGTATAATATACAAAGAAATAGCTTTCAGTGGATTTGAAACTTATTAATATTTGTTTTTCAATTGGTAATTTATTCTCTTTGATTTTTAAATTGTTTGAATTTCTATACTTTGAACTGATTTTCGTTAATGCACTTTCAGGAAACCTATAATTAGGCACCACATTTACTTTCTAATCAATTTTAAAAGTGTCTAACATTTTAAATGTATCTGTATTCACAACTATGAGTTAAAATTACCTTAGGTTTATTTTACGTTGTAAGTGCATATCGTATCTTTAGAACGTGTTTACGGTTATTGTTAGCACCAGGTAGGGATGGCGTGCCCTTTTGTAAATGATACCTCGGTGAGGTAGCCCTTCTGCAAGTCTAGCACAAACATACCTATGTCCCATATGCTAAAACTAACAAGTAATCGGTAGGAGTAACCAACGTACTTCGTTATAAATACTCAACTATTTTTTTGGTTGGCGGTAACAAATTATATTTGAAGCCCAGATATTTTGAGACAATTCGTAAACTAATTACTCGTTTGACGTTTGCGCCTGCCTTTATCAATATACAAAGCAAAAATATATGTTCCTTTTGGCGAGATTAATTTATCAAAAAAAATATATGTTTCAAACAACTCTCCTTTTTTCCCCCTGACAATGGTAATTAAACGTGAAATAGATTTAAATGTAAGTTTTTATCTAGCCATTAGATTAGAGCATTTTGAAACCTTTAGAAACAGTAAATTTCCCCTTACAGTTGCTTCTAACATATACCTATATTTTATAAACGTATTTATCTGTGATTTAAATTGATAATCTTTAGTAATTATTACGATTATTATCGTATTTTAAATGAATATCGATTATACATATAAAGAATTATCAAAGTTATCTTATTCCTAAATGTATCATAGATACCGGTTACCAAATTGAACATTTAAAATGAATCACACAGATTGTACACGTCTAAATACATTTACCGTACATTGTTGGAAGGATAATATTGCTTCATATACTAGCAATTCCATAGAGTATATTAAATATCCTGGAGAGGATTTCATTACTTTTTATTAAATAAGAAGTAGTTGTTTCATTTTTTATTTGCAACTGGTTAATAGATATACCAATTTAATATCTATTATTAGGAACTAAACGAATAACTTGACTCCATATTACGTTATAGTCTGAACGTCCTGCAAACTTTGTAATCACTGCTTCTATTAGGTTATAATGAGTTAGAGTGTGCACACTTAATGGGCTAAACAAACAGACTAAAATGACTTGTGCATTATGTTCCCCTACGAGTATCACAAAGAAGCTTAGAATACTGCCTTCATTCAATCTTCAGTACCTATATATATATATATATATATATATATATATATATAATGGGTATATAATGTAAATATGTATATATATGTAAATTAAATATATTATATGAAAATTAAGTAACTCTAAAGAAATTTTAGAACTATTTAGAAGATACCATCGTATTAAACAAATTATTGAAAGACAACACGTTTGAAGAATCACAACACAACTGCAAAACATTGATGCAAAGAAAAATACTAGAATCATCGGTAAGGTCTATTTTACCTTTGTTTTTCGAAAAGTACATCCAAAAAACGAAATAAACGTGCTAAAAAAATTAATGCGAAAAATAATGTTATCGTTTATGTCTATCATTTAGATATCACAAAGACTTCTTGGCAGTAAAACCAATAGCTAGCAACAGTGGACGGTGGAGCATTAATGTTTACTACTGGACGTTTAAGAAGGTGATTCAGCTTTTAATAACTATAGGAATGGACAATATATAACCGTAAACAACCTTGTGGATATAAAAACTTCAAATGTTGGTTATGTGTGCTCTACTAATGACTACTTATTTGTTCCTTTTTTACAACCTTGTTGTTTCACTCAGTCTTTCAAATTTTTTAAATTTTAATAAAAATATACCTATTTAAAACCCAAACATACATTGTTAAAGGAAGATATAAATTTATTCGATGTTTTTAATACCATATGATAAAATTTCCTATTATCTCTGTAATCTAAATAATTGCAAATTTCTGACTGCGGATCATAACACTATTGTTTCTAAAATAAGAAAAGGTTATATTGTTTCTACTTCTAGGCGCAAGTTACAAAAACAAATATTACATATTCTTACAAATTAGTAATGCGAAAGGGTTATTTCAGCATTTTTTAAATTTTAATATTTTTCCCTGCAGAATTTAAAAATGGCAAGAATGTTTTAAATTCTCAAAAACGTTTAAACTGTTAAAAAAGCCACTACTAAAATATCAGCTTCAAATAATTTAAATACAACATAATCATCATTTACAGAAATACAAGAAAAGTATCAATTATTAAGGATGTATTCTAAGTCACACATTAAGATTCTTTCCACCATTCCTTTTGTCGATTTCTTCTTTGTCACCGGTCATTCATTCTCGTAATCTGTGACACCTCACATTGTGTTGCAGCTTAATGGCCAATGATTTCAAAGAATCAGTTTTCTTTTGTTATTAACGCAAGATCGACTTACAGAGATGTAGTCACGTAAAAACATTATTTGTCATTATCCATATTTTTACCAGGAAATTATTTATAAAACTTTTTATGAACTGATAAATGCTAATAATTGATAGACTGATAAAAGTCTGATACAAACGAGGTAAAGTCCGTAGTTGGTCTAATCACAGCAAGCCACAATCTATGTATAACTTGTTTATTCTTATTATTAAGGATAAACGATGAATACTCAACATTTTGATAATTAGCTTCTAATAAACCCAGTTCCACACAGTTTCAATCTAAATATGTTCTTTGCCTAGCAACATTTTAACAATTAGTTTACTATTGTTTCATAAATGTAAACTATTTTTAATAAAACTCCTATAATGGACTGATAAGTGAAAAATCAAACTGAATTCACTAAAGTAAGTCCACATCAACGTCTGTATGTAAACGAAATTATCATCCGTTGGGAAAATAATTAAAATACGCAAGGGAAAATATCTAGGTATGAACCTATAAGCTTAACTAAGATTAAAACCCATTCAGAAAAAAAGAAGGAATTAAATATGAAATATCATAAGCAGTAACGAAATCTTGTTGCTGTTCATGACGAGCTGGTTTTTAATTAGCAAAAGTGCAATCATAAGTAGTATTTGCTTTAGGTTAGAAACTCAAACCTCTTATAATGTAATAAAATAAACTTCTACAATCAGATCTTGAAATCAGCTTATCTTCATGACAGCCTACTGTAGGGATGGGGAAACGAATGTAATATAAAAATTCTTCAGATTTCAGGTGTTCCAAAATAAGATACTGTGAAATTTGGTCAAGTCCTCTTGGGATGTGAAAAACAAAGATATTCACCGAGATCTGAATAATCACGACCTTAACAGAAGATATGAAGATGCAAAAAAACATGAAGAGACTTTGTTTTCATCAAAGTGAAGTAGCTCTACAAATTATCGATAACCAGTGACTAGTTAGAAGATTGAAGATAACCAAACCATTTGATTGTAGTGTTACGTTGTGCTAGTTCTAATAGACTATATACATATATATGTAAATGGCAATGTCTAGAAACGAAGTAAGGAGTTAATGAGCACTTAAGTATATGAGTATTTAAGGTAAAATAATGCAAGAAAATGTAATGGTTCGTCTTATAAAACCAGCTATAATAATAATATTCAGTAAATGAATAAAGTTTACTTCTTACTTCTTTTTACTTCTTTGCGCAGGCATCTAGCTTCATTAGTAGCCGATAGCCCGATGTCCACGGTATATTATCCTTACCAGCCTCAATGCTTCTTGTTTATGAGAATATCTTGCCGTGTTGCCACTTCGGCTCTCAGAGAGTCTCTTATTGGTATTGGGTACGAGCAGTTGAACAAAATGTACTTTACTCTTTCATCTTCAACCTTACAAAGTGCACAAATTGGAGAATTCGATAATATATAAATGATTTAAAATATTATGTTGGGACCAACATAAAAAATTTTACAGGCGCTATACTTTCATTACTCTTTTATGAGTACACGTAAAATGTAAATCACTGTATATTATATATTTGAGATATTTTCACCTGACAGTTTTTAACGTAATAATAAAATGACAAACGGTTATTATATAGTCTAAATGTTTACTGTATTATTAAAATTAAATTTTCAACTGCCTCTCAAAGGAAAGTACCAAAACTGCTTATTTAAACTAAGTACTATTTAAACTCGCCGTTAGAATTTTGTGGGAACAACGTAACATTTACAACATAAATATATCCTGGCCCTTGATTCAAACTCCATCAAAATTTAGGTCTCCTCTCTTGTTCTCTCTTTTTGATAATTTTTTATTAGAATTTTAAATGTAATAATTTGAAAAGTAAAATAAATCGTAATCTTTTTAAAAAATATATATAAAATCAGTTAAATAAATAGATAATATTTTGATATATAGAAAGCTAAGATAATAACATGCAGTAATTTAAATAATAAAATATAAATTAAAATTAATAAAATTGAAGTAATTTAAATAAAAAGTATATTAGTTTAAATCGTGTATTAAAAAATAGAAACTTAAATAATAATCATAAACCTATAAAATAATAGAATAAATACTAGCGTCGAAAAGGCGGAGGAAATACTTCGAAATGCATCATCTGGGCTAAATTGTGAAAACGTAAGAAGAAAGAAAATTAATTTCAAAGAAGTTAAAACTAATTAATTAAAAGAAAATATATAAATATATCTATGTCGAAACCAGAAATAGATAAGTTATTAGATTTTAGAATGACACTAAAGAAAAGAAAGACGAAGAAAGAAGGATACAAGAAAAACAAGAAAGAGACAGAAAAACAAAAAAGAGAGACAGAGAATGCCGCTAGAGAAAAAAGAGAAGAAGAAAGGAGAATGAATGAAAAACGGGAAAGGGAATTTTAGAAAATACCACTAGGGAAAAGGGACAGGAAGAAAAAAGGGTTTTACCCAAAAATAATTATAATAAATAATTTTACCCAAATTTCCTTCTTTAAGCTTCTTTTATTTAATAACCTAATGTTTCATCTTTAAGTTTAAGTCAACATCACATTCAATGTTATCTTCTTCTTCTACACTCTAACCACCAAGACGTCATTAATAATCGGATATAAATACAAAATTAAAAAAATTTCAGTTCATATTCCAAAAAATATGTTAATTTTATTAAACAATTAGGCAATAGACAAGTCTGGAATTCCCCATTTGACTGATGTACTCAGGTTTGAGGCTTGAAAAATTAGGAATGATATAAGCCTGCTAGTTTCTAGTACACATCAAACGATCTAGAAAGATATATACTAATATATTAACACATGTTAAGTTGACATGCTTACTCTTTTATGTTAATAGATAAACAGCGAAGGGATGTTACCACAACCTCTCTTTTATTGGGTTTTGAGCCTACTGAGAAGGAAAGAGCTCAAAAATCCCCCCCTTTTCATCTAATTCTTCTGATACAGCTACCCAATTATAAATATATTATGTGTGTTTACACATATGTTATTGTTACGAAATTGTAAAAAAGTACTTCAAAATAAGGAATAATCGATTTGAGTATACGTATTAGTTTGAATCAAATAATAAACTTAATGTTTTAGACATTAAACTATTAGAAATAATTGAAAATGAAATATAAAATATACAATAAACTTTACAAACCAAATGACACCAATGTATCCATTGAGAAATAGCTAAATGATTATCGTAACCAAGGTAATTAAACAAAATGTTCAAGCTATTGTTACAATTATTTACTTATCATACACAAAAAATATTATTCAAAATAATATTTAAATCTTTTTAAAAGCGTCAAGGTGAACTCTCTCTCTCTCTCTCTCTCTCTCTCTCTCTATATATATATATATATATATATATATATATATATATATTATCTTGATAAGTGTATACAAGAAAACAGTGTTGCATAATCTACAAATATATATATATATATATATATATATATATATATATATATATATATATATATATAAGTTATATGAACAATTTATGTGGACATTTCATAATTAAATGCGTGCTAGGAAAATTCCTGCTGACGCAGCTTTTGTATTATATAGGTGGTGAGAACAGAGCCCCGGCAGTGTGTAAGTCGCCTCTGTATCGCACAGACATTTTCCGCTCCAGCTGAATGTACATCAGTTGTATTTGAATGTATGTTTTATTAAGCTAAATTATTGTAACAATTTCAAAATTAAATGTTTCTTAATTAACAAAGGTTTGTAAAAATAAAATCATTTTTAAAAACCTTTCGAGCTTAATATAACACGTAACTTATATTACGTGTTATATATATATATATATATATATATATATATATATATATATATTTATATATATATATATATATATATATATATATATATATATATATTATTCTATTAAATATGGTGATATGTTTTCTTGTAATATATTTATTAAATTAAAAATATTTCAAAAACAAGAATACTTTTATTGCATGTATGATTCAAAGCTTTTCGCCGATAAAATAGTACCAGCATCTTCAGGAAAATAATTTTCTAACAAAATATTTTTACAAATATATATATATATATATATATATATATATATATATAAAATACATAAACATAAAACTCAATCTCACTTAAGCTTCTTTTACGCTTGGTTCAGCAATGCAGCAATATTTTAAGACATATTATTGGCATGATTACCCTTGCACCTTCAGTACCATATTTCTCTGACCAGTGGAAGACGTAGAAGGTTGCCTTCTGTTAAAAACTCTTCATCGTATTAGTGGCAAGAGAAAGTGAGAGCCCACTATAGCCGGTCTCACGAATCATGTAAATGTGTCGGGGGGGGGGGGAGTTGATAGAATATGGATAGTAATAATATCAGTTACACGCCAATAAATATTGTTTATATACAGGTTACCAAAACCCTTAGAGCGGGAAATAAATATCGGTAACACTCCAGCACTAAAGTTTCTTGTGATGCCGGCTCTCAAACATTTATAGCTACAATGAGATTTTATAAACTGAGAGGGGCACATTTCTAAAGTAATAATCTATAGATCTGAGGGTTATAAGTAGTATTGGTTTTCGTCTTGATGATCGAAAATTTTCAGGAAAGTGTACAGTTTCTCCGACTACAAAGATCAACAAATCTACTATTAATAAAAACTATTTTTCGAAAACAATAAAACTCTTCTAATCATTTCGTGTGTATTAAATAAACACAGGTATAAGGTCAAAATATAATTAGTACATTATAACAAGCTAATACAATAAAATAAAACAAAATAAAAAATAAATACAACTTGTGATTGAAGGATGAATATTTCCTGAGTGGTTAATACTCGAAATGAGACGTAACCTGCTTATCACCAGTAACTTCCTTTGTAACTTATATTTTAGTATGTTTTAGTCTAGTTCCTTTCATAATGGAGTTTTTTATATTTATTGTCTGAAATGTGTTCAATGCATTTCAATAAATATTTATTGTGCAATGCAATTCAATAACAAATGTTCTTTAAAACTGTTTGCCATGAAATAAAAAGATACCTCAAGCTATATTGTCACAGTAAAACTAAAGTATGGTAACATTGATAATAGTGGATGTTTTAATATATTTATATTGCATTTATTTATATTCTATTAGTTAAAACTCCACTTGCATTTTTAATTACAATTCAATTTTTTAACAATGGTTTGTTACGAATCAAAGAATATTTTGACAAAACGCTTATCACTCTTGAGTACTCTGATCCGGTAAAATGATAATTGTTGAGGTAATTCAAGTCGTTAGTGCGGTGCAGAGTCCTTCAGTCTACGAAAATATATGAACTAAATTTATTTTGGTAAATAAATGTACTTAAGGTTTTGGATGTATAAAATGTATTAAACGGGTGCGTTATATCCTGAAACTAATAAAAAACATGGGAGCTAATAAAGTTTTAGCTTGGTTAGTACATTGTAAAGGATAGGTTAGGCACTTTAAACAGAAAGTATATATTTGTTTACGAAATTTTTGTTAGAAATATCAAATATTCGTATCAGGAATCATCACAAATTATAATAAGTAAAAAAATAAATCTTATTTTACCGTAAACCTTGTATTTCTTTAATCTTTTAAAATAAACATACATTATTTTGTTTATTTTGCAGAATTATACAATTTAATTATATAAAATTCAGTGAAATATTACTTCTTCATAGGTAATAATAAAACGAAGTAAGGGATAATACCTCTATGCCTAGAGATATAATTGCGCCGTAATTGATCTTCCATAATTATGGAATTATGGGATTAATCTTCCATAATTCATTTTTCAAACATTTACAAATAATGTCCTAGTTAAAGGTTTTGTTCTATTCCTGTGATCTAAGCGTGGGGCTGAAGCGTCACATATATAGAACCAACGTCAATAACTCTTCCAGGAATAGCCGTTTATAGACAAGAAGGCTGAAAGTAGCAGCATTTATTTTGCTGAAGGCACTCGGTAATAAAAAGGTGTATCTGTATCTTCCTTTCTGGGACACACAATGACCCTTACATAACAATAATTCACAGATAAAAAACAAACCTTTAATTAAATTAAGATAATACACGAAATACAGAATTTACTTTGTTACGCATTTTTTTTTTTTTTTTTTAGGTTACGAACCTTTAGCCGTATTGCTAAATTAGGAGGCTGTAAACCTATTTGTAAAACTAATAAAAATTAAAGTGGTTAAAAGGATAAAGAAACAATGTAGTTAATGCATTTTGTAAAATGAATGATATATATATATATATATATATATATATATATATATATATATATATATATATTTAATCTTCATACAGAGATTGAAACACTGACACAACACTGAAATATTGCAATTCAGTGTAAGTGGCAGTTGGGGAGGATTGGCCGCTCTCCTGAGCAATGCGTCATGTACCTGATCCTTTACTGATTTACAAGATATTTTTTTTCAAGTAATACGGATGTTTAATTTGATGGGGTTGGTCAGTATTTGTCAAGGAAAGTCCAATCAGTAGAGACGTAAGATTATTGGTGTGAATACCTCATTTGGCGCACCTAAACAGAAATATTGTATAGAGGAATATCAGTTTTTACAAATAAAATGAATGGATACTCAAAGGCCGTGTTCTATTCCTATGATCTAAGCCTGGCGCTGAAATGTCAGATGTCTTGAACTAACGTCAATAGCTCTTCCAGGAATGGCCGTATCTTGACAAGCAAGGTTGGAAGTAGCAGCATTTATTTTTCCAAAGACAGATATATCTGTATTTTTCTTTATATGACACACGATGATATTTATATAACAAATTATTAACAGATAAAAAAGAAGCCTTGCAATAAACGAAGAAAATAATTTCATGAACATATCAAATGAAAAAATGATGAAATAAATTTCATCGAGTTTTGGTCGTAGCTGAATTATTTAGTTACGCATTTTTCTTTAAAAGGTTACGAAATTTTAGGTGTATTACTAAATTAGGAGGCTTAAATGTAGACAAAATTATAAAAATATTAAAAAATAAAGTTTTTTACTCCAAATGTGATTAAACAAATGTGACAAAATAATAAATGAAATATCAAACAAAACATTGAATTATGGAAATATTTGTCTAATTCTTGATAATAAATATCAATGGATAACAGCGGTTAAATAATTTTCCTTTTATTAGTAAAAGTTAACTCCTAATTAGAATCATCAACTCAATAAACCTTACTCAATAAAATTATGATAAAGTTACTTCACAGCTAATATTGCCTAACTTAGTAAAATTGTTTTCTAGCATTATTAGCCTACTGATTCTCTTAAAAACCAAAACACAATTAAAACCTTGAAACAGAATTGTAAATACATAATAATTAACACATGAAATAGAAATAAATAAATATAAAACCACATATTTTAGTAGGTCTATATCACTTCGTTAACAACACACATACACACACACACACACACACACACACACACACACACATATATATATATATATATATATATATATATATATATATATATTAGGATTACTACTCTGTGAGAACGCAGGTAAAAAGGTTATTTACACGTATTGAAAGTTTAAAATTTTTTAACCTAGGTTGTTGGGATTTATAGTTTTTCAAAGATAATTTATAAATCACGTAAATAAATTACTGAAAGCCTATGTTCCCCATTTTCATTTAATTCGGGTTGTTTGAAGACATATTCAGTCAGTCGTTCGGATTTTATGAGGCACTACTAACGTCACCGCTAAATAATATGCTTACATTTTATACTACTAAACGCTTTTACTTTCCTAAAAAAATTAATGATAGAAACATTTTTTTTAATCAATCACTGGACCAGCTCAGAGCTGTTGTAATTGTTTGTTTTCGACTGTGTATTGGCAAAAAGCTGTATTATAAAAAAGTGACCTAATTTAAAAAAATGAAATAGTCATGTTTATTAAAGTTACAGTAAAAATAAATTTAAAGACTTGCGCTAGAGACAATTTTTTAATTCATCAAAATAGTAAAACTACAGGTTTTCTGACGGAGGAATTATTTGACTCATTGTAAAGTAAGTCTAAGTTTGGTAATTTGAATGCTAACAAGTAGTTTGGCACTGATAATGAATCGGTCAATCTTCCATCTAGCGACAACAAGTTAAACAGAGGTTCGTTTAAGCAGGTGGAATTGGGAAAATTATTAAATATATAATCGTATTTTCTTAAAACGTTTTCATTTCCATTTAGCCATTCCCATATGTTTGAACGCTCTAGAGGCTTATTTGATATTGGGTAACGGTTCGTAATTAAAAGATCTGACAGATGGTTGTGTCATACATACCTGAAGTCATCAATGTCGTGTCCAGTATTGATACGAAATCTGTACCCTGTATATTCAAAAATCACAAGCAAATACTACAGAAAGAACAACGACGTAGAAAGTACAGGAACCCTTTTACATGTAGTCAACACAATTTAATTAACTACTTAAACAGCGAAAACAATTACAGGCGGACAACTTTGAAAATAAGGGCGGGTAAAGCCAATCATTCTGAAATCTACAAAAACCCCTCCTTACTTAATTACTCCCTTTATCCTTCCCTTTTGCTTCTTGACTCCTTTTAAAGTCTCCTAAAATATGCAGAGCTTTATAGAACAAACTCTGTTGCTAATGTCATAATAAAGTATTTGTGCCTAATGATGTAGCCTAAATTTGGCCTTTGTTTAGTTTAAAGAAATATAAAAAACACGAAAACAAAACAAAATCATAGATCTGTTGTATTAAAGAACGAAAACATATACAAAAGTACGGACTTACTATACAAAAGTTTTATTGTAAACACTTGAAAACAAAAGTTAGTCTTAAACATTTACTACAGAAATATTCTCTAAACTACTAAAATAATGTGTTTTATTAAGACACACTTTTAAAGATTTTTCATAAACTTGAGAAAATGTATTTCCATTTCCGAAAGCAAGCATATCTTGACACATTTGCTTCATTTAAATAGAACTCGTTTCAGAGCTTTTATTGAAATGTCATTTCCATCTTTGCCCATTTTCTAATAAAATGCAATTGCGTTTTCACTAAATAGAGGCGAGATGTGAGTTTCTATGTGTCCAAGAATGCACACGTTTACAAGAACTGATCTAACATATAACATACACCATTGTCTTTCACGGCCAGAGGTCAATAAATCCAAACAACTAAAGAACTCTTATTACACTTTGTCGCACTCAGTATTTATATAGTTGCACTCAATCATTTTATAGTACCTATTATTATTTTTTAAATGTGTATAACATTTTTAATATTTATAGAAATAATTTAATTCTAAAACGTCTGTTTAACTTAAACCTTTGTTTGAAATAATTGTACTTTTTAATTATTATTAGTCTATTCAGAATTACTACTAAAATATAATTAATTTCTTATAACTGAAATATCCTTTATAATTAAAGTAATTCAATATTTTACATTACACGAACAAGTAGCTATTTGAATTATATTCGGTTTAAATTTAAAGAGTGTCATTAAAAACTACAATGTGTAATATATTTTTATACTCAGCTTCAATTGCATTGATGTAGTTCATCTGATATAAACATGATAAACATATGGAATAAACGTGCAATGATACTTGATGTTAACGTGATTTGTAAGTAAAATAAAGCCTGGTTGTATTTTCGCTCGTGCACACAAATAATATAATTACTTACAAGTATCATTATACGTAAACACATAGTATAGGTACATTTAGGCAGGAAGTGATATTACATAAATTAACGTAATACTTGCTGTTTTCTAAATATGACGTCAGCTTGTTCTACTAATTACCTGTTATTGATTAGATAGAAACTGATATGTTACATGTTAAATGTCGTTGCATATCAGGTAATATTGGGGCGTTCATGTAAATCTACAACCTATAAAACAGTTTATAAAAACAGCTGACGTAAATGTAAATGAATGTATATACATTGTGGACTATAAGGTAAAACCAAATATGACTATAAAATGTCTGTAAAAGACTAAAGCTCTATTTGTGTACCTGAAAATCATGAGATAAATAATTTAGTGAGTTATTTGTAAATGAGTAACGTTACACTTCTCGGATTTGAAAAACAAGAAGAAAATACAAATTTCATATTAATCGATTTGCAATATAAAAGTAGGGTACGTATAATTTGCAAGTACAAAAGGCTATTTAATGCAAGTGAAGCTCGCTTCCGAAGATAATTCAATGAACGTTTTACCATGTAGTTGAATCTGTGACTAACTCAGTAACCTAAGAATTCAGTCGATATTTTAATTTAACAGGAATAATTGATTAAAATCGTGTATTCTTTAAATAGTTAAAATACAAAAATATCTAAACAGTTTTAATGATTTTAGAGTATCTAGTAGAGTAGAATAGTGTTGTACTTAATTTGTTCATATAGAAACAATTCCTATTTTAATTTTTCCTGCTCATCAATTAATTCTTACAGCGTTTAGTGCCTAGCAAATATACATTTAGCAAAACTGAAGTCTGTATTGCATTGCCACAAGATACCTCAACGTTTTAATGCTGTTTCATGTGATTTTGAAATATACTCACATAAAGTATATGATCTCTCTTTCTCTCTCTCTCTCTCTCTCTATATATATATATATATATATATATATACATATATATTCTATATAAGTAAATAATATATATTATAGTATATATATTAATAATATATATATATATATATATATATATATATATATATATATATATATGTATGAATGCATGTATGTTTCCTCTATGTGTGTGTGTGTGTGTAAGTGTTTGTATGTGTGTGTGTGTGTGTATGTGTGTGTAAGTGTTTGTATGTGTGTGTGTGTGTGTGTGTGTGTGGTTACACGTACTTAGACTATAAATACATTTACATATATATTGGCTTCAAAGTAGAAAGCCCAATTTTACATAAAATACAAAAATAAAATAAACAATATAAAATGGATCCATAAAACTAAATGCAACAACTTGAATAAATATACCAAACAATTAACCTTAATGAATGATACAGAGAAATACAAGGAATGATACAGAGAAATACAAGAATTCAATATTATATAACCGATCCAATTCAACGAAACTGACAAAATATCGTAATTGAACAAAATAACATTCGAAACACAACAAGGAATTGTTGAAAAAAGTGTAGAAACTATCAAAAATAAAACAACAGATCTGAAATTATACAAACTTAAATTTTCTGACAAAATTTTAAATTAACAGAACAATTACAAAATATCGTCAATTTCACTTAATAGGGGTCTGACTATTACAAAACGATTTTTGAAAAAAATAACTCTTCACAAGGACGATGGACGAAAATGTTTGACCTGTAGATCTATAGCATATAAAATTGATCACGTCTATAACTAGCAAAACGCATTACATATACGTTATGGTAGCAATCATGTAAGGAGATTATACATAAAATCGAGTTCTATAAAATTCTTGTTAAATTTAAACGGATTTAAACAGTTATGAAATGTCCTAACATCGTTACTTTCTTATGTTATTGAAGGTTGATTTATTTAATAAATTTCTTGAGCGATGATAATAGCCACACTTTTCAGAGTAAATATGTGTAAATAATGTCAACTAGACAGTTAAGTTTATATATACTTAGGCTATAAATGTATTTACATATATATTGGCTTCAAAGTAGAAAGCGCAAATACTCTTTAAATACAAAACTGAAATAAACTATATAGAATGGAAATAACGTACAATAACGTATTTAGACTGTTGTGAAATGTCCTAACATCGTTACTTTCTTATGTTATTGAAGGTTGATTTATTTAATAAATTTTTTGAGCGATGATAATAGCCACACTTTTCAGAGTAAATATGTACGTAAATATTGTCAACCAGACAGTTAAGCTGTTTTATTTATTTTCTAAACCTATATACGACCTTAAGTTTATTCGTATTTATATCTTGTACGTATAAATCTGTAAATGGTGAAATTAATTGTTCAACTATATCGATTTATGAAATTGAATGTTCGGAGTAGAAAATTATATATACTTATTTTTATAATGTAAGCCTTACATTGGTGGCAATAGTTAATGTTATGTTAACGTTTATCAAACTAGAGTTTCCCATTGTATATATCGTAATATCAAAAGTAACTAGACCAATTGTTGACTTGTTGAATCTTTATACATTTTGTACATGAACGATGAAGCTTTAGGCATTCTATAAGTATCAATATAAATTATTTTAAAGCTGCTTTATGCTATTCGAGGAGGTTTCTGTTAATACTGTGATTTTATTAAATTGAGGTAGAACTTTCGGCATGAGGTATTTTCTATGATTTTTACTTGCGATTTGTAAAATTATGTTGCTATTTTTATCTTAGTATTACTTAGTAATACTTTTCATTTTAATTAATTTTCAAATATAAAAGAAATTTATTTCTGAAATTTGGCCAAATATCGTATTAATTAATATGAATTAATGCGTCATCACCAATTTTTCTCTTGTTATAAAAAGTAATTATTTCGTGTTTCTCTCAATCCCCTTAATCTAGTGGTCTTCCTGCATCGTGGACTGAAGTACTACTACCTTCGTAGGTTGAGTGTAGTACGATAGTAGTGTTTTCTCTTCATCTAAATTGCAATCACGCATAAATTAATCCAAAATACCTGCACATGATAACCGGGCACGCTTTGGTTCACTCATAACACAAAAGGTCGCACGGGCTACACAGGCGTAGCCCAAACAATTGAACCCGTAAAGAATTACTAAATGCATAAACTCCGAGTGACAATCACCAACTCAGTCAGTAGGGTAGATGACAAACAACAGCTAATGATGTAGGGTTCCCTCCACTAGTTTTATGAGATGCGTTGCAGCCTAAGCAAAAACTCTGGGCTACACTACTACCCGAGGATTAAGCTTTTACTCGAAGACATTTTGTAGGATACATTTCTTATAAATATAATCCAAAACCCAAATGCCAAACTTGTACTTTGAAATTAACTGGAAATAAACAATTTTGGACTAAATTTATTGTAAAAAATTATTTTGTTTGTTTTTCGTTTTAGATATCCTGTTGGATATATAATGTGGCCTCTTCCCAGATGAAATAGGATCGTAAATTGTGCTACTTCCCGACACGACACAGGTGGTCCGGTTATTGAATCGTTTGTCGTTGAGAGGAATTTAAATTTCCCTTCATTAAATCGTTTAACCTTTGATAGACACCTGGTTATTAACGACTCATAGGGCGGTGTTTAACCGCGTAAAGAATATTGTGTCTGTATTTTTCAATATTTTACAAGACACTTCAAAGGAACGGTTATGGTTCAAGGAGGGAATGGTACTGTGTATAAAGGCATTGAGTATATTTTGCCTGTGTACATTAGTATTACACAAAGTGTATAAAGGAAAGGTTTATGGCCTAAGAAAGATTCAGGGATGTGAGAAAAATTCGTTCGATTTCCTATCACGTAACTTAACTTTCTTTCAAAATAAAACTTGTAATATCATCAACGTTATGACACATTGTCAAGATTTGCCACAGCTTTCTAACGTGACGCCTCATTCACAAGTTACGCCTCAGGGGACGATGATGTGCTTTCATTTTTATACTAGACAAAACGCATTTTACAAATTTCGAAATTCATTTTTGAAATTTTCGAATTAATTATGATACGTTTATTTCAGATACATTTATAGCTAAATATGAATAGATACGTATAGGTCCATATATGGCATAGACATAAATTTAGGTAGCGTAATATGGTTCTCCTTATGTACGATAGAGTACTGAATATATGTTTGTAGAATTTTAAAATTGTTATAAAAAAATATCTTCATTATTTCACAAAGAGAATTTTCAACTTTTTTAAATTTTCAAAACTTTTGAGGATATGTAAAAGAAAAATAGAAAAAGAAAGAGCCAGGGAAGGAGTTCAATAACTCTCTTTTATAGTAATTTTTTTATTAGTATTACGGAATACATAACGAAAATGCCGCAAGTAGTCAGTGTACTACATACATTTAAAGTAGTCCATTGTGGCAGATGAAGGAATAGTACGAAAAGATAGAGAAATGGGTTTCGGGAAATTATGATTAGAGAGAGTTACTAACATAAAAAGAAGAGGAATAATTAAAACAAAGCATATTAAAAAAAATTCGCTTTCTAAACAACTCCTAACGTAGACTCCTCGGGGTAGAACAGAACTAAGATCACCTCATCTTAGTTGAAAAGAAAGTATACATGGAGAAATAAAAAGCCAGACAATGACACGAAAACAAATGGATGGGCCGAGAGGAGTATGGTCTGGATAACGGAAGAAGGAAAGAAAGGTTTTTAACAAAATAGTAATAACTTAAGTATCTTCAGGCTTTTTGAAAACAAAACACATGAAGATCAATGCACTGGGGGCCGGTGTTTAAGTTTAAAATCTCATTAAAAAAAAAAATCATGCAAATAATACAATATACCTCAGGTAAATATAATATTTTCTAAGCTTTTAGGAGGAAAGACATACCAACCTCATTTGACCCTAAATCTAGCTAATTCATACTTTATCAGCTTGAAATCCCATTTTACAGTGGCCAGGTTGTAGTTCAACGGTGGCCGACACTGCCATCTTTTGGTCAAATACACCTTAATATTTATTTACGCAACTATATATATTTATTTATTAATGAAAACCTCCAAATCCATTGTTATATATAACGAATTTCTTTAAAACTTTATTAAAACTTACAAAATATCTAGCATTACGTTCACTGAGTTCGATAAAGCTTGTCACGACAACTGGAAGACGAAACTTTCTGTCTGGTGCGAGGTTTTGGTCGTACGGGAAATCTGTTGACTACATTTTATTCCTTGACCTATGCGCTACTTTTGGTTTGTACAGTTTCGTTCTGTCAGTTGTTGGGTGTTTTTCTATAGATGATTTTGCATAACCTATTGTTCAGGTCGTTGAGAACACATTGAGAGACAAAATTGTTGTTTTAAAAGAAGCTTATAACTCAAAGTGTTCCAACAGCCTGAAACCTCTGTGTAGGTAGTAAAGGAAGAATATCAGACGTTACTAAAGAATGTTGCCGAAATGGTCAATGATAACATTTAACTTTTAAAATTTGCTACAATGCACTGCTTTGTAGCATAGCTTTCTCTTTCTTTTAGGGTCTTTAACCCGGTGAACTTTCCTAGTTGTGCACATGATGTTTCTTGAATGTAAACACTTAATAAAGTGAATTTTGTTTGTGTTACTTCTATATTTACTTTGATTGTTTTCATTTGTCGTAATATTCAGAGGAATAATAAAAACAAGGCATATTTGAAATATCCACTCTCCAAACAACTCCTAACGTAGACTCCTCGGGGTAGAAGAGAACTAGGAACACCTCATTCTAGTTGAAAAGAAAGTATACATGGAGGTATAAAAAGCCAGAAAATGACACGAAAACCCAAGGATAGACCGAGAGGAGTATGGTCTGGGTAACGGAAGAAGGAAAAGAAGCTTTTAAAAAAAATAGTAATAACTTAAGTATTTTCAGGCCTTTTCAAAACAAAACCCATGAAGATTAATGTTCTTGGGGCAGGCGTGCAATAAAAAAAAAATCGTTTAGAAAACACCATCATGCAAATAAAACAATTTACCTCAGGTAAATATAAAAGCTTTTAGGAGAAGAGACATCAATATATAACATAACAACCTCATTGAATCCTAAATCTAGCTAACCCATACTTTATCGGCGCCAAATCCTATTTTACAGTGGTCAGGTTGTAGTTCATCGGTTGCCGACATTGCCATCTTTTAGTCAAATATACACCTTTATATTTATATACATTTATAATAATGAAAACCTCCGCATACATTGTTATACATAACGAATTTCTTACAAAATGTCAGGCAATATCATTACGTTCACTGAGTTCTAAAATGTTTGTCACTACTGCTGAAAGACGAAACTTCGAATGTCTTCAAACTTATGTCTGGCGCGAGGTTTTGGTCGTACGGGAAATCTGTTTACGTTATTTTATTCCTTGACGCTACTTTTGGCTTGTGACAGTTTCATTCTATCAGTTTTTGAGTGTTTTTCTATAGATGATTTTGTACAGCCTATTTTTCAGGTCGTTGTGAACACATTGAGAGAGACAATTGTTGTTTTAAAAAATGCTTATAACACAAAGTATTCCAACAACCTGAAACCTCTGTATAGGTAGTAAAGGAAGTATAGCAGACGTTATAAATGAATGTTGCCGAAATGGTCAATGATAACATTTAGCTTTTACAATTTGTTACAATGCACTGCTTTGTAGCACAATTTTCTCATGCTGTTAGGGTCTTTTGCCTGGCGAGCTTTTCTAGTTGTGCTTTAATGTAAACACTAAATAAAGTGAATTATAGTGTTACTTCTATATTTACTTTGCTTGTTTTCATTTGTCGAAATATTCAACGCATAATTTTTTATTTGAAAATCAATAAGGCTAATAGTAGCAAGTTATTAATTATCCCGGTAGGTGTAATTTGTTTTTTTGAGTGCACGTGATATTATTAACCACTAATAAATATAAATATAGAATTAAAGTAAACCCTCTACAACATGTATAGCTACCTTTGATTTTTCATACCATATTTTACAATATATATATATATATATATATATATATATATATATATATATATATATATGTATGTATGTATGTGTGTATATATCGTTTAGTAGACAATATGTTCCATTTCTTAATACTATGAATTATAAATTTGGAAAATGGCTGTACAAATTACATTCCTAAAACAAATGAAATTATAACAACTAAAGTACTAATAATTATTCCGAATTACCATTCTATTTAATTTATTAGAGGATTTAATTTTGGTGTTGCAATTTGGACCGAAATTTCCTAATCTTCAATATCTTTAATATATTTTCTTTGTCTTTTCAAGTTATTGTTGTAATTTTATGTAAAGAGCCAAATAGTAAAAATAAATAAAAATATATAATATGGAATGTCTTTATGTGTATGTCGGTCGCGGAAGTGTGTGTGTGTGTGTGTGTGTTTATATTTTCAAGCTGAAGCTTTTCGTTTTTTCAAAACTTGTTTAGATCCTAATAGTTCTATTTACATTAAGAAATTTGAGTACTAAAAGATACTGAATAAAATTAGAAAATGCTGACACTCATAATCAGCAAAAAGCTACAGGTTGACATAAAGTTATTTGTTTTATAAAATAGAGTATACTTGTTTAAGAAAGTGTTCATTTAACCATTTATTTAAAACAAGAAAAAGAATTTCATCTAAGGAAAAGAATTATATATATATATATATATATATATATATATATATATATATAAATTATATATTTTTAAATATTCATTCTTTGTTGTACAATTCATGTAAGTTTTGTATATTTATTCAATTTTTAAATATTATTTTCCTTATATTCAACATTTTGGGTTGAGACTAATCTTGATATGTAATAATAACCTGTTGTTCGATAAGAAGGTTAAAACCTTAGTTTATGTATATTATCAGCTATCTAATAAGCTCTACACTGACGTCACTTCTCGCCCGCAGCTGTGGCTTCACCTTAACTTAGCAAATACGGTAAGTGTTATCCTTCTAACAAGTAATACCAACAATACAACTTTATAAAATATAATTCTGTTGAACCATTTAATCTGTGAAAAATGTTCCTAATTCAATACTGCATAAAAATTTATCCCGTTTTAACTGACTAAGAATATATTGTTCCCAACATGTCACTCTCCTTATAAAGTTTCCTGAAACAGATAGATATACTGCGTTGCCTCACTAAGCTTATAGGCTTCTAATCCCCAAAGCCTAATATATATTCACTCGAGGAGTAAAATGTATCTGACCCTTGGATAAATTCAAAGATTTCACGTGGTTTAAGTAATGAAGGGACACCTTTTAGTCGAGGCAGAAGTTTAATTTAGGCTGTTTCAACACATGCTGTAAGGAAGAAAGAAAGCTAAATATTTTAGAATTTGTTTTCAGTTATTATGGGTTTTGTGCAGTATTATTTATAAAATCAAGTAAAATATTGGTGATGAATAAATAATCATTATTTATAGTAAATGTAATTATAATAAAAAAAAGGTAATATGATTAAACATTGATAGCTCTGTGTATTAAATTGTATTAGAAATTTAAAGGGCTTTAATTAAGTTTTCTTCATTAAATATAATGATATATTAAGGGTTTTAAATCGCAGCACATTGCACGACGAATGATAATACAATTTTATTTATAGAAAATCGTAGCATTTATTTGGTAATTTTTATTCGAGGAAACTCTTTGTACAAACTTCGAGGAAAGCATTTTCGTGACCTGCAATGAAACTCTAGAACCAGTGGAGTAGACAACATTAAGGCACCATTAAGATGATCTACAAATCATTGACTGTAGTAGACCGCATCCCACTCTTTATCTAGACAAATATATTTGTACACCATTAAATTTGGTTTGATGGAGAATAGAAGGCATTTTTTTGTAGTATTTCGCTATTATCTAATAGGACCCTTTTTGTTAAATTTTATCTCCGAAGTTCGTTTCTAGTAATTCTTGACGAAACCAACAGATTGAGTCAAATTACCCAAAACCTTATCAATGTGTTTTGTGTAAATGTAGGTGTTTGTATAGCTTAAAACTTGAGTAATGTTCTCTCTTTCCATAGTTAAGTTTGCATCTAATAATAAAATTAATGAATGTGGGGAAATTAATTATTAATTATTAAAATTTATTTTCACATTATATTATAACTTTTTTTTCGATAGTACGGGGTGGGTAGGTAACAACTAAACCATTGTCTATAACAGTTTTTTATAAGCAAGTATAAGAAACAATTCTTGTCAAAGTTAACATTTTTCTAATGGTAAGAGAGTTATTACACATATTTGGTTTTTTTAGGTTATAAATGTTTACATTGAGAAAGAAATAGAATAATAGATTGTTAGTTATATAACTAATGTAAAAATATATTTATATTTTATATTATATTGAGTAAGAAAAGGTATCTCAAATCTTCGAGCCTATAAAATTCTAAGCAAGTATTTTTAATCAGGATATACAAGGCTTTTTTTTTTTAAATAGATAATAAATAAACAAGAAAACCTTATTTCATCTAAAGATGAGAGACGTTCATTATAGTTTTAAATTTGGTTATAATTTTTTAAAACTACTTTAAAACTGTTTAATTACTAAAATTTGAATGTTTTACTTTATTACTGACAAATAATAACAAACAACTACTATGAATTGATATTATATTTTATTTTCAGAAACCTATACAAAATATATCACAACTTATACTTAAAATAAAACATTATTTCATTTTCATTTTTCATCTCTTTAAGACCACACACTGGAAAATATACCCAAATAGAGGTAAAAAGTAAAAATATATCAGTTTCTTATAAAATAATCAAAATATGAAAGCAGTATAATATACTTGTGGTCTCAAACAAAAAATAATTTAAACAAATGAAAGGGGTTTTAGCACTAAGTCATCCTATTTTAAAAGAGACCTGTCTCAAAAAAAAAAAAAAACTCTGTTACTCTTACAGCGTCTAAAGCTTTTTTTGTAAACTGTAAAATCTGCAGTAAAACTGTCTCCCTACAGCACCCTGAGGGAATTGATTTCTATTGAAGGCATCCCTTTATGAAGATAGGCGGTGATTTATGATAGAAAAACAATAAAGTTTTACAGTTGCTGAGCAGGATAAACAAACATCGGGGGAAATGTGTTTATCGAACAGTTGACTTAAATTTAATGAAAATGTTTACGAGATGGTTTCCACTCGCAACACTTGGTGAGCATTGGTAAAACGAATTTAGTTCCAAGGAGAGGGTTTTTTGTGAAAATATATATTGCATATTTGTCCTCAATGGCACTTATTGCTCTATTCGTGGTTTAAATATATATAATGGTCTTCGTTTCTTGATCACAATCAGCTAACATTAGATGTTTATAAAAACACAGTTTAATCGTACTACGTAATTAAATGTGATTAAAAACCAAAGTTATTGTAAGGCATCACTGGCTCTACATTATATGCTGTAAAGAAAGTGAAGTATCAAAAACTAGTAACAGAGATTAAGGTAGAACTTTAAACTTTATGGTGTCGATTTTGGTATCAAAAATATAAGATATTTGTTTGAATTTAGAAATTTGTATTGCCTAAATCGATACTAGAATGGTAGTTTTACTGTACAATAAATGGAGTGAAAATTAGATGTTTTCATTTATAAATTTATATAAAGTTACTCTTTGTATTTTTTTGTTTATACAGATACGTCTGTTGGAATATTAAATGGTTAAAATGATACAGGCCAAATAATTAACGTTGAGATTGTAGCCTGCTAAATGCAGAACAGGTAAGCACAACCCCGCTTTGCACTTCAGCAACATATTCCGGTTTATGAAGGGTGATTGCACTGACGCGCCCCGCAATGTTGAAATTTACCCATTTAAACTAAAATACCGATGTTACTAAGATTTATTAATCAATTATAGATATCACACCGTTTGTAAACATAGCTAATTTATGATTTGTATGAAACAATTAGTAAAAATAAGTTGCCTATTAAGAAATATAGAACCTTTTTTTATCAAAGGTATCATTTATTATATTTGAAATCAGTTACAAAAAAACATATATTTGGTTAGTTATTTTTTTTTTAAATAGGTTCAATTATTTTTTTACTATAAATTATCTGTTGTGCAAAAATAACCATAACAGTATATAAAAGGAGTATAATAGTCTATACTTGTGGTCTCAAACGTAGAATATTTTGAAAAAAATATTTTAGCACTAAGTCATCCTATTTTAAAATAGGCCGGTCTCAAAAAAATTATAAAAAGTACTCTGTTACTCTTACAGCATTTAAAGCTTTCTTGTAAACTATAAAATCTACAGTAATTCTGTCTCCATACAGCACCCTGAGGGAATTGATTTCTATTGAAGGCATCCCTTTATAAAGATATGCGGTGACTTATGGTAGTAAAACAATAAAGTTTTACAGTTCCTGAGCAGGATAAACAAACATCGGGGGAAATGTTTTTATTGAAATGTTAACCTAAATTTAATGGAAATGTTTACGAGATGGTTTCTTCCCGCAACACTCGGTGAGCATTTTTAAGAATAAATTAGTTTCAAGGAAAGGGTTTTGTGTGAAAAAATATATTGCATATTTATCCTCAGTGACACTTAATGCTCTATTCGTGCGTTAAACATATATACTGGTCTTCATTTCATTGACCACAATCAGGGAACAATAGATGTTTATAAAACCTAAGTTTAATCGTACTACGTAATAAAATGTGATTAAAAACGAAATTTATTGTATAGTTACAATACTGCATTACTCTACTAAAGTGGATTATCAAAGACGAGTAACAGAGGTAACGGTAAAACTTAACTTTAAAATTTATAGTGTCGATTGTGGTATCAAAAATTAAAGATAAATGTTTAATTTCTAAATGTATATTGTCGAAATCGATACTAGAATGATAATCCTACTGTAAAATAAATGTAGTTAAAATCAGATGTTTTCATTTATAAATTTATAAAAAGTGACTCTTTATACTTTTTGTTTACATAGATACAAATGTTGAAGTATTAAATGGTTGAAATGATACAGGTAGCTTAATAAACATTGAGTTTATAGCCTGCTAATTGCAGAATAGGTAACCACAATTACGCTTTGCACTTCTGCAAAATATCACTGTGTATGATGGGTGATTGCATTGACGCGCTCAGAAATGTGGAGATTTAACAATTTAAACTAAAATACCAAAGTTACTAAAATGTATTAGTTTATAAAATATTATTACCGTTTGTAAACGTTGTTAATGTATAATTTGTATGAAACTATTAGTAAAAATAAATTGCTTATTAAGAAATATGAAACCTTTTTCACAAAGTTATCATTTATTATATTTTAAATTAGTTACAACAAATTAGTATTTGGTTAGTTATTTTTAATTTAAATAATTTCTAATTTTTCTTTACTATAAATTATTTGAATCTCTATTTATTAGTTGATTATATATTTATAATATCTACGATTTATCATACTATCTATTAAATTGTATAGGTTTTAAATTATCTACCTTATTTACCTAAATTGACTTGTACTTGTAAAACTTCCAACATAAATAAAGCAAAATTACTTTATTAATAACCGATTAATTTTCTTTTAAAATACGAAACTCCTATAAATTTACAACACCATACTCCTATAAATTAACAACACTATTCTTTTATAAATTTACTTTCTTATACCCCCAAGAAATACACAATCAACTTTAACACTACTATACTCATATATATATTATGTTATTATAAACTAAGAGTTTATTTTTTTGTAAGGAAAGGAAAAAACTTTGTGAATTTTTTTAAAAATATTGTTGAAGTTAATTTAGTGTTGAAAATGTAAAACAGATAGGATATGTTATTTATTCTTTCGATATTTATTTATGATTAGAGACTTTTCGTTATTTTTGTATACCATTTATATTTTTACTACTTGTTTTGTAAATTCATCACGTAAGTCCAAAACGTAACCGTATAAGAGGATTGTTTACATTTTATTTTCAGTTTGAATGGCGAAACCGGCGATATAGGTCTACAATGATATTCTAAATGTCATTTGCTGCAGTTGAGCAGAGATTAGCTCTCATCTAGCATAAAGTAACTGAAATCTGAAAATACAATCGTTGAATATTGCTGTGTTTGGAGACCCTGAATTCCCTCCGCTATTGGGATAGATTGGTCTCCAGCATGGCTTAGTACGGACCAATAATGTTATTGTTCTGCGTCAGTGTATAACTAAAACTTAATAATGGCTTCAAAGTACAAACAGACAAGTAAAATACACAAACCTCCATTTCACCCCAGCATAGCATCGATTATCCGAAGTAACTTATGATAGATGTTGTCCGGTTAACAATATGTACAAAATACAAGTCAACGTTAAAGGACCAGTAGAAGCCATGATTTATATTAAACATAAAATTTACATAGCACTTAATTTGCATCTATATTTTTTATCGGTAATTTTTACTAAGATGGTTTCCTACAATCTTTTAACTTTATGTATATTCATTAAATAAAGAATTAAATAATGCGTTAAAATAAGCCAACAGCTTTGGAAAAGAGATCCAGACAGAATTCTTATGTACAAAAGTGATATAGTTTGTTTCATAAAAACCAAAACAGATAAGATCTGATAATCTGGTATATCCGGCAGAACAAAGCCATGATTTATAATAAACATAAAATTTCCATAGCACTTAATTTGTATCTATATTTTTTATCGGTAATTTTTACTAAGACTGTCTCCTACAATCTTCTAACTTTATGTATATTCATTAAATAAAGAATTAAATAATGTTTTTTTTTCATAAAAACCAAATAGATAAGTTCTGATACTCTTGTATATCCGGCAGAACGTGATTCACTAGCACCATTTTAAAACAATTTTTTTTAAAACAAATTATCGGTAATATGGAAAGCAACAAGAATTGAATAGAAAAGACATTACTATTACTAGTGGAGTTTTATTGGCTAATAATGTCACAAGTAACTCAGCACTGCTTAGCTTGGTGACTGAAAATATATTTCGGTTAACCAATGTTTATCTTTATACGTATTCGATTAATCGACACGTAATGACACGTAATGACACGTAATGTAGCCTGTTCTACAATTTCATACTGGTTTTTCTCTCCCATCTTGGTATAGAAAATTATAATTATAGAAAATGACTAAAACAAACATGACTTCTTGGTTTTCATGACCACCACAGACAATTTGATTTGAATCCGATAAGTCTCTAAAAATCTGTAACGCTTTTATTTATTTGCCTTATTTTTTTACTTTAATTATTTCCTTATTTTTATTATTACCTTTTCGTTCATGGCTAAATTTATATTGTTACAAAGTTAAATTTATACGAGCTTACATTTGATTACAAATGCTTCTGTATATATGTGTATATATATATATATATATATATATATATATATATATATATATATATATAATTTTGTTGAAAAATATTAAATTTTTTTTTTAGTATTTATGAATGAATAATTATTAGTAAAAAAATTATTTTGTTAATTATCAGTTAAATGGTTTGTTTTATAATATAACATATTGTAATTTATGTAACGTATAAGTTATGGTGTTGTTTTGTTGTAGTGAAAGAAAAACCAATTAAAACACGAAGAGAAAATCAAATATAACAGATGAACGGAATTGTATGCTTTAAGATGCTAGGCTGTCATTAATGCTAAATACAAAATGACCGACGGATTTCTATAAATTTAAAAACTAATATCTTCAACATATGTTTTGTGTCATTTATAATACTGCATAGGTTTGTGAACGATATGTATATACGGTGATAAAACTAAACATACAAGAAGTTTTGATAAAATACACAGATCCATGAAACGGAAAATGCTTGGCTACGAAAAGGAATTGAGTAGGTACAAAACCAAACAAAAGTATACATTCGCAAAGGTATGTTTGCATAGTGGAAACCTACAATACCATTACCTACGGAGTAAAACAAATAAGAAATCGGAAAATGTATGTTTATAAGAATACGATTTATAAGGAATAATTTACATGCGATATAAAACGATAGGCTAGTAAAATGTAGCCAACAGCTAAAAGAGTTATATAAAGATTAGAAATAAAAAAGAAATAAAAAACAATTTTGTTTTATCGTAAATAAATAATAACGATTGTTTAAATATTTTTATCATCTACTTGTGATAAAGAGTTAGTGTGTGGAAAATACCGTTTGAGTACTTTATTAACCAATAGGACCGGCTGGATTAGCGGATTTATTGATAGTATGCGTACATGACATATGGCTGACTTTGGAACTGCTGTCGTAACGATCGCTTACAGTCCAAAAACCAACCGCCCTAGAATAATGATATAAGAAAATCAGGTTGGTACAATGTAGCCCAGATCATACACTTGGAAGAAAGAACCACTTCCATTAAACGAACATTAAAGTTAAAACATTATCGTTTTATTTTAAAGTCACATCTTTGTGTTTCCATGAACAATTACTACAAGAACCCTTTTGTAAATAAAATATGCTAATGGCTATGTAGACCCATGTAGTTTTTAAAGTGATCTGCTTTTCGAAGCATGGTTAAAATGGTAATAAGAAAATCATTTTAAATGATAATATTAATTTTAAATATTGCCGTTCTTCATTACCTAATGCATATGGAATTTTAAAACCGAAAAAATGCACGAAAACCGTAAATTTATGTACCATTTGTTTTCAGAGGTAAATGGAAAACCATTCTAAGTGATCTTAGACTTACGCTCAGGATGCTCCTGATAGGGGTAGCAATTAGACGGAATGGTTCTTTACGACGTTTTTAAATAAATGCCTCACAATATTTAGTATCGTTTAGAATGGTTTTACAGTCTCTTTAAGCCTTTAATATTTATTAAAGTTATTTGTTTTGCAATATAATTAAACTAAACAGATTTCGTAGGTTTAAATTTCGAATTGTACGTAATATGATTTGACGTTCGAGAACGGGTAATGCACAGAATGTATAATATATTTATTAAAATATTTATTTAATATATTTCATCGTTGAAATATATTGCATTTTTTCTGAACGGTTTTTGCTTTAATAAATATTGAATAAGCGCCATAACACAAACCTCATATATAATAGAATATAAAATGGTAGTTTTGTAATTTAAAAAAAAAAAATAGACTCATGATACATTTTATTCTTAATTAAACGATCAATTTATATTGAACTCTTTGTTTCAATTGACAAGACCATTTATGCATTATAGTAAAAAGTAATTATAATATGTACATTAATATAAATGTTGACAAATAAAAACAACAAGTATTTGATATTATGTATATTAAATCTAAATTAGTACTTTCTTCTCCCTCTACCGGTATATCTGTTTTTGTGTCTTCCTGTCTGCCTGTCTAATTGGCTATCTGTCTTTCTCTCTCTTTCTCTTTTGCTTTTTCAAACACTCAACGTTTCGAATTTCTATCCGAAATTCCTTTTCAAGAACTCAGTTTTAATTAAACAATTATACACCATAATTTACTATTTATAAAATACATAACATTATACAGCACGTATTAATAACCATCAAATTACAAAACTCCTAATAAATATCCATATACAAGTCAAAATGATTTTTATCACAATCTCACAATTTTTTTCAATAACTATATATATATATATATATATATATATATATATATATATATATATATATATATATATATATCTGCCTAACTTCATATATATTTCTTTCTCATTCAATGTTACTGAATTCACTTATGTGTAACACTTTATTGTTAATTTGTTGATCGTTTAAGAGCTATACTCTTCATCTGAATCTTGGAAGTATTGTGTTTTAATTGTCAAAAGTAGTACTAGAGAATTTTAGAAGGAGCAGGGAATACGAGTATAGTATTTCTTTTAAATGACGATGAAATAAGCAGGGCAATGGAATATGCAAACATCCGACAAAGATTCGTGCTTAAAGTACAACTAATAAGTATAATATATTTTTAATCTGTATATATATATATATATATATATATATATATATATATATATATATATATATATATATATATATATATATTATATGTTTTATAGGATTAAAAATACTCGTTTAAAAGAGACACTCGAACTACCAAATTACAACAGATATGAGGAAAATTATGACGCTGGTAGATTAACGACAGGAGCGGAGAGACAGTTATCTATGATTTGGAAAGATTAGTAACACTAGTGTAGAGTCAATCGATACAGAGATATTTTCTTTGTCACAATAATGGAATGGTTTATGAGTTTCCTATGCGACAAAACATTAGAACTTGACCTCTGTTCTATAAGAATGGATTGTTTATATATATAATTTTCTAAATGTAATAAAAATTGTACGTTTTTTGTTTTACTTTAACATTCTTTGTAGAAGACTGTCTCAATCTATTTTCAATCTGAAGTTTCAAAAACGTATCTTTAAGTATAGTATCGTTAATATACGAATATATATTTTCATGAAATACAAAACCGGTATCTCTTTAAATCACAATGATTGCTTATGGTTTACGTTTGGTTTTTTATTTCAGATAATTAACAATCTTTATAAAACCTAATTTTTTCTCTGGTATAAAAATAATGCTCTTTGCAGAGATATATTCTTATACTTTCATATTAGAATATTAAAAACTCAACATTTGAAAGATATCAAACTCTTAGTGCTCACTTGTATTTTTAATAATATTATTTATAACCTGGTCTAATTATAACCTCTTGACTACACCATTTAGACCAACCAACAAGTTATTTAAAACCTAAAGTAATTTCTTCTTTTAGAATTTATCTGTTTAATAGCAGTTTAAAAAATGTTTAAGAACCTAACCATAACATTCATTTGTAAATATCTAGCGGGTTTTTAATTATTTGATGACATTTGAGAATCCAATTTACAAATAAGTCCAAAAGATATTCAGGTTATTATATTTTCATTTAATTGAAATGTGCTATAACCTCTATTGCTTCTAATATCGTTTTGTATATTGTAACAAAGTTTAATTCATATTATAAAATGGTTCTTTTCAATTTATGTAGATTTTTCTCGCCTATTTATCAGGTATTTATCAGAACCTCTTAAAAGCATAATACATAGGCTAAAACAAACTATAAAAATGTCTTTGATAATTATAAAAAACATATGCAGTGTATATGCCGAGGATTGACACCGGTGTTTCCCAAATTTCGTTTTGGTCAAGGCTCTCTATATAAAGATAACTATTGTTAGCACACTTTAAATTAATTCCTAGAGACCCGGAAGAGGTATGTTCAAAAGTGGTTTGGCCGTCCTTCAGACAACATTTTAAATTACTCTATTGTCTTGCCTTAGACCTACAAAGTTACATTATATCTAATCTTTCTTTTCTTCTTTAACATTTTTACATCTTTAAAATAACTTGAAAATTAAACCTTTTGAAACAATTAATTATTGTATTAATTATAGTATTATCACAATCAATAAAACCGTTTTATTAAATAAATGAAACTTGCTTCTCACTAATAACCATCACTTACAATACATGAAATAATCAGTAATAATAATTATAGTTGTTCGTGTGACACGTGCGAGAGGGCGCACAGGCGAGAGGCTGTCTCTCCTTCTGCCCCCGTTTCAAAGCAATACCTACCTCCGCTTTCAGTTGTCTTTACTCACTAAGCTTCATTATCGTTTGGATTTTATTACTTCATTTCTGGATTTCGTGGCACATACTTTGGCTAGCCTAAGATATGGTAGTGACTGCATCACGAGATGATACGCTCCGGGTAGAGATAAGGCATTTCTCTTCACATAGGTTAGGAGGTGCATTGTTGCAGATAAACAACCGTGAATTAAATCTTTGTTAAATTATTATATACTATCTGCCCACCCGGTAAAACTTTCTGCCATGCAGATACCCCTCCATAGATCCAGCCCTTTCCCAAAAACCCTGTCCCAAATTCCTACCTACAGCCAGTGTTGCGTGACAGACTCTGCAAAACCTCGGAGGCCACCAACCCCCTCCTTCTCTGACTGACTGACTATATACCATCTGATTGAAAAATCAGACAATACAAATTAAATTTAAACAAAATTAAATCAAAAGTCTTTATTTACTATTTTCATATGATTAATAAAAAAAGTCATTTCTTTAATTTTTTTGACAAAATATATTAAACGGATAGAAATATTTGGTTAATAGTGAAAGTTATATCAAGTAGAGCTAATTTTATTATTTATTAAAATTGTTTTTATTGGATCATTGTTGTATTTCTTTTAGTGCTAGTTTTAACATTATTATCATAAAATTAGACAACAATTTCTGCCTAAAAACAAACAATATTGATAACTAAAATTATCGTTATTTATTGTTAGTTTAGGCAATAAATTTTATAAACTAATAATAAATTATACAAATAATAAATATTTTCTGCTGACGTAATAATAGAAATAAATAACGCAAACATATACGCAAAAAAAACTATGCAAAAAACAAATTACGCAAATTAACTGACTGGAATACTTCATAGGAATTACATTTAAATAATATATGAAGCTAACGCAGAAGAAAATGCGTGTTATAACAAAACCCATATTTCGATGAGCTTGGTTGACAGAATGTAGGTAGTGAGAATCTGACGTGTGATGATATTCTCACAGATATTTCCATAAATATTTCGGATATATATATATATATATATATATATATATATATATATATATATATAAATATAAATTTCAAGTAAAACACTATTACTGTCTCTTTATGGAACAGTGACAAATTTGATTGCAATGAATATTAGAACCAGAATAGTGACAAACGTAATTCTGAATTTTTTTTCAGATGTCGTGATAAACAATATTACACAAAAATAATATATATTATATTACTTACATTGTACCATAATTTCTCTATATCAAATGTATTATGGAATGTAAAGATTGAAAATTATTTTCTTTCAAAGTAATAATTATAACTTAGGTTTATTTTATTAAATTTAAAAAAAAAATCTTTTAATTTCACACTTAGATGGAGTTATTTCTCTGCAGTTAAAGCGCCAAAATAACATCTGTTACTTTCTAAATGGCTAGAAGCAGAGTGCTTATTGTGAACAGCTGATTGTTAAAGCAGCCGACAAGGCTATCGGGTCACGCTATCTTGCGTGAAAGTTTGTAACATCTCACTAAATCATGTTGACGGGATCATCATTTGGTGCAGTAGCCTATACACTTCTACTGCATACATCCATTTATAACATGTTACTGTAAATATCGGCAAATATATATATGTATATATACACACATATACATATATATATATATATATATATATATATATAGATAGATAAGTGCTCACCCGTTATATTTTCTGATCAAAAGCTTATACCTGCTTTTAGCGGGAAAGGAAAATGTGGAAACTATCCGATAATTTCAAATACAAAAACCGAGACGTTTCAATAATAACGATACTTGTGTTGTGTTTAACATTATTATTAACAAATCTTGGTTTTTTATTCATTTTTTTCATAACGTTTAGAAGCACTTTCTTCACTTTAAAGCGATTTAATCTCGTATATATATATATATATATATATATATATATATATATATATATATATATATATATATATTTCACGATTTAAAAAGTTGTCTTTTGTGCATAAATATTGATGGAGTTTGTTTAAGTTAACGAATACAAATTCTAAACTCTTTTATTATTAACTTCAGTTGCATAGGGCTATTTATTTATATTACTTTATTCTTATATTTTTAATCCTGTTTTTAAGTCATCTAGTATGTTACCCTTGATTTATATGTTAAAATCTATTGTTTTGAATCTTGGTAGTGCCAACATTTTCTGTTTGATTTATCGGTGATTAGAAAGATTCATCCTTTGACAATGAGTAACTGGGATAATCATCGGTGATTAAATCCTAGAACTGGCGACAGTACCTTCTTTGAATACGGTATACCGGAAACTAAAGCAGCTCTTACCTTAATAAAATCATGGTTCTGGTCTAAAAGAGCTAATTATTATTATTATTATTATTATTATTGATATTAGTATTATTATTAATATTATTATTATTATTAATATTATTATTATTAATATTATTATTATTATTTTATTATTATTATTATTATTAGTAGTAGTAGTAGTAGTAGTAGTAGTAGTAGTAGTAGTAGTAGTGTTGGTAGTAGTAGTAGTAGTAGTAGTAGTGTAGTAGTAGTAGTAGTATTAATATTAGTAGTAGTAGCAGTAATTTTTCTTGTAATAGTTGTAATATTATTATTATTGTTTTTATTAATAATATATATTATATATATATATATATATATATATATATATATGTATATATATGTTTGTGTGTGTGTGTGTGGGTGTGTGTGGGTGTGTTTGTGTTTGTTTGTATGTGTGTGTGTGTGTATGTGTGTGTGTTTGTGTGTGTGTGTGTGTGGGTGTGTTTGTGTTGTGTGTGTATTGTTAGGACGGGATTGATGATACTGGCGGGCAGTAGTTTGGAGGTCCCTAAGCTAGAGCAAGATGGCTACTCAAAGATTTAACCGTTCAATGTTTCTTTCCCGGTCCGAATGAAGTCGTGCTTTAATAAAACATGTTTACAAAAACTTATGCAGCCCTCATCTCCCTTTAGTGATAATGCTTAAGTATTTCTGGATATCAATATTACTTTAGCTCTCAATGCCTGATATAGAAAATCTAATATCCAAGCACAGGTTATTACTATGTTTCCGTTTAAGTTTGACATAGCCAATAGGTCTCATGTAAACAGAGATCCCAATACTGTGATCAAAAACCTCACAGATCTATTAGCTTGATGAAGCGGCGTGTATCAATACATCAAGTAAGTGTGGTGGTCTGTATTCTATGGCCTGTACATCAACCTGGCGCAATCTGATAAGCTGTGTAAACTGTTATATTGGGTTATTTGCTATTTATTAAGTTCGTCATTAACTCCAAAAACGAATTAATGGTTACTAATCACAATTTTTGGACACGAAATATTTAACCTTATAAAAAGTGTTAATTTAGAGATATGATTAAAAAAATGTTGATATTTAGGAATAAAATTAAGTTTTATTTAGTAAAAAAGATATATTTAATTATTGTTTTTCATTGTTAGATATTAAACTCGTATTTTGTCTTTCAAAAAATTACTTATTTGTCTAAATTTACGATCTATGGTTAGTTCACATCAGTGATTTTTCTTTTTGTATGGTAATTTAACTTTAAACAAGTTTGTTCGACATTATTAATGTTGTTAAAAAATGAAATAGAATAGTTACGTTATAAACGAACATATCTAATTTTAAAACAGGTTTTTATTACTTGTTCTTTTTATCACAACTAAGTGTTGTATGCAAAGTTTTGACTCCGTGTACACATATATTTTGATAATTGTATTTTGATATTTACCACCGACTACGAATATATAACCTAATACTGTTTATTCGTTTAGTACTGATTTTTAAAATACGACAGGTTACTTATCAACGACAAATGTTATCTACCGTAATAGTTGTTGCTAGAAAATTCATTAAATTTAAATTTCAATAGCTTATTCAAGAAATATTCAATACCAAAATAAAACTCTTCACAGATTAAAACTTTTTTAAAATAAAATATGCATTCAACAACATTTGTAGATTAGTAACTGACGAGTGCATCAAGAATACCTAAACAAGTTCCAATTACAAAAGTTTGTATTGTGAGAGGTAACGTTTTTATACTATTAGGTTGTATTTATTGACATCTTTAGTCACACAAGCTGAGCTCCAAGTTAAGATATTTAATATTTTTAAGCACTTTAAATTCATTAACTATCACATTCAGTTAATGAATTAAGCATTCCCTAAAAATAAAAACTTACACACAGTAAATTAAACTGTGAAAACCTAAAAGAAGTAAATACAAAGTTCTCTGTTCAGAATTACCAAAACTAATGTTGCTCAGCAACAAGATTTTTTATTGTTACTGTTTTTTTAATACTCTTTAAAGATGTATATGAAGCCAGTTTTATTTTTTGAATTTTTATTATTTGTGAAAATATTATGTTAACAACTATAAAACTCATTCAAATTTTTTAACTTTAGAAACTAATATCTGAAAAAACCCTAATCTTTTTCAGAAGACAATATATCCTTAGATCCGTAGAAAGCGTGAAAAAAATTCTACATTGTTATTATATTTACTGTAGATATATTTACTGTGGATACTATAGTTGTAGTAGACTACAACTATATGCTTGTGCAATAGTTCACTAATAAAACGTATTCTAAAGGTATAGTCTAAAACACATTCTCTTTTATCTCTCAACAAGTATCCAGGATATATTTAAAATAAATTTACTAAAGGACTTCCTAAATCCGGTCTATACATAGTATTTATCCATATAAATTATATGAAATAATTACTACTTAATTTCAATGGTTTATATATTTATAAATATTTTATAATAGGCTGTATATTAATTTACATATAAAATTTAAAAAACGATTTTTGAAAGAAATTCATCTTAAAATATGTGTACCATGCATAATGTATTTTAACTCTTAAATCCAGTGTAGGTAAAGATGTAGTACAATGATTGTATATATGATTATAAATACATTTTTATAACAAATTCCGTTTCTCGCCTTTACTTTCTATGCCAAGACTGATGTCACTAAGAACTGCTCGCAAGTTTCCCGTTAGAGCCCTTCTGCATAATTAACATAAAGCCTTGACGGAAGTACAGCGATGTCATGGAATAATAATTCTGTTACGAGTTAAACCACTCTTACGTTATGCTTGTTTGGGTTCATAATGTATTTATCTCAACATAGAGCTTGTCTGAAGTTTCTCTCAACTTGCCGTTGTAGAGTTGGTGGTCTGTGTAGGGAATGATTGAAAACTAACGCACCTCACAACCACTTGCAAATTTCAACATATTGGCAGGTGACAAGTCCAAACTATTTACTTCCTTGACTATCTAGTTTAATGGAAATAAATTTGTCACATAAGTACCTTCTCTTTTCATTCAGAAAATAATAAAAAATATTCACCACCCGCCACGATTGTAAGTAGGTGTGTGGTGGGTTTTGTTACTTTAGAGTAAACATTGGCACTTATAGTAAAATAGTTTAGGCACCATTTGAAGGTTATATTTGTACAAATAACCAAGCTTATGTTGCTAGTTGGTACCATAATATACCAAGAAAGTGATCACAGAATAAAATATAAATTTCCGATTATCACAGATTGATATTTGTAATTTACACACTGTGTTCATTTTTGTATACCGGAATTTTTGCAGTCAATAATTGTTTCTTGCTACGTATTTAAATCTATGTTTTATATTGTGAACAATGGTTGTCTGATGAAATTTGTATATCTCTCTATCTTATAATATATAGGAGAAATTAAATACTTTCATAAAATAAAAAATAATGGATTTTTCAAGGTGAGACGAATCTAATATTTTTTTCAAGAGCCTGGTGACGATACAATCCTTTTAACTTTTGTTTTCTCTATTCACCTCTTCTACGTAGGTAATGAGAAACTGTTTACTGTTCCGTCTCTAACTCTTGAAAATTATGCCCCTTTGACAGTTTGTACACGCCTTGAACTCGAAATTTCAAAAAGGGGAATTCTGTAAAAGTGAAATATTTAAAGTAAAATAGTCTTTAAATTACACAAGTTTAAACTTTTACGTAATCCCTTTTTTCATTTTGGATTGTAAGTTATAAATAAGACTATTTTCGAATATTATGCATGTGTTAGATTTAAAAAGAACTACAGAATGAATTTTTAAAATAATAATTGCTATTTTAATTAAGTTTTCTAATTGGTTTAGGATGTATTTCCCAATGTTTGAAGGATTTATACTTTCAATTATTAGAAGTACTCATTGAGCTAGTTTGTGAGTTAAGGTTGTAAATAATTACGTAGCTGCACGCAAACTTACAAAACAATATGATTTTTAACAATTAATTGAACTCAAACGATGATCGATGCCGAGTTTGTTATTTTGATATTATTCAAGCCTCGTTTCGGTCACATTTTTGGTAGCCCTTTTCAAGCTTTCCAATTTACAAACGTAAAACAATAATAGCTATTATTTAAAAATTAGATTCACAATAAAATTGTAAGTTTACCAACTTTAAACACAATATGAAACAAATAAGTTCTGGAAAAAAGCAAGCAAAAAAATATACTTTTATCCTCTGCTTGTATGTTTCACATTGTGTTGAAAGTCGTTGAACTGACAATTTTGATGTGTATATACTTTTTTAAGCTATAACGTTATTGTTTTATGTTTTTAGATCTTATAGCTTGAATATGGCCACCATAACAGAGACAAAAACTTTGGTTTATAATATTAAACTTGGCATTAATCATCGTTTGAGTTCAATTTATTGTTAAAATTGCATGCCGTTAGAAGCCAAACCCATTTAATATACTTTTTTGTCATACGCATTTCGATGACTTTTATCATCATCCTAAATGTCACCACTACAAATTTACAACTATAACTCTAATTGCACTTGCAGTGGTGTCACTGATGGTGATGATATAAGACATCGATACGCGTATGACAACAGAGTATATTTTTGTGTGTGTTTGTGTGCAGTTATTTATTCAACAATAATTATAATTTAAAACACCATTTACGGGTCATTTCTCATAGAAACAACTTTTAATGGTGCCTTCTTCCATTAGTATGAAATTACCAGCTTTCTTAGGAACACGCATGTGCAGAACGTTTATAAGTTATTTCTGTATTAGCATTGTTCTATTCAAGTTTCCCAAAAGCCTACATTGTATTTGCTATATAAATTTGCAATATTGTGGCAAATACTTAGTCACCTATTCAAGTCTCTAAAATATAACTATATAACCTAAATGATATATACTGTTTGTCACCTTTAAATATTAGATAAAGATTCCTGTCATTCCTAATTTTCCTCACAAAGAACAACGTTTCCCATTAGATTGCTTACTCTGTATAATTAACAAGCTTGACGGAGCCACCACAATGGCATAGAATAATAATCATGTTACGAATTAGTTAAATCTCTCTCTTACGTTAAGCTTGTTTGGTCTCACAATGTATTTATGCCTGCACATAGCTTGTCTAAACCTTCCTTAACTTGTCGATACGTTGCGGAAATACTTAATAGAATATTACCCGCATCTCTAAACCATTTGTAACATGCGTTCACTCTGTTGTCTCATAAAACTAAAACAACATTGATAATTTATAGGCCTAGATATTTTTAAGCTACTTGACTAGGTAAGTACATAAAATTGGTGTTACATTCATATAAATAAATAAATAAATATATATATATATATATATATATATATATATATATATATATATATATATATATGTGTGTGTGTGTGTGTGTGTGTGTGTGTGTGTGTGTGTGTGTGTGTGTGTGTGTGTGTGTGTGTGTGTGTGTGTGTGTGTGTGTGTGTGTGTATGTGTGTGTGTGTGTGTGTGTGTGTGTGTGTGTGTGTGTGTGTGTGTGTGTGTGTGTGTGTGTGTGTGTGTGTGTGTGTACACCCACACACACACACATATATAAATATATATATATATATATATATATATATATATATATATACATATATATATGTAACACTAAATGTTATGTACTTATCTAGTCAAGTAGCTTAAAAATTTCTAGGACCATAAATTGATCGTTTGTTCAATTTAATTATTTTTCAAATTTAAAAAAAATTCAAAAAAATTAAACTTATGAATACACTCCAAAGGCAGCATTCTTGGAAGTGTCATTTGTGCCACGTCTGTATTGTGACATAAAGCTTCTGTGTAAAGTATTTTGTAGAACTTCCAAATCGATCAATCTGAATTACGAACAAATATTTTGTCCACATTATGACAGGATCGTAACTTTAAAAAAATTAAAAAAATCTTTTTACAGCTTTAAAAATTAGAAACCTCTTATAAATTATTACAATATATAATCTGCCCTCGAGCGACATTCAGCGCCCTAAGATTTTTCAAAACCTTATTGCTAGTAATTTATATATTTTCTTTGCATGAAATAAAAGGGAAAACTATTTTTTATATTTTACGTATAGTTAAGAACTCAGTTAAAACGTACTTCAAATATGATAATATCACACTTATGCAAAACATACTATTGTTGTAAACATAATTATTTGTGCGATATTATTTTTGAGCTTCAATACTACTTCATGTTAAAATTTACAAATGCAACATTTTTCCATTTTATAATTTTACTGAGTTTGTTGTTGTGTGTTAAAAATTACATGAATCAGAAGAAAATGTTATTGGTTACATTTATTTTATATAAAACCACACGCGATTAAAGCAAATAGCCTGGATGACGTCACATGTCCTCGCTTCTGCAAATCACAAATATTTACAAAATACTTAAATCTACACGTTTACCTTGCGCCCAAGGGGGTGCTTCTGGTGTTTGTATTGGTCTTGTCATGCAAGTTCAATTTAAGCGCGGGTAACTGCTGCACCTGGTGGCTACAATCTCTAATCAGGAACTCGTTTCCGTATGTTAATCACGTGTTTCGTTGAGACCAAATGCTTTGATTTTCGAACGAGAGTATCATAGGTGTAAAAAATAAAAAAAATATAATGAGCAAAAATGTATTTACTTGTAGGCAAAAATTAACAGGGCTAAGCAAATTCATTCAATAAAATAGTTTTGTAGGCGTATGTTATCAAACTCATGGACTTTATTAATGCTAATAAATTGACTTCAAATAAATTAAAAGGTAGTGAAAATTGTATAAGTAATATATAATTTAAAACATAACAAAATTTCATCAAGAGAGGTACTATAATAAAACAGTGTATATTTTTGGTATAATTTAGGTGATACTTCCTGTCTGTCTGAAATTAACCATTATGAGTTTAATATCTTATGTGCTGTATTATATGACGTTATATATTAGACTATTTAAAAACTATTTTTCTCGTTAATAAAATTCGACAGTTACATTTAAATTATGTTTTCAATTACATACACCATGTACTTAAGTCAGTTGTTGGTGTATTATGTCTTTTTTTGCGTACTAGTGATGGTGTGATTTTTCATAGTCTGAAAGATTTATTACCTTTAATGTTGCCTATATAGAAAACCTTTTGAGTAACAATTTGTATTAAAAAATTCAACTCGTCAACTACTTAACTCCAATAATTATTAATAATAATTAATTAGTTCTCAGATACTATTATTTTACTTGGTCACTTTATTTCCTCATTTCAAACTCAATTGTTTTGTATCATATTATTTCATCTAGTTGTGGTCTAATATTTAATTCAGGTTTAACTTTATTTACGTGGTACTGACAAGTGTTATATACAAAATAAAATTATTTTCTTTATAAAGAAAAAATTATAAATAAATAAAAACTTTTGGACGGTTTTATTACTTCGTTAGAAAATATTAAGTTTTTTATACGTATGAACTCCTTAATTCAGATTTGTATTGTAAAGTATGAGTAAACTGATATTTATATTTAGTCTATTCAAACGGTTCTTATTGAGGTTTCTTTCAGTTTATTGGTAATGGACGTAATCGTTTTTACGTTTCAAATTTGAGATTAATTAACTTAGTTAATAAGTGTAATTATCTTAATACAAATGCAATAAATACCATACCCTATTTCACTACAAATACCTTATTCCTTATTTCAATATCATTATTTAGCTTCCTTTTAGTGTAATTTAGTTTTTTCTCAATTAATTACACCTATTGTTTCTATATTTGTAAACATTTTAGTAACAATATTTAAACGTTTCCTTTATCTTTGTAACACCTAAAACATTCCTTTAATTAATACATAGCAATATAAGGTACATATGAGTACAAGGAGTATAAGGTACATTAAGAAACTCGGGTTTTATTCATATATAACAATGGCTAGTAAAAATATCAAACTGAAACCTAATTTTCAATAATGGAAGGATATTCCAAGAACTTTTTATTATGTGCGATTTAACAATGTTTCCAGAAAATACAAGAAAAAATCTAACTCATTCATTTTGTATTTAGTAACAACATTTCTTGGCTTATTTTCACTAGAAATTAATAACTATTTAGAACGGACACTATTAAAATAATTGTTATCCCTGAAAAGTCTGTGTTACTTTTTTATTGTAGTTGAACAAATTTCTCATCGGTTTCTAGACATTTTTTATATAACTTCCACTACCTTAATTCTTGTATACTGTTATATTACCATGTAATAGTTTATAAAAACGTTTTAAGGGGGATTCAATAAAGTCAAAGTATTTATTGTTGTTGAAATGGGAAAATCTCAAAAGTTTCACTCTTTTTCTTTTGTGTGTGTATAAGTATTGAGTTTCTGTGAGATTCTGTTTACGAACTATCGACTGAATGCTAGAGAAAAAAATTACAATGTTACAAATATTACTCGTAAAATGATGCTGAGCTTGTAAGAGTTACATCTATCACTTTAATATTGTAAGTATAAACACACACCCTATATTAAACATAAATTGTACATTATATGATTGTACTTATTACAATTGTACTTATACTATTGAAAATATGTATAAAAAAATATTATTACTCATAAAAGCTAAATATATAGGTTGGTAATTTTCCTAAAGGAGTTATTATAATTTGGAATAAAATCTCAACCTCTAAATTCATTTGAATAGGATTTATAAATAACTCTTTAACAATAGGAAGAAATGCTATTGAAATTCTTAAAACAAAGTTAAGTGAGGTAAAATTGCGCGTTGGATAAGACTGCGCACTATAATTTTTAGTGTATTTGTAGATAATTCGATACTACTGTACGCTCAACAAATCCATCAGAATCCCCGAATGTTATTATAGCGAATAGACTCTGCACCAGCTGCTTGTACTTTAATTCAGGCAAATAAGTGCTACTTACCCTTGATTACTGTTACTTTTCTCAACATAATTTAGTCATATATACCTATAAATAATGTGTTAAATTACGGAAGTAATAGTGTTTGTAAAATTACATTCTAATTAAAGTAATTTCTTTACTAGAAAGTATCATAAAGTTCAGTCTAAGAATCAGAACTACTTTAGTTATATAAATAGAGCAGGCTGGATAAGTTTTGTACACATTTGTTTGGGGCAAGTCTGCGTATGAGTTAATATGCGCCGTATTAACTCTGTATATTTAATTCATTATATACGCCTACATATCCATTAGATTTGTCTTAAATATAAAGAGCGCTTCAAGTTTTTAAACCATAGTCTTTCAGCGTATACAATTGTAATAAATAGGTTCTACTAACATTTAGCGAATAATGCTTTGGACACAAATGTAGCTATTTCCTTTTATCAAATACAATATTGTTCACTGGTAAATAACTCTATATTTGTACTTATATTAGGAATACGAGAAGTAGGCACAGTAACGTAGGAAGCAGACACTAAATACATTCACTTTGTAACTGGATCCGTTAGCGACAACACATCAAATCCTTACTCAAGAAATATCTATTTGAGCTAAGTATCATCTGTTATCGTCTCGGGCCCAATCCTTTCTTTAAAACACCTGGCAAATTTAATCGTTTTTTTACATTCATTCCTACTTTCTAATTTTGGCGTGATCGCCACAATGGAATTAAATCTCAAACTAAAAGTTTAAAAAAGTTCTGTTCAAACTCAAAGAGCAGTTGAGAAAACATAAAATTGGTCGTTAGATAGATTCTATTAATTCATTTTCCAAACTACAACTTCTATATTAGTAATTTTACAACTTGTTTATTACTACTAAATTTTTAAATGGGATTACTCCTTTTCAAGTTGTCACTTTTATGAATTTCAGGTCAGACATGGTTCGTAATTGTATAAGACCCTCTGAGATGATTACTTGCAGTGAAACAGTACTACATGAAGCTTGATACAATATATGCCTTTTGGCATTTTAATTTTATGTGTTCAATTTAATTATTTGATTTTCGTTATAATGTATTGTTATTAATAGTTTCTATTGTTCTTAGAATAGCTAAAATAGTTTATAGAATTTTTCTACAACTACTTTGTGTAGATTTATTTAAATAACTTTGTATGTACTTTAGTAACTGTAATGTTGAGAGTTAAACGTTTTGTAAATAATGTTATACTGTTACAAGGTTGTAGAAATATATAATTATAATCACTGATAAGGCTATATTTTCTATTACAAATTTAATAGACGTAAACAGTAACATAACTTATGCGCAGTGTTGCCCCCTTTAAGTTAGCATCCTTACCCGCCTGGTGGGGCAAACCTGCATTAAAAAACTATATAGATATAAAAATACCATAAAACTTCAGTTTGACCTTAGTAGATTGTTTTAATTTTTTTTAAGCTTTTATGGCAGTACTGTATTCATCTTTAGTTAAATCAAGCATAAAATGAAACATTAAATAAAGAAGGTAAAGCGTATTTTTGTCCTAGCTGCGCTTTCTTTCTTTCATTTCGGCTAGGAATATTTCTTTATATTTGAGTATATTTAATCTTCCTTTCCTAACTTTACAGTTTGTTCATCTGTTGACTCGCTTTGGAGTGACTCCATTTTCAAAACTTAAATCGTACTCTATTTAAGAGAGAGAGTACGATTTAAGTTTTTAAAATCCAATCACTCCGAAACGCGTCAATAGAGGAAAATACTGTAACGTTAGGAAAGGCAGAAAACTGTCCTTAAATATATATAAAATTGCTGTTATTCAAATACTTTACAAATTATTTTCAATACCTAACGAAAGTACAATATAAATACCATATATCTAATTTTTATAATTGCACAACACGTATTTGAAATTGTTATTATTAATTTTATATCACACTTTTATCGAAAATATAAATTATTATTTTACTGAATTGAATCAGGAGTTTTTAAATAAATTATGTTAAATAAATAAAGTTTTTATGATTAAAAAATTATTCAAAAAAGGTTTGAAGATTTAAAGAATATCTGTAAATATCCCTCAATTATTTTTTAATTAGCTTTGATCATTATTTTCAATATTTGAATAAAATACAACAATTATTTTTATATTTATTTAATGTTTTATCTATAGGTAGTGTTTTTGTATTTCTAGAATATTTCAAGATTTACAACGAAAATACCTACTGGATAGCATTTCTATAGCCTGTTGCATAGAAGTGACACCTTGGGCGGAATATTATGGAATATTATTTTATTTTATAACTGTACTATTTATGAATTTTTACAAATTATTGACATTTTCAAGAAATATCTGTAACATGTCACCACTTAATTCTATTGTCGTTACCTTCGAATAATATTTTATAAAATACATCTTTTTTATATTTGGTTTATTTTTATATAAAAAGAGTATTTCTTGTATATCTAACAATTTTGACAAACGTTTTAACGTTTTATAGCAAGAATACATGGCATATGAATCTGTTTGATAGATATACCAGCTTGAATGGAAGAATTTTTTTTATTAATATATAAACCTAAGGCTGACAAAAGATTATAGGAGTAAGAATATATATATATATATATATATATATATATATATGTATATAACCTCTATGTCTATATATATTCAGATTATTTTTCTTATTAGTTTTTTTGTTACACATTTATAACAAAATGTATTTATTTCAAGGTTGCTTATTATCAGATGTGGCAACAACTGTGTTCTTCGAAATGGCTGTTGGTAGGCTATAGAATCAGGACTATTGGTATTGGATTGGTGAGAACTATTGCAATTTGGAAAGACGTTTATTTGTTTTAGACGTACTTCGTAAGAGATAGTGTAATGTGGTAAAACTTTGGAGAGTATTTTTATTTAAACTCAAGAATGACTGACTAACTAACTTTTTCTTTTATTTTTTTCTTCAAGAATTACACTTAAAATCCAAGTGACATTATAGCCTAGAATGTAACTCGAAAACGAATTGCATTTCACTTAAGATGAATTACAAATTAAATTTGGCTAGAATACAATATAACTTGTTAGAAATATATGAAAGCGATTACAAAAACAGTTCATTCCTAAATCCAATCTGAGACCTATAAAGGGAAATAGGTTCTAATAGATTTACGCCTCGGTTGCAGTTACACAAGGAGGTGATATTTAAAAAAAAAACGTTACATTCGAGAAAAACGATTTGATTCGAGCAAAAAACGTTACATTAACACTTAAAATCCGGTTTCACAACTTTGGTGGGTTTTATGAAACACAATAAATCGTAAACTCAATTTAACACTAGTTAGGAATATGCTTGCACAAGATAAATTTAAAGTATTTTAGAATGAAATTTCCTTGAAGTTATGGCATACGGCCAATGTGTCCCCAGGCAAGGATAAAGGCCATAACATTTGATTCAGCCCTGTGCAGGAAATAAAATGGCTCTCGGCGGGGTCATTTGGATTAATTTTAAGTGAAATGTTTCTTTTGTAGGTTCTTGTGGAAAATTTGTCATTTTTGCCGAGCATTAACTCGCAGGGAGTTTATAATACGTATAATAAAGGTTATACAGAATTAACCATCCGTTAAGTATTCTTTTTCTTATATAGGGTTTACTTTACTTAGGTAAATAAAATTTTTTTTTTTTTTTTTTTTTTTTTTTTTTTTTTTTTTTTTTTTATTAAAACTGGTCATTTCTGACCAACCATTAATTTACATTTAATAATTATATTTTAGCTTATATTACAAAGAATCCATTGATTTCTATTGTATCTTGTTTGATGTTGGAAGCCAACCGGCGTGAGGAAGAGTATTGTTGTCACTCATGTCGTTCAACGAGTTCAAATGGTTTTGTCCTTTTGAGTCGTCTTGTCAGGTGGTTGTTGTCGAGAAGTCTCAGTGCCTCAGGATTTTCGTGTTGAGTGAGCCGATTTACGTGTTTGATGGCGTTCTGTTTTATGACTTCCTCGACCATGGGTACACCAAGATCGCAATGCAAGTCACTGTTACGCACATACCAAGGAGCGTTGGCGATGTTTCTTAGTACTTTGTTCTGGAAGCGTTAGGTAAATAAAATGTTCAAAAAATAATTTTTGACAAAATATAAGGTTATATAAAGTTTTCTTATAAATTAAACAATACGTTATTTACGTAAGTTTAAATACATGAAAAGATAGGTATTTACTAAAACAATGGATTTATTAGTTGCTATGGTAACAGTTTTGCGACATGCACGTAAGGTTGTACACACAACTACAGCCTTTTTCTTATCCAACAAACTGTTGCTAGGTTATGAGAAATAGAGATGCATATTATGCATATATCAATTCTACTTACCAACATACAAAATAAATTAATGCATAGTTCAAATGGCTAAGTTACATCTTGTTCAAATCCAGCCTGTGTCAGTCGAGTTGATCCTTCTACCTCCGCCGTGAACGATTATGTTGCAATTATGTGTTGCCTGCAACTCCTATTCACCAAATATTGCGCACGTATAATGTGTATAAAATAATACTAATGCAAGCAACCTTTTTTTATTACCTTCCGTGTTGACGTGTTTAAAATAATTAAAATGTTAAAAATAAAGTCCTCCACGTTTGTAGAAACCTTAAGATAGAGACAGATTTCAGAACACAGAATTCTAAAGGTAAGCTATCATGAGTGACAATTATACTAAAAAAGGAATACCTACTCTATTTTAAAAATGTGGTTTTCACACCCTTTTTCCATGTTACTTGATCCTATTTGTTTATATAATTCATTTTAAACTCACAAACAGATACACACTACAACGGGCAATTTGACTGTTGCAGAAATCTGGTAGTAGTATAGAAAAGGAAATTAGGCAAAATTTAAGAACATTACCACAAATTAAACAAAATAGACTAAAGCCAGATTAGAAATAGAAAACGCAACAAAATTAAAATGAGCTAAATTTAAATTTAACACTTTATAGTTGTACAAATTTATGAAATTTGCTGAAATAGCCTTCATCTTTAAATAGAGGTAAAATAATAGCGTCGTTTTCTAGGAGAAAAGGTTGAAAAAATAATATCCTTTACCACAGGTTACAAAACAAATAAAGCCATGTAGAAAGTATTCATCTAGGACTAAGGTGTTTTTATCGTCTCTAATAGTTGAGTTGGAACCAAGCCTTTGAAAGACTTAGATGCTTTTATTTTTTCCTCGTATGGAGGGAGGAGTGAAAAATAGAAATTGGGCATGAAACATTAGTTTAATAGTTATATTTTAAATGGAAACCTAAATTTAATAAATAAAATATTTTATTATTAATATATTTAAATTAACTCTTGTATTATTGAGTTGGCATATTAGTTTTATTAATTGTAGTTATAAAAAGATAGATTAATTGTTCTACGTACTTTAAAAAGAAGTAGCATTGATAAACTTAGTAATCGTAAAATCAGTAAATCAAAATAGGTTAAGTTAGTAAAGTAGTTAGAATTCAAAATATATTCACCAGTTTTAAAACTTGTAAGAATTAGGTTAGAAGTTTTAGGAACAAGCAAGAACTCTAAATCAATAAGGGATTAATTAAAGCTAATAATAATTAATTGAAATATAAACTAAATGAAATGTATTTTGTGTAAAATAGCTTAAAACTGTAAATTTATATCTAATTAATAATTATTATAAGTAAATAAGAAAACCTATATTTTTAAACTATTTATAAATAATCAGTAAGATTTTATACAGAATAAAAAATGTTATTTTCCAATTACCAGTTTGGAGGTAATTAGTGAAACATTCTCTTTTAAGTAAGTTTCACTAGTGTCTCACTTTAAAGTAGTTTTTAAGTAAAAATGTCTCGCAAAGAATCCCTATAAAGGCCTGCAGGACTATAGGTGGCTAATTGATTTTATCATATATTCAAGAGTTGCTTCTTATGAGAGATTTATTTCCTGAGATACATGTTCGAATCTGAGTTAACCCGAATAAATAATTACTTTTCTACGAGCAAGATGTGGTGTGTCTTCGAAGAATTGGAGGAAGGTATTGAGCTGGTCGGTGGTGAACAGAAAAAGTGGAAATGGTTGCAGGTAATTGTAGAAAGATCCATAGGAACACACACACATACACACACACACACACACACAGAAATAAATACCCTTTGAAAATCACATATGTTTCTTGAAAATCAATCTCGTTTAGTTTATAAAATTTATTACTTTTAATAAAAATACATTTTATACTTTTGTGATACTCTAAGCCCCGACAAAATTTAATTAAAATTTAAAATTAAGAAATTTCTTTAATTATTTAATAAAACCTTACCCAAACCTTTTTTCCTTACTACCAATTTCAAAATAAATTCTGCAAAAAATATAAATAATGTTAATAATATTGATCAAAATAAAGGACAGATTTTTAATGCAAAGTTTAACAGCGTTCAACTTTTAGCACTTTTGTAACTATTTTAAATTGTTTAGGTATTTTAAAGTTATGAGATAACGTAATTTCAAACAGTTTTATTGCAGCACAGCAAATACTTGAAGCCGTTTCTATCCTCTGGCGCCATTTAGTAACGCCCAAATTACATGGTGCACAACTACAATAGGAGACGCCCTACCTTTAGTGTTTATGGTAATGGCTGCCGATGCTGGTTAACTACACAAGTAAACGCAATACAAGTGCATTCTTACGTAACGATATTTATTCTCGGCGACCTGGTTAACATTTGATGTTATGGCTACAATATGTAGTTGCAATACAGTATGAACGCTATACGGCTTGATGTCGTGACCAAGTGGCGTTGCCTTTAATTTTCATATGCATACGTGGTTGAGTAAACTTATTTCTCGTCTTATAAAATTTGAGAAGCCAAAAACAGATATGTTTTTAAAATAATTCGGTATTTTAAACTATAAATTAGCTAGATATTAATAGTTAAATTTGTTCATTTACCTAATAAATAAATCCGGTATTTCACAAAAATTATATGAAGTATATTACTTTATTTTATTTGTAGGCTTACTTTCCCTTCAAAACATTGTTAACTCAAGAGTGTTTTCTTATTGACACTAAAGAACCCTTCCATTTTTCAGTGCTCTGTTACTCAAATTAAGGCCACTTTTGCTCTACAGTGAGTCATTAAGTCAGTTTTATCTTGTTGACATTAAATCACATTTCATATTACATGCGATAACTCAAAGTGTTCTCTTATTGGAATTACGCGTTTATAGGCCATTGCCTTAGTTTTAATTTTTTGTTATTTCAAATTGGTTTTTTATGGCATTATAGTATACACATTTTATTCATGTGTTAAGCCAAATTATTCTTACAATCATTGGGATGTACATGTTGGAACTAAATTTTTTGTATGTATTCCTTTTTAGGCTTATCTAGTATGTTTTCTGCAGGGAATAAAAATTATGATATCATATATGACGTCATATGTACGAAGGATGAGCGAAATGTCTAAATGTTTTCCAAGGGATAGTATCAGTTCGTAATGATAACATAATCCTTTTATCTTACATGCTATTCGAATGTTATCTTAAAATAATTTTCTAATGCATTCTATTTTACATTTGTAGTTGCACGCAGTTCAATTGTATGATAAAGCGGCAGTATTTAAATAATCATAGGTTGTGTAACTTTGCTGTGAATTAAAAGAAAATGAAAATAATTTGTAATTAGAAAGAACATTACTTTTTTCCAATATATTGTGTGTGTGTGTGTGTATGTATATATATATATATATATATATATATATATATATATATATATATATATAACGTAAATTCACATGTTAGGGACTATATGATTTATTGTTTTAATTGGTTTTAAATTCATAAATATGTTATTTAATAAATGAAAATTAAAACATATTTGAAATTGAAAACAAATTAATTAATACGAATATGTTTATCGAGTAACCATTAAAAAATTACTAAAATATAAAGTTCGTATACTTTGTGGTTTAAAACGTTTTCATCTTGAAATGTTTCCCTCGAACTTCAAGACAAAAAAATCATTGAATTACGGTATTTAGAAGTTAAATATTTTCTGAAATAAAAAAAACCCTTTGCAAATAAAAAATAAAAAAACACAACTTTATTTAATCAGAGTTTTTAAATAAAAATGTAAGCTAATTTTTGTTTTAATTGCAAGTTAGCTAGTAACAAAGAGGTATTTAGGCATATTTATGAAAACAATTTAAATGAAACACGTGTAAGCATGACTTTTCAATTATCTTTGATAAATAGTTTACCACAATATTTAGAATTAGTTTCAGTTAAAAGCCCTTGTTAATCAGCACGTGTCAGAGTGTAAAAGATATACGTATTTGGAAGTCATTCAAACATTTCCCAGTCTGTAATAACACGCCATGTTACATTGTCTATTGAAAACATATACTAGGTGACGTAATTATTTTGCCCATGTTTTATTTTAAAAAAACACGTTATGAAATCATTTATTATATGTACACTAGTTCAGTTTTTACTTCTGCAACTATCCATGAAAATTTCTTGTACCCAGAAAAATATTGTAATTTTTTCTCCTCTAATAAATAATAAGTAATCTAATACAAAATCCTGGTCACTCATTATAGTTTTGGTTATAATTTCATTCTAGTTCCCCATATGTCGACCACGCAAGTAAACCCGTTTAACTTAGTTGGGGTTACAGGACGCCTGTAAACTTTCATCTAACTTTGTACTCACTAGCAGGGGTATTACCCTGTTAAATTACGTTTGTGTGAAAGTGCCCACGTAACTTCAACTAACTTATGTTTGGCTAACATAATTTGTAGAGAATTAAATGTTCATTTGAGTTTGCCCTTAAGTATAGACTTCCATATTGCTCAAGAACTTTGAACGTTAAATGATACAAATATATTTTTGTTGTATTGTTTAAAACACTTTTTTATTTCAAAACCACTGGAAAAGTGTAAAATTCTATTCTGATACTCGGTCACGTTGTGGACCGTTTCCAACGTTTACAGATAGAGGTGTTGGCCTTGAAGAGGTGTTTCCAAAGCTACATCTTTTATATCTTATGGACTAGAACTATACTGAGTGCTCCACTTTTTATTTTTAGTCATAAGATTTTCATTGTTTTCAGGTAGAAGAAAAACATTGTTTATTTTTTTTTAATTTCGAAATAAAATCGTGTTTAAAAAAAGTGTATTATTTATTTTACTACTTTTAGTCTATTATTTTTATGGTTGATTTTGCTTTACTCTTTAGACCCCTCAGGCTCCGTAGGATAATATTTCGCTAGAAAACTAAAAAAAAAAAAATGAAATATCTATTGTAATAATCTGATTTAATTTCATAACATATTGATCACATAAACAATTGTTATGACTATCCGAACTTTAAATTTAGTAAATTTATTAAAACCTCGAAAGAATGTTTTCGATCGCTATGTGCCGATCTTCATCAGTGTCTTCTGCCGTACGTTAACACTTTCAACACCGTGACAATATTGAAGTCTCATCAAACTACTGACTGTTGTTTCGTTAACTTCCACATTTGGCGGCATTGTTTTATCTCAAAATCTTTACTTAAATGCTTAGTTTTAAACGGGAAAAGTAGTAAACAAAATTTAAAGAATATATTTATTATCGAGAGGGTGTTAGTGCGTTCCCGTCCAGGGGAATGGAATTATTGAAATGTTATGCGGGTTGCATAGCTTGTCGTTGCATATAATTATTGAGTCCGATGTTTTCATATAAAAATTTCATTTCCACCATATACAGGTTTAGGTCCCCTGTGTGCAAGATATGCGACGAGGACCAAGAGGAAATCCCAATCCACGTACTCTGTGAGTGTCCTGCTTTGGGACCTGCAAGGAGAAAGTGGTTTGGCTGGCAGGTATCTACACCAGAGAATATCAGAAGATTTAGCATCAGGTGGGTACTTGATTTCTGCAAAGAAGTAGGTATCCACTAGCTCTGTGGTAGGGATGGGAAGAGAGTACAAAGGCTGCAGCTAAGTGCTCTACACCGATAAGGTCCCTCAATGTTTTAGTAATAATAATAATAATATACAGGCTGATTTGGGACATTAAAACAGTGTATTTGTTACGTACTTAAAATTAATATAGACTCATTTCTTTTATTTTAAACCCGCCGCCAAAGTCAGACAAAGCTCACCCGTGATAAGGTTGGTTCTGCAGTTTGAACCAGCAGAGCAAGTTAGACCTTTCGGGAGTGTAGACAGATACCCCTACTTTCTAGTATACTATTATACTTTCCAATCTCCGTACCTTAGGTACTAGAATACGTGAATGTAAATATTTTATTAATGTTTATACCGAATGTGATCAGTGCGGGGAATACGAACAAGTTTTCTGGCCAGAAATCGCTTATTTAATACGCGAGTGTCATAAGTGTGTATTCCACGGTGCACGTAAGTACAAACTATTAATTTATATAATTATAATAATTATTGGTCCTCCGAAACTATTGTTACCAAACAGTATTAGACATTAAAAGTTTATTTTATTTATCGGATTACAATAAAAAAAAGGAAATTTAGATAAAATATCAACTCACTTATAATAATTTATGTGCCGCTTGCTTTGTCATTTATAATATTTGGCTCTAGGGATAATTAACGTTTACATGTTAATTACGTTGCCATCCTTCAATTCCAATTGGTTTATTTCTTCCAATTCTCACGTGTTTGGTGTATGCGAAGTTTCGCTCTAACAATTAGATTCTCCCCTCCTTCAATTGGATCCTCATACTGGCTAGTTTGCTTCAGGTAAGCGACACCGCCCACCCGGCCCCGTCGTGCTTCTCCGGCATCTCTGTATCAAGGAATCATTATGGCCTTCACTTAATCTTATCTTCACACATCTTAATAACCCTGATAGAGAGCAGGTTACTTTAAATACGCCATTTTAGGTGAAACCATTATAGCTCTCTTTAAACTTGGAAATATTTCCAAATGAAAACACTGATAAAGATCAGCACATAGCGATCTAAAACGTTCTGTCTCAGTAAGTTTTAATAAATTTACTAAATTTAAAGTTTGGCAAAAGACATTGATAATTATCGGCACATAGCGATCGAAAACGTTCTTTCTAAGTAAGTTTTAATAAATATACTAAATTTAAATTTCGGGAAGTCATAAACAATTGTTTAAGTAATTAATAAGATTCACCGAACGTAATGGACTATCCATAACATAATTTGCAAAATATCTATTGAACAAAACAATCAAGTTGATAAAAAGGGCTTGAGAAATACAGCTTTAGATAAAATAATAGGAAATAATAAAACAATAAATTAAATAATAATAATAAAACCCATAACATGAAATAATATTTTTAAAGACACCTGTTTATATAAGGGTTGTATTTGCGTTATCCTAGAACCAAGCAGTTCCACGAAAAACATCCTTTAACGACATTTAAAATAATAAAAGTATTTTTTTGTGTTAGAATTGATAATTAAAAATAGCTTATCCTAGAAAATATTGGGCATCATTTTTCATGATTCCTGAATCTTGGATAGTAATGTACGCGCACTTCTTAACTCAAATCTCCGTTAATGTTCTATACTAGCTGAAACTTAGATAAACAACAAATGACCACACAAAATATTTATATACTCAGAATAAATTAACACCTGATGTACATTCGGTTACAAAGTAAGAATCGCATGTTCATACTTTGTTACAGAAATGTAGGGCTACATTGAGTGAAGGGTTTTCATTTCTATAGTGAATAAATTATTGCATTTGTATTTGGTGTTTAATTTATTTATGTTGTACAGTTGTAGGAGAAAATAGTAAAATATCATTCTTATTAGTTGTTAGTATAATATTCGAAATCTAAACATATTCTAGGTTTTATGCTCAAAATTTTTCCTTTAGTTTGTAAATTTGAGAGTTTTGTAAAATACAAAAGTTTTAAAAATGTGATTGGATTTGTTTCGTTATGGAACACTTGAAATACAGAAGATATTGACACTAGCCTTACCTGATGGATCACTTTTTTAATATTTATTTTGAGGTCTGAGTTGTGTAGCGTAATTTTTGTTTTTATAGTCCTCTTTTTCTATCACCTAAGCGACTTAACTTATCTACCTCTTTGATTGTTAGGCCTCTGTTTCCTGTTCTGTTAACAGGTACTTAGTTTTTGCAAAGTCAACCAAGATCTCTGCATTGTTAAGCTGTTCCTACAGATCTTCATGCAGGATGACTCAGTTTCTCTACATCGTCGTTACTTCAGTATATACACATACGGAATAATTAGTGATTGTTTTTAAAGTTATAAACCCATACATTTACGTATAGTCATCCACGAATTATTGGGTTTTCTAGTTATTGCTATTTCAAACGGTGTTGGTGCCAGAGTTTTTTTTCTGAGTAGATATTCTCTTTCCAGTTTTTATGGACTGGCTGTAGATTTTTTCCACAAATTTATATAAACTTCTAGGAACTCTTTATTTTCAGTGAGCATATATGTCCAGGGTTGTGGTCCGGGTATAGACAGTAAGTAACTTACTTCTCAGCAGCCTATATTAAAAGTTTGTTTATAATACATTCCAATTTGTTCTATCCAATAAATTATAAATAAAATATGCTATAAAATATTTGAGTGGCGAAAGGGCAAACTCTACAAGGAGAAAAGAATACAATGTACCAGTTAATAGGACTGGCTGACAGATATAATAAAAAAAATAGACTGGCTTCATATGAAAAATGAAGTAATTAATAGAATCTAGGTAATATAGTAATAATAAAAAATGTAGATAATACCAATATAAAACCTTTGCTATATGTTAAAGATTTTATTAAATGAAAAATCTATTCATTCAATTTCATTGAAGTTGTTTCTAAAAAGATGTGTTCCTCAGCTCATCTATATTACCTGAAAACCTCTGTGAGAAGAATAAAAAAAAATGTTAGTTAGTATTTATGATAGTGAATTGTGCATTTTAATCGTAACCCATGGTTTTATGTTTTACATTTTTAATCCTCCTATGGCGGTATGTGCCAGGGTTAAGATAGTGTTTCTTAATCTTTGTATGCCAAATCAAATTCCTGAAGACCTTTGTGAGAAATATATAACAACAAAATAATAGTAGTTAATATTCATGATAGTGAAATGTGCATTGTGATCGTAACCAATGGTTTTATGTTTTAGAATTTGTAATCCTCTTATGGCGGTGTGTGCCAGGGTTAGAGTAGTGTTTCACATTTTTGTTTATGCCCCATCTAATTACTTCAAATGCTTCCCCCCTAAAACTCATCGCCTCTCCTCAATTCGTCTCTTATTAGCTTGTTTCTTTTATATATTTTAATGGTTTTGTTACTTAGTGGCAAAACTTTACGTATTTGTCATATTTTTCCAGAACCATCATCCTTTCCATTTTGTGGTCCCCTTTAAACAATCTTCTATTGGAGAGAACATCATAGTAACACTGGATTAAACTGTAAAATGGCCTGCAAAGAACCATAAAAATAAACTTAGAGAGTAGAAACAAATGGAAATTTACGCTTAACTTTATTAAGTCAGGTTGAGTTTAATAAAGAGTTGACGCCCTCTAGGAACATTGCATTGGAAGTAATGGGGCAAAGAGAAGCTCCCTACGGATATATACAAGTAACTGTTTGTTGTTCAGGGAAAAATTGTAATTTGTTCCTTGTGTTGAACAAACCAAAGCCAACACCAAAATGCTCTATAAATAAGATGTTTGCAATTTTAACCAGAAATATTTTACTTTACCAAAATCATTACTTTAATACGCAAAATTTTTAAAGAATTGATTCATGTACAAAATAGTACTTTCCCTATAATACGTTGGAAGGTCTAAAAGCTATAGTGGTTTATTTATGTTGAAACCTTTGTTTACATATTTTATTCAAAGAATATGTGTTGAAATTCCATTTCAAGAAATATCTTTGTCAAATGTTTGAAGTTTATTTTCCGTTATTTTATTTTTCCTAATAGTTTTCTAATTTATGCTTAATTGCTGTTTTTTTTATTACATTTGTTTTCTATAATTCTACTTAAATACAGAATGTGCCATTGTGTTGAAGGTATACGAGTATATAATGTTTTATTCAGAGATTATGTTTTAATTTTATTTTAGGTTTAAAAATTTTACTTCAAGAAATATCCTTAGTTAAATGTTTAATGAATTTTATATTTACATTCTATTTTATATTAATTTTCTAATTTAGGCATGATTGTGATCTTTTTATCCCGTTTGTTCCCTGTAAATTTACGGGATGTATCTATGGAATATAATTTAACAAAAAATATTTATCAGTCAATTGTTAAACCCTTAACAGTTATCTACGCTTTGTTTATAATAATTGCCTGAAATAATGCCTATACGTGAAGTCGTAAGTGTTGAATGCAACATCCACGCTACTGAATTACCAACAACATTGAGCAACAATCTCTTGTACAATTACTGACACCACAGCCTTGTATTTAGCGTGTACTACTGTTGTATAATGTATACATGACGTGTTCGCTAATTCCATCTGCTCTCATTTATATATTGTCAACACAAAATTACTGAGTCTGGAATGCAGAACACATGGAATTACTGATTAATTTCCCGTTGGTGGCCAAATCCGTCAATTGTAGAAACTACATTACATAATCATTTATTCTAGATTATATTTGAACAATACGACCTAAAATTCACATGTTTGTGGCTTTAGGACGAATAGCCGGTATCACTGTAATCACCTGGGAATTTTGCGAAAGGATTGTTATGTTTAGTTAAATACATAAAATATTTCCAGTTTTAAGGAGAGCTATAATGATACACCTAAAATGGCGTACTTAAAGTAACCTACTCTCTACCAGGGTTATTAAGATGTGTGGAGATGAGATTAAGTGAAGACCATAAAGATTCCTTGGTACAGAGAAGCCGAAGAAGCACGACGACACCAGGTGGGCGGTGTCGATTAACTGAAGCAAACTAGCCAGTATGAGGATCCAATTGAAGGAGGGGAAATCTAATTGTTAAAACTAAACTTCGAATACACCAAACACGTGAGAATTGGAAGAAATAAACCAATTAGCAATTGAAGGGTGGGCAACGTAATCAACTTGAAAACGTTATTAATCCCTACAGCCAATTATTATAAATGACAAAACAATTGGCACATAAATGATTATAAGTGACACTATTCAAAACAATTAAAAAAAACAATCTTTAGGGACGAATTTGAATTATTATTTACAACATTATACTTTTTAAATACAAATAAATATTAAGATCATATGTAATAGCAAACTCCTCTTTCCACTAAAGATGTAACTTGGCATTATTTATTTTGAGGTTATGTCGGGATAAATCTGAGAGGAAATTGAAAAGGTTCTATTTTTCCGACAAACAACCCTTGGACGTGACATACATTCCAAATCAAGTCCCTCGAGGTAGTTTCATTGTACTTGAAAACAAGTTTCATCGGGTAAGCGAAGGGAAAACTTTGCCTTTTGAATGTTTACGAATCAGAAAAAGCTTTATTTAATCTACTTATTTGATATAAACTGACGGTATTTTGTTCCATTTTACTTAAAGTTGATAAACTAATGGAGAACGCAAGTTCTTAATGATGCACGTTGTAAGCGTACATGGTTTTAACTTTCGCAATAGATATATTGATAAATAGTTCATTGTGTATAAGGTATTCTCTTGATAACGATTCCTCAGAATTATAATATACACATTTAACATTTGCATTGATACTGTCTCTTTACCGTTCATTATTTTTTCATCTAAAGCAAACACGAAACCACTTTCAAGATTGTCATTTTTGAGGAATTATACTTGGTATTCATTGGAAATTTTAAACGGCAATGTTTATTATTAAAAGAACTACGAAAATCACATTTTATGCAAAATATTTCTTCTACAATATTTATTAAACATTCAAGTAACATTTAACGTGAAGACTTTATTCAGAGGGTTCAATGTCATCCCTCCAAACTAACCTAAATAGAAGCGTTGGCTCAACAATGCGATTTGCTCCATTCTGCCTGAACAAGACCAAATTTGCGCTCTCCAGTGACTGCCAGCACATGGCAACGTGACTTGCATTGAGTTTCCTGACAAACTGGCTGGGGAGGCTCGACGCTTTTAAAAATGAAATTATCATCAATATTTCCATAAAATATTTATTATGTGGGAAAATGGTAATAAATAATACCCAAAACTTTTAACCACAAAGTATTTTTATTCTAATGTCCATTTTTGATACCAAGTAACCATCATCAGAGTCAATGGAAACAATACTCCAATATTTTTATTTAATGTCTCTTAATAACTATTAAGTATTTTTATAGGCTAATGACAGATCAAAGAATACTTGTATGGTTTGTCGTTCCTCTGTGGATAGTTACTTTATAACAGAAACGAACATCAGGATAGTAGGAAAACATGTTTCTGGTTAGAAGTTGTGGCATATTATTTATTGCATATAATTGATCCTTGCAATTATGTCAAGAGATCCATTTTTACATGCTCCTAACTTCTGACTTAATAAAATATCATTATAAACTCAGTGTAATTATTTAATCTATCTTCTAAACACAAAATCTAAGCATTATTAACTTAGCAGGCGTGTATTGATGGTGTTTATTGATTGATAGTGTAAAGAGATGTATTGGCATTATTGCCAACCTTCTTATAAAAAAAGTTATAAATAGTTTTGCAGTGACGCATCGCCAATGACGGAAATGTGCAAGAGGAAACATCAACGGGTTATCTGAAGACGTACGGCAGGTAGAGCCTATATCTAGATTAGGGAGACTCTCTCACGTGACAGAAGAATGAGAGAAATTATGGATGTAAGACATACAATAGTACATGGAATCATGACGATTGATTTGCTAAACATATCCTATCTTGGACCACTTACGGTAGAACAGGAGGCAAAATGGAAGAACTGGTTAAATCCTATTGTTGAACCGAGTGTAGTTCAGACTGGCCATCGGAAGATGTAGGTGAATGTTTTAAACTATTAATTGTCGCAAACAAGAATACTGTATTTTATTTTACTATATACATTTATTTCAAGGTGAAGCTTTCCGCTGAATATCAAGATTTTTAAAACCTATTTAGTACTGTAGGGTTCTACAACGACATCAAGACTGTTTATATAATTGTACTAAGTTTGAAATTGGCGATTCTATCTGTGTGATTAAATAAACAATAATAACCTGTGTCCATTTTATTCTTTTATTTTCAAAATTTCATCAAATATGCTAAAAATAGTATCATGTTTCGATTTTATTTGTACCTGCTCCTCATAGGGTCTCTATTCATTTTTAAGGACATTTTATTTAATCATTTCCTTTAAGATATCTCTTGAAATACATGATTTTTAATGGGTTGCTTGATTAGACCCATATATATATATATATATATATATATATATATATATATATATATATATATATATATATATATATATATGTTATGTGAATGAATAATGTAAACGTAACTAAATATAATGCTTACTGGAGTAGATTCCTGCTTACGCAGATTTTGTATTGTGCAGCTGGTAAAACAGCTTTAGTTTCAGTGTGTAGCAAACGCTTGAAGGGAACACTTGTATCCACTCCAACTGAATGTATATCAGTTGAATTTTTGTTAATTTTATTGATCAGTTGAATTATTTTATTTATCAGTTGAATTTTATTTGTGAGTTTGTTTATGTATGTGAGGGTGATGAAATTGATTGGGTTCGTGTTTTTGTTGTTTCTGTTGTTGTTACTGTTCTTGTTGAGTATTTTTCTGTGTAGTTTGTCTATTAAATAATTGTAATTAAATTTTTGTGAGCTAAATATTTGATTGTGTTTAGTTCCTCTGTGTAGTTAGTTGTGGACATAGGTATTTTATTTACTCAGTGTAATGAATGTTTGAATGCTGCGTGTTTATGTTGTATTGGATAGTTCGATGAATTGTGTATCAGCGTGTCTGTCATGGTTGGCTTGTGGTACATGTTGAATTAATGTTTGTTTTGATTTTTTGTTATGGTGATGTATTAGAAATTCAATGTTTTGTTGTTTCAAACTCTGCAGGGAACTGTATATTTTTGTGTATTTTGTTTATATGTGTTTGAAGTTTTTGGCATTGTCTTATGTTTCCTTGGTATAGTATTATAACGTCATCTACTTGTCTGTGCCAATATAATATCTTATCTGCGTGTTTGTTGTTATTCATGATTTTATTCTGTTCTGTGTTGTAGGAGTACTTCTGCGAGAATGCTTGATATCGGTGAGCCCATTGGTAGGCCTTGTATCTATGTGTAATATTTGTTGTTGTGAGTGAAGTAGTTCTGTTGTGTAATGGTGTTGAAAATGTGTATGATTTGTTTTGTGATTTTTTCTGGAGTGTTGTTAAGTCTTAGATTGTCTCGTAATATGTTTAGTGTTTCTGTGACTGGGATATTGATATATAGGTTTGTTATGTCAAACGATGTTGAGATATGAGGTATTTCAATGTTCTTTATTTTGTTTACTAGATGTATTGTGTTCTTTATAATTGTGTGTGTGTCTAGTTTTATGTATTTTCTAATAGTTCTATCCATATGTCGTGCTAGTTTTTGTGCGGGTGATTGTTGTCTGCAAACTGCTTTATTTCTTAATTAAATCTTAAAGGAACTGTTAAATCAGCTAATTAGGTGTCTATAAGTAATATACAAACATTTCAAAGAGTTTTAAAAACAATTTATAAAGAGTAGCATCGAAAACAAGAAATTAGTTATCTGAAATTAATTTCTGAAATAAAAACATTTTAGTTATGATGCGCTACCTGGGGGTTCAATGTGTACTTTTTAACTTGCATTTTACTTGTCTACCCCAGGAGAATACTAAATCTAACTTATATTCGTGACCATATTCAGTTTAACCAGTAGCCACACACAGTAATTCTACCCAGATCCACCTCAAGACCTCACGAAATCCTTCACTGTCAAAATAGGGAACGTATCATATTGCCTATGGAGACCATTGTTCAATTCCATCTAATATATCACACTCTGCAGACATATATTTTGTACACATTTTAAGTAAGAAACAGCTTGGTTTGTCGGGCGTAGTGTAGGCAATAAGGATACAGAAGTTCACTAGAAAGCCACACGAGTTGAAGCGTTTTTCCAAGAATCTATGCAGTAGAGCACTGGTTCCCAACAGGTGGTCCGCGGAGCCCTGGGGGTCCGCGAAGCCATCGTAGGGGGTCCGCAGAATGACCACAAACTTTTCTTGTCGCGTAATGCAAACACAGGCACGCATAACGCAAAATGGTGTGACAGCGCCTGTGATTGCTATGTATGGAAACTCACAGCGCGTTGACGACGTCTATTGACCTTGAGTTTGACAAACGTAGTTACACTGACTGCCGCTTGCAGCGAGCTTGCGCTAGGGTCTACTCTGTCTAGTCTAGTCGTCTGTCTACTAGCCACCAGTGCGCTGACATTGTCATTAGAAGTGTTTGTTTTGTTACAAACTGTACATAACAAGTTTATTTGTCGTAATACTACGAGTGTTGTTTGGGATAGTAATTATGGATAAGTGGTTAAAGTGTGGCACTTTAAAAAGGGACAGATCGGAAGTTAAAGAAGATGGCGATGACATTATTCCAGTGAAAGTGCAGTCAGTGTCAGACGAACATAACCTCTCGAAAAACAATGTCTCGGCTAAAGTAAGAAAATATAATAGTGATTATTTATCGTTGGGATTCACGTATTCTGGGACTGAAAATGAACCTAAACCACAGTGTGTTATTTGTTTTGAAATACTTTCTAATGAAGCCATGAAACCTGCTAAACTACGTCACCATTTAGAAACAAAGCATCCGGACTGTAAAAGTAAGTCTGCAGAGTTTTTTAAAATTAAGTTGGGTGAACTTAAAAACAGCAAAACATTAATGTCAGTAAGTGCTGGAATAAGTTCAAGTGAAAATGCAACCATAGCATCATACGAAGTTTCCCAACTTGTGGCAAAGTCTGGGAAAGCTCACACAATTGCCGAAGAGCTGATTTTGCCGGCAGCTGTAATATTATGTAAAAGAATGTTAGGTGATTCTGCTGCAAAAATTATGAGTACTGTTCCCCTATCAAATAAAACACTACAACGGAGAATTTCCGATATGGCAAGTAATATTGAGGATAATTTATTCTCAAAACTATCTAATTGTAATATGTTTGCCCTGCAATTGGATGAAAGTACAGACATATCAAAAAAAAGCTATAATGTTGGTATTTGTCCGCTTTATATTTGAAAAACAATTACATGAGGACTTCCTCATGTCATGTGAATTACTTCACACAACTGCGGAAGCCATTTTTAATGAACTCGACGATTTTTTTAAGAAACACAACATTGCCTGGAGTTAATGTGTTGGCTTGTCTACAGACGGGGCAAAAGCAATGTCTGGTCAGAAAACAGGGCTACATGCTCGTATCAAAGTTGTTGCTCCAAACGTAAAATGGACACATTGCTTTATTCATCGTGAAGCTCTAGTAGTAAAGAGGTTACCAGAAACTATGCAAGAAACATTCAATGAGGTTGTAAAAGTGGTTAACTACATCAAAACTCGCCCTCTTCAATCTAGATTATTTTCATTGCTATGCAAGGAAATGGGAAGTGAGCATGACCAACTCCTTGTTCACACTGAAGTCCGCTGGCTTTCACGTGGAAGAGTTTTGAACAGGTTTTTTGAATTTAGAGATGAGGTTCTTGTCTTTCTTAATATGAGGGTTTCCTCACTGACGTTTTGCAGCTTTGCACAGTAGCCTACCTAGCTGATATTTTCGATCATATGAATATCTTAAATCAAAGTCTACAAGGAAACAATGTTGATATGTTTCAAGTCCACGATAAAGTTAGTGCTATGATAAAAAAGTGTCAGATATGGGCAACACGTATTGAGAAAGGTTCCACCACAAACTTTCCCACTCTGCAACAATTCATTGAATCAGCTAATATCAGTTTACCTCAACAATTCATAGCTGAAATAGCTGAACATCTTCGAGGTCTGTCAGCTACATTTGGAGAATATTTTCCAGAATTAGATTCCAATTATAATTGGGTCAGAAATCCATTTACTTGCCGGGATATTGAGAGCATTTCTACTCTCACAGATGAGGAACAAGATGAACTTGTCGATTTAACAAGTAATGGGACAATGAAAAATGTCTTTGATGATACAAAACTCATTGAATTTTGGCTAATGGCCCATGAATGTTATCACGACCTTAGCAGCAAAGCCCTCAAGACACTCCTTCCATTTGGACCAACATATCGTTGTGAACAAGCATTTTCTACCATGTGCTTCATGAAAAACAAATACAGAAACCGGCTCGATATGCAGTACGATTTTCGGGTCAAAGTATCAAGCATTCAACCCAACATCTCAGAACTTATTAAGTCAAAAAAGAGATTTAACTTGTCACATTAGTAGTCAATATTAGGAACTGGAGATACAAATCGAAGATAGACATTCTTGCCCTTCTCCAAATGTTAAATTTTTTTTTTCTTTTTTTTTTTTTTTTTTTTTTTATTAAAACTGGTCATTTCTGACCAACCATTAATTTACATCTGATAATTAGATTTTAGCTTTTATTACAAAGAATCCATTGATTTCTATTGTATCTTGTTTGATGTTGGAAGCCAACCGGCGTGAGGAAGAGTATTGTTGTCACTCTTGTCGTTCAACGAGTTCAAATGGTTTTGTCCTTTTGAGTCGTCTTGTCAGGTGGTTGTTGTCGAGAAGTCTCAGTGCCTCAGGATTTTCGTGTTGAGTGAGCCGATTTACGTGTTTGATGGCGTTCTGTTTTATGACTTCCTCGACCATGGGTACACCAAGATCGCAATGTAAGTCACTGTTACGCACATACCAAGGAGCGTTGGCGATGTTTCTTAGTACTTTGTTCTGGAAGCGTTGTATCCCTTGTATGTGACATTTGCTGGCACAGCCCCAAAGCTGTATACCATACGTCCAAACCGGTTTGAGGATTTGGTTATATACCAATAGCTTGTTGTATATTGATACCCGTGAATTTCGACCGAGTAGCCAATACATTTGCCTGTAGCGAGTCTGGAGTTCTGTGAGTTTTATTTTGACATGCTCGACCCATTTGGCTTTTGCATCAAGATTCATGCCGAGATATTTAGCTGAATCATGATATGGGATAACACTTCCATTCATTTCGAGCATCTGAGGGTTTGGGATCCTCTTGTTTGTAAAGTTCACATGGACTGCCTTCTGCTCGTTGAGTTTGATGCGCCATTTCTTGGTCCAAGCCTCAACCGAATCGTTTGATCTTTGTAAGCGTATTGTCGATTCTTGAACGGTTTTCGCTGTCGCTGCGTTTGCTGTGTCGTCTGCGAAAGTGGCCGTGATGACGTTGGCTGTTTGCGGAAGATCACTGGTGTACAGCAAGTACAGGATTGGTCCCAATACGCTGCCTTGTGGGACTCCAGCCTGTATCTCCTTGAAGTCAGAATACGTAGATTCGTGGTTTACTCGAAACAGCCTATTTGATATGTACGATTTCAGTAGATTCACAAACTGGGCTGGCAGAAACATGTTGAGTTTGTGAATCAAGCCTTCATGCCAAACTTTATCGAAGGCTTGTGAAACATCCAGGAACACAATCGAGCAGACCTCCACACCTTCCAGTGCTTTTTCAATGATGTCAATTAGTCGATGCACCTGTTCCACCGTAGAGTGTCCTCGCCTGAATCCAAATTGATGGTCGGGCAATAAGTTCTTTTCCACGATGATAGGTTTAAGCCTGTTGAGAAGCAGCTTTTCAAAGAGTTTTGACATTATGGGTAGAAGTGATATCGGCCTGTACGACTTGACCTCTGTTGCTGTTTTGCCGGGTTTCAGGATCATGATCATCTCCGCCACTTTCCATGTTGCAGGGACGTGCATAAGTCTAAGGGACGCATTAATTAATAATAAAAACATTTTTAGTCCTTTTGTTGTCAGTTTTTTCAGCACTAGTCCTGTGATTAAATCGTATCCTGGTGCTTTCTTCGGGTTCAAGTTGTATTTTAGTTCTCGTTTAAGCTCTTTTAATGTCACTTTTTTAATAATTTTAGACTGATTATTAGTGTTTAGGTGAAGTTCTTCTTCATTCGTGGCTTCATTCGGCTTGAAGATGTTTTCAAGATGATCTCCAAACGTGTTAGCTTTTTCTTGGTCCGATCTTGCCCATTCATTGTTCTCTTTCAGGATGGGTGGTACATGATGGATTTTCCTTTTCAGTCTTCTCGTTGTTTTCCAGAGGGAATAGTTAATGTTTTTGTCTGCAGACAGATTCTCGAGGAAGGAGTTTGCAGAGTCTTCTCTCAGTTGGTGGATCAATCTTTTGATTTGTTGGGATTCTCTATTGAGATGATTTTTAACGACGGGATCTCTTGTACGCTGCCATTTTTGCCTGGTTCTTCTTTTGTTCTTTACTAGGTTTCTTACTTCCATAGGGTAGTTGTATCCAGGTGTTTTATGAGTAATTGTTCTAGTGTTATCCCACACTGCTTGTTGAATAAGACTGGTAAATTTTGTCACCGCCTCGTCAAGATGATCCCCAGTAGACCGGTCAATGTCGAGGGTAATTCCCTGATCTAGTTGTAATTTAAAACTTTCCCAATCCGTAGTTTTATTGCATAAAGTCGGTTTCGCTGGCTTTTTGATGATAGTTTCGCTCAACGTCATGATGATCGATGAGTGATCCGAGTCCAAGTCATAGCTGTCCTCCAAGGTAATGAAATTTGCCGCAAATTTTCTGGTTATGAAAAAATCCAGAACGTCTGGGGTCTTGTTTCTGTCTGTAGGCCAGTAGGTCGGTTTCCCAGTTGAATGTACTTTACATCCAGTTTTTTCTATTGCATTTTTAAGTTCTCTCCCTTTTGTATTATCCAATCGGGAACCCCATAGGGAATGTTTGGCGTTAAAATCGCCTCCAAGGACGAATCTCTCTCCTAGATGTCGGATTATCATTGTGTAATCGTCTTCTTTTAGGTTATGTTTCGGGGGGAAGTAGACTGCTCCCACTTTGAAGTTTTGTTTCATTGACGAAATTCTTAACACTGTCAGCTGAGCTTCCTCTTTTCGAATGTTGAGATCCTCATTGTACTTCAGGTTGTTTTGATGAAGATTGCACTTCCTCCATGTGCCCGATCGTCTGGGTGAGTGGTATGGTGGGTATTATATCCATTTATTTTATAGTATTGTTGGTTAGAGAGATGAGTCTCTGAGATGAAACAGATGTCAATTTTATTTTCATAAAGGTAGAGTGAGAATTCTTCTTTGCTGTTTAGAATGCCGTTTGCATTCCAGGTACCAATACGTATGTTTGTATGATCCATACTTATTTTTTGGATTTGTTTTTATTGGCTGGAATCTTACTCCCGAGGGCATTTAATTTGTTTGATAGCGTTCTGTTTGATCTCTCTAAGGTCTCAAACTTCTGCATCATGCTTTTCATCATACTCAGCACCTCATTGCTGTTGGTGTTTTGATTAGTAGTGATGTTTTGCTCATTTGTACTTTGTCTGTTGCTGCTCAGTGCTTGGGCATAAGTCAGGTTTTTGGCAGTTCTTGGGTCTGTCAGTTTCTGTTTCCTTGCCGCGTTTCCTGCTGTTTCAGTGTGTACTGGTTTTTTGATGAGCTTTTCACGCATTTGTTGGAGTTTGATTGGTACTTCACATCCCCTGTAGTTGGCCGAGTGGTTACTTCCACAGTTAGCACATTTGGCTTCTACATTTCTAGGTTTCGTACAATCTATAGTAGGGTGCTTGCCTGCACATTTAACACATCTGTGAGTTTTGTTACAGAAGTTTTGTGTGTGCCCGAACCCTTGGCATCTCTTGCACTGAGGAATCATTTTATTTATTCTCAACGCTTCAATTGAGATCTTCATGTTACAGATGTATCTGATTTCATAAATCCTTTTCATTTCAGTTCTGGGACTAAAAGTTAGCATGAAGAGAGGAAGTTTTTTATATTGCTTCTCACCTTCTTCATCTCTAGTGACCCTAAATTTTTGCTTAACATCACAGATTTCAAATCCTTGATCCAAGAGATCACTTTTGATACCGTTTTCACTTGTTGAGACATATAGGTTTCTCGCCATCACTTTAATGCACCTTTCTTGCTTATTTTCGAAAGAGTACCATTCAAATCCTCCCAGTTTCATTATCTCTGTCACTTTTCTATAGTCATCACTGTTATCAACATTTATTTTCACTTTATTGTCACTCATGCACATAAGTTTATGGTTGATGCCATATAAGGCTTTGTTCAGTAAGGATATGCTGTCAGTGCAGATGATCACTGGTGGTGGTTTAACTGCTTTGGTGGTTTTTTTCTGTTGGGTTTGGTCTTTATTATTGTAATTTTTCTTTGGGGTGGCAGATTTGGTTCTTTTTCTGTTTTCGTTAAGTATCCACTCTGTTTCTCCTTCTACCATTTCCTCTTCTTCATCCCATGTAGGATACTTAAAGGGAGAGTAGGGCACGGAGCGTTCTTTAACCTGGGCTGGATTACGTTCCACATTTAGTTGGGTACTTACAGCGCGTAGGCTGAAGTCTTTATTTTGATTTTCCCCTTGCAGTGTTGCAATTATATTATTAGCCTGCATTAATTGATTCTCTAGTGTTTTCACTTGGCTCACTAGGAAGTTAACTTGCTCTTGAAGAGCGTGGAGCTGTTGTTCTGGGGGCATATGTGGGCCGATTGATTGATTCATCGGCACAAGTGCCTGCGTCATAGATGTATTCTGCACAAGCATTGTCGGGTCTTGACTGATTGGCTGAGTCGCCGTCATTCGTTGCTGCGCTTGAAAATTATTCATAAGGATCTTATTACTAAGGCTAGCATATATACAGTTACTAGCCGTGTCACAGAACAAAATGTTTGTGCTTTATCAGCACTATGTCCGGTCATATAAAATTATTACTAAACATAATTTGTCCAAGATTGTTCATTAATTTTAAATAAAACTTATAAATTAACTTATATTTGCTCGCCAGAATTTAATGCAGAACAATATGCGTCTATAACAAAATGTTAAATGGGACGATGGTATTGTTATTGTATGTAAAATTTTTACTTGATTTTTTATATGTACAATAAGATTAATAAATATTTTAAAGCTAATTTGTCACTCCTTTGCCGTTTTACTTGTATTTACATTGATTTTTAATACTAATTCAAATACTTCTTGCAAATATTACCTGTTTTGACTTTTTATTGCAAGAAAATAAACATAGAAAACCCCCTACTTTTAGGTACCAGAATAGTACAAAATGTCATTTTCAGGTGTTTGATTTTAAAAAATTTTCTGGGGTCCCCCCCACACCCCCTAGGGGGTCCCTAGCATTCCCATGTAAATGTAGGGGGTCCCCCACACTATTTTGTTGGGAACCACTGTTCTAGATAATAATAATGGAGATTTGTTAAAGTTTCAAAGAAATTGAAAAACATTTTGATCTCGAAACGATTGAAAAAGGCTAGAAACTATTCTTTAAAGCCCAAATTTTAATTCATTAAAAAGTGAATTAGCAAAAAACTAATTACTAAAACTAAGTGGCTCGCTGTTGTCATTGTTAAAGTAGTAGATATAAATTTTTTAAAGTTTTCGATTTATTACACATTAAAATAACATTTAACAAGGTTAAAGTTTCCAAACATGAACATTTTAGAAGTTATAAATAGTAGTAGTTAAGCATAGAATATTATAAAATATTCTAGTCCCACCAAATAAAGATTTTCAAATATTTTATGACGTTCAAATAATAGATAACATAAATAAAATTTCAAATAAAAATGTAATTAAAAGTGTAATAAAATATAATTACTTTAAATGCAAAATTAAAACCCTTTCATCCAATTGAGAATAGTTAAAGTAATTTTCAATTCACTAAGCATGAAATTGCAGATATTACCTCCTCCCTTCCCTTCTAAAGAGTTGCGAGGTCATATTATTTCTTCCCACTGCACTCGGGGGAGTCACTTTTGTGTTTTAACTGCATAATGTAATAGTATCTTGTTTTGATATTTCAGTTTTCCTCGTCTTCATTTCAGATTTACGAAACTACATTGAATTTAATTTTTTAAATATTCAAGATATAACTTCAGGTAGAATCGACCTAATTAGTTGATATTCCTTTGTTTGGAATCGTTATAATCTGGGGAGGCAAGTTTTATTAAAATTATTTTCAAACATTGTAATATTTTAAAAGGTTGAAACATATCCTAGAAATAAATAATTTATTAATTTCACAAGATGTATAGGTCTTTAAGACTATTTATTCAAATTTAAAAATTAAATTAATAAAATGGTGACTGATATTTTAAAGACGTTAATATAATCTAATAACGTTCTAAAACTTTTTACCTTTATAAAAATGTGATTTTTCTAAAAAAAATTATTTTACGTTGATCTTAATCAAAACAGTCTCTCCTATTTGTAGCAAAAAAGACAATCAATACCTCATATATAAAAAGTAAATATGATCAAAAATAAATAGTATGTGTTATAGCTGAAATATAATCCGGCCCGGAGGACCAAAATTGTATCGTAATATATGCTATTAACTACACAACATAATATTTCGATTTATCCAATAATGTCTGCGCCACATGGCGGAAGAAACTTCGATAGACAACTTCGGCATGCAGAACCTAACGGGAGAGAATTGCGACTATGACCAAGTCTTGCAGAGAACAAAACAAGAAACTACGCCTTGGATAACGTAACGAGAGAGAGTTGCGACTCGATCGACGTCTTGCAGAGAACTCTTTCACTTCACTTAACTTGCCAAATGTTATAGGGGGCAAAGATCGGCGAATAAGAGTAAAATGTTAGTATTAAAACTTAATATTACCCTTTTCCTTACAAGGAATAATACGTAGTCTAGCCATAGCTATTTTTGTATAAAATAAAAGGCTTACTGATTTTTCATAGTCGAGTATTTAATAAACAGAAAAAATCTTCCAATTTCATTTACAACCGAGGATTAAAAACAAAATAACTACGTTCTTAAGGTCTAAGAAATACACAACACTTCACGTCATCAACTTTGTAGTTTGTATCTTCTTGTTCGCTAGATTGTAATTTTGTAATAAGACCCTCTGATAATGAAGACATGGTCATGGAAATGTACATAAGGGTTTAATCTTAAGGATAATAATTTAAATTTCTTATAAAGTTCTTACTTGTTTGTAAGTCTGATGTTAGCATCAAGTTTAACAGTTGATTGAATAATATTTGAATTTATTTAAAACGTTAATTTGTTATCTTAAGATAATAGAATTTGTTGCTTAATATTTCATCTTATTTTTATATATATATATTATCAATGATTTTATTACAGTTAAAAAATTAGTCATTTGTTTATATATTCTTTAAATTATTAATTTTCAATAAGAGAATAAATGTTTTACATATTTGGAAATTTTATTACATGAATTTAGAAAAATTTGTTCTATATTTAATAAATGGTTATTGTTATTAAAATTAAAACTTGCCCCAAAAACTCTCACTGGGATGGCTGTGATTTTCCTCGTTTTGCTGGAGTCTTCTTTCTGCAGCCATCGTCACCGATCGATTTTAGATCCATATTATTACATTTTACGCTGTTAAAAATTTGTAGTTCGTTTCGCGGGCGTTCGACAGCAGGTCATCTTCACGCCCATCTGGGCTTGGCATGGTCCTCAGCCACGGAACAGCATCCTGGATTTTCTTTCTGGACCTCGTACAGAACACGACCGTCTTCTTCTAAAGCTGATTACCGAGTCCCCCGAATATTCCTAGCTAGCGGGCTCATCCCTTCCCCGCTACCTGGTTTATCGGTTGTACAAGACCTATTTGGACTTGTATGATAGTGTCTTAATTTAACTTTCTGAATTACATATTTGTACGTTTTTTAGCTAAGGCTTTATATATGTCACTTCTGGTGTAACTCATTGATATTTTTTGACACCATATTCTTTTTACCATTCAAGAAGTTGTTACAAACTTGAATCACAGTTCTAGCCCTTTCCGATCGTAAGTTCTACTTTTAAGTCACATGAAAGTATTATATATCCGCACTGAACACTTTTCAAAGTCTTTAAAAATTTATTTAACCATTTATTAATTACATTGCTTAAGACTTTTGTTAATAAATTTGTTACTTTACAATAATCTGTTTACTTATTAATTGCTTTCTTTTTATCATAGAACAATTCTCTTCTACTTTATGTTTTATAATTGTATTTTCAACTTTTATTTTCATATATTATTTTTATGTTTTGGTTTGTTACAAATAACAAAAATGTATTTTATATTAAATCTTACAAGCTAGAAGAAATAATTAATTTCCTGCATTTGCTCCGTTTTGTGGACAAAGTCGACCTGTTCGGGCCGGTCTTGTTTACTTAAACAGATAACAACATTGCTAGCTAGCAACGTTTCATAGCAGCGATGTCAATTCTAAACTTTCATAATTTAATATTTTTTAAAAGATTTTGCCACAAACAAAATCTTTTCTTTGGGACTTTTTGGCCGTCTCAGTGTGTGTTGTGTGTGTGTGTGTGTGCTTGTATAAATAAATAAATATATATATGTGTGTGTGTATATATATATATATATATATATATATATATATATATATATATATATATACACAATGTTCACCTGAGGTCTTGAGGTAATCTTTATAAATTCAAATGTAAAATATACTTTTTAAAATGTTAATTATTTGAATGAGAAAAATTTACAAATATAACCTCTCTATAAAGCACTGTAGTTCTGTTTTATGAATAATTCCTTATTTCTATTTATTTTATCCAGATTTGTAACGTTTTTTGTAATACATATTGAGGTTAGGTTACGTTTAGAAAAGTAGATTTACAATGAAATAAACACTTGAGCAAAATATTCAGGGCTGAAAAACGTCAAGTTAACTGAAATTAGAGCCATTAATTTCAGCAGGACAATGCGTAGAGCAGTTATTCTTCTTTTAAATTACAACCTGTAGTAACTAATTACAGTTTTATTTTTGATTGCAGTAATAGAGTTGTATATCTCCGGGTTTTTCATACATTTGTTCATCAGCAAAGAGGCATTTAGTATCGTGAGAAACAAAATGGTTCCATAGTATAACCCTCAAACTCGTCGTAATAATGAGATACATTTTTTGACAGTTTACGGCCACAATACAAGGTCTCCACAACCGAACAGCCAGTTAGCAAGAACTTAACTCGGCATTTTCTATGAACGTGGCGCAATCGTTATGTGGGAAATTTCTGAGAAGTTAAATTTCTGTAAAGGTTCTTGTTTACATATCCTTGCAGGATTTTCAAGTTATTTTTTGGTGTTGAATATACATTTCTATGCATCAATCTAGTTTTTCAGGATTACATTTGGCGTTAAACATACGTCTCTAGTTATGCTTATAGTTTTCCCTGTTTTAATTTGGCGTTGAACATATCTCTCTACACATCGTCTCAATTTTAATTACTTTTATTACTTATAGATCGCTAGCTAACTATGATCAACAGATTTTCACTTTATATTTCATTATGGGTTTAAAGTACCATTTATCATAAAATGAAGTGCTCAATCACAGATTACATTTTTGTAAAAATAAAAACATTACAGACAGGATAAGGTTTTAACCTGAAACAAAACCAATTATTTTCAGAAACAAACTACTGCCATCTGTAGGCAATAAAATTATACTGAACTGTTAACTTGGTTCACTTAACATCTGAAATACTCATAACTTCTGCTATGATTTTCTGTTAGTAAATTCGGATAGCAATTTCGAATTTGTTCCACTTTTCTTTGAATCCTTTTCTGCTTCGACGATTGCTCTAGCTAATTTAGCTGCTGAAAACAAGCGACTCACGTCTTAAAATGCAACTCTTAAGTTTCTTTGAAATATTCTAATTACTTCTGATCATGAGATGATTACTGCGTTAGACAAGATTGATATATAGTTTAAACCATCAAATGACATTAAACACAACCTCGAGGGAGGTTTTACAGGATTACTATCAGAAGTGAACTAATTTGGAATCAAATTCTTTATATAACAGTGATTTTGTAAAGAATAAATAGACATTGTACAATTATAATTACGCATAAAAAATACATCCTATGTGATTTAAATTTGTTCCAATTTTCTTTGGATCCTTTTCTGCTTCGACGATTTCTGTAGCTAATTTACCTGCTGAATACAAGGTAATCAAGTATTAAAATGTTAATCTTAAGTTCCTTTGAATGATACTAATTACTTTCTCATCATGAGATGATTTCCGCATAAAACAAGATTTACGTATAGTATAAACCATCGAATGACATTAAACATGCAATGGAGGGATGCTTTACAAGACTATTATCAGAAGTTAACTAATTCTGTTGATTTGGAATTACATTATTTATATCACAGTAATTTTGTAAAGAATAAATAGATATTGTACAATTAAAATTACGTATAAATAGCCATATCCTTTATTATATGAAATAAATACTCTATTTTAGAGTGAGTATTATATATAAAAGCATTTACAGTGCTTAAAATGCTTCGTAAGATTTAACAAAGTAGAGGCCTTGTAAAGTATGACCTAGTAAGAGGAAAGAATCGAGACTTACTGTGGCAATTAAAAAAATGGTGGTTCTTTGTTAGTTTTAGAAGAGTTGCTTCGTAAATATAAACTCGTTTTAATTCAACTACAAATAAATTAGCAATACTCAAGTATTTGTAAAGATGTTTAGTGTTGGCATCCAGCGAATACATTTCCCTTTGTAGTGTTAACACGTCTGACCAGCATTCATAGTATACAATAGTGACCGTTGTTTTTAAACCGAAAGTATAAAGCCGTATCTATGTGTAAGGAATACTTTGAATAAAAGTTCTGAAGGAAACAAAAAATGGAAATGTATCAGGACCATGGGTAAACTTTATACGTCCTATGTCAAGTGATAATCATGCAAGACACTGAGCAGTTTATACAAACAATAGAACAATAAAAATTGTCCTTATTTATAATCAATTATTTTACCTTCTTTTTTGTCACAATCTTAACCTTATTTTATCGTAATATAAATGCAAACTTAATTTTTAGCAATTTTCTATAGTCGCATATTTTAACTGCAATAGTTGAGTTGTGCAGATCCTTGGAAGGATCATCTCTGTAACATCTCATTATTATATCTGTAATATAAGTTTTATATAACTTTGTATTTCGTACATCTTATAACGTACAACTTAATCCTTGTAACCCTTTGTTTGCAATCTGATGGGAGTCGGCACCTCTTGTTGCTCTAAAACTATATTTGATAAGAAGATACTTTGAAATGAATATATATGTCAACTAGAGCCACAATTTTGTATCCTTCAAAAATAATGGTAATAGGAAAATGTTGGTCGTTTCTCTAGTGGTAAAAATAAATTTATTAAGGAAAAATTGACCGACCCATTAGCGAATCTAGAATCTGTTTCTATTATAACAACTTTTCGACATTTTTTTGATGCTCGTTCAAGTCCCTCTATTGCACTCTCCTATTATTATCAATAAAGTGTTTAAAGTCAAATTATTCTAAAAGTAACAGTATATTATAGGAATATGAAACTTAGAAATGTTTGTTTCCTAGAACGTTGTTTAACTTTGAAACAGTTACTGTTTCCAAAATGTCTAAATTACCGTTTTTGTATTTCAATCTATTATTTTTTTTATAATTCAACTTGGCTTTATCTCTCAAGGGACAGTGATGTTGAACGTGAAATTTCAAAGCCTAGAGAGGTCAGTAAACTAGCTGTAGAGACTGTCATAAAAATAATTAATTAGTGACTCGCTTGGAATGTTTTATTCACTCTAAGGCTGGTAATTCTTTATAGTTTTTCGTAGAAACTATTATAAAAATCTTTTTTCTATTTATTTTATCATGATTATTGTTTGGATTTTAAAATCACTTATCTGTTCCACGTAATTGACTACTGGGCAATAACTTACTCCAAATTTAATTTTTACTCTAAATTCGGTATTTCTATTTCGTCTAGTATTTTATAGGGTAATATTATTTCTCCATTGCGCGTATTAAGTATTTTTATTTTTACAGTTTTTTAGTACGACCTTTAACTAAATAACATTTAGCTTTAGTTTGGCCAGAATTTGTATTATTTTTGTTATTATTATTGTTGTTGTTATTTATTTGGTCTTTTCGTGACCAAGAAATATAGAATAATGTCACAAGATATTAATTCATCATTTACAAAATCCCTATTATTGTTCTATTCTGTTATATTATCCAGTCCAAGCAAAAAGGCAAAGTCTTTATAGTTAATGGATTAAATAACACTTTGTGATTCTCTTTCTTAAAATAAGTAGTTTGCAGCTAAATTTTTATCTCGACAACCCGTGTCCTTATCTTACTACGAACCGAAGTGTATGTTCTTATCTTGCTCCAATCTATTATTTTTGAAAGTATTATATCCAATAGATTATTTTTAAATGATATACTGCTTCTTGTGACAAAGCAAAACTTTTAGGTTAGTTCTTGGGTAGTGAACATGAGGTAAATCATTTCTGCTATTTTCTATGTGCCGTATAGAAAATGTATTTTTACTATTCTAAAAATTATTGTACGTGCTCGTTTTCGTCAGAAAATCTCGTATGTTTTATCTTCTTTTGTAAAGTTATTTACACCATTCCATTCGTTTTAGGCTTCTTCGCAAACCTCCTCGAAATTACAATTAATAAGGCTATAATACAAAACTAAACATAGCATTCAAACTTTTACATTTTCAAACATAAATGTTATAGTTTATTATATTTAAAATATTTAAACTTTATTAAATTTGATCTCGTAGTAGCTAATTATATATCTTGAGCCAATAATATGCCAGTATATTTTATAACATATTTACAGAAGTAGTAGAAAATTAATAATTATCCTTAGACAAAGGGTGAAAGTTACTACTAATGTATATTCCATAAGGTAAGATACCCCACAATAATAGAAACATTTGCTATATGATCTATAAAAATCTTGTAATTTGATGAAAAATTATATATTCAGAACGTATAGAATATTGCCTATGAAAATAATTGATCAAACCAGTTATCCTCTAATAAACCTCTATGTAAAGGCAAAACATTATTACCAATGATTGTTATGTTCGACTGTCGGAAATCAGGGGGAAATCAATTCTTTCATTTTTCGGAAATGTGACTCTACGGGACGTCATATATCTGTAGCTTCACTTCTATCGAAACCATAGCCTCATTAGCACAGGTTTGTACTTCAGAAATATATTTTTAATATATTTCCAGATTATACAACTATTATTCAATCGTTCTAGTAATAAATTATGATTTGTCAGACTTGCAACGCAAGAATAAGTTTTTAGTGAAATAACATAGTTTATTCACATGAAAACAGCTCATTTAGAACGTGAGAAGTGCACGTAAACTGATAATAACTGATCGTCAATGAGAGGAACGGAAGATTTATTTCACTTAAAATTAAACTCAATGATTCCACTGAGGACCGTTTTATTTTCGACACAGAGCTAAATCAAATGTTACATCCCTCCATCCCTAACCGGGGGCACATTCACTACACTCCACAATATTAAGTAAAATTGGTTCTCAACTACTTTATCCTTATGCTGACATTGTAAGACATATTTCTTAGATTTTTGTAGTGTCAACTACTAAAGCATTTACAACCATTTGCAAATTCATTTTAATAAATAAATTATGATTTTTAACATTGTTTTCAGAAAAAAAAATAATTTTTGGCGGAAAATAGGTGTTTCATAACGGGGGCTTAGCCATTTACAATTACGAAAGACAATTTTTAAAATGGAGTCACTTAACAACAAATCATGTGTGTGTTTAATGTATTTAGATGTAAAATCAAAGTTATAATACATTCAATAATTCAATGGAAAATTTCTCGGAAGTTTCATCCTTTGTTTATTGTGTTTACTAAATTATATTTAATTAGGGGAAATACGTCCTATGATAAATGATTAGAAGAGATAAACAAAATGTTAGTCGTTTTACGTGAAAATCTATAAAATCTTGCTTGGTTGAAACCGAAGATTATTAGGCCTATGCTTTATTTACTTGGTAAAAATGATTATAACCTTACTGCTGGCGTCTATGGGTACAGTTTTTAAAAATAGTATTACATCCTTAAATACTAATTCAGCAACAAAAAGACAATATTTATTTGATTAGAATCTTAAAATGTGATTTCCGTAAATAAAATATTTTACGCAGGCTTTTTTTAATTTTAAGGTTTTACGGATCTATAGTCCACGTATTCATTATCTTTGAGTCTAAATTAGTGCGTTTTACCGGGTAAATTAGGGCTTCTAAACTGGTTGAGAATTGGTTGAGGGAGTGGTTTGGCATGCACCTGAACCGTTACTGAACAAGATATATTTTTTCAAGTAATAAGCACGTTTAATTTGATGTGAATGGTAAGTATTTTGCAAGGAAAGTCCTATCAGTTGAGACGTAAGGTTCTTGAAGTGAATACTTCATTTGGCGCGCTTGAACAGAAATATTGTATAGAGGAATATCTTCAGAAAGTGTCTAGCTTAAATCTCTAAGCTCTAACAACATCTACGTAGTTTTTGGCCGAAATTAAATGATAATTTATGATTTTCGGTTACATTTTATATTGTAGAACAACTGTTTTAACACGAAAGTGACATATTTTATAATTTGCACATTATTTGGTTGAAATGATAAATATAATTTCTTGTAATTCAAAAACGTTACTACAATAATTTAGTGTAATGGTACTAAGATATATATTTTTATTCTAATTTTTGAAAACTTCCTTTAGTGCCTCTTAGATTTTTTAAGAATCGATTTCTTTTGAATTAGTTCGATGATAAATTTATTCAGTATGTTTTACAACATAATCTAGTAAATAAAAACATAAAGCTATTTAATTTCCTTCATTATTTTATCAACAACTTGATTCTATTAAAAGCTCTATTACTTATGTTCTTCAGAAGAAACATTCACTTCTATTGGCCAGTCCCAATGACTGCCACATTGTGAAAGGTTTAGCATATGCAAAGTTACACAATAGTATTGAAAATGTGTTTAAAGTGCTGTAATGTGGGTCTCATCATTTGCTGTATAACCATTATATATATATATATATATATATATATATATATATATATATATATATATATATATATTACTATTTATAAAATAAATTATCCTTTACTATCGTCAGAGTATTACTATCGACTGCGTGAGTGACGATATAAACATGTATATAGTTAAATGTATGTCCCACAGCACTTACGGTGTTACGCTAGACACTTTGCTACGACTATACCTACTTTAGTTGGTGGTTAGAGTTACGTCAAGTGCACTTTCTTGAACACATTACCTCGAGAGCTTCGGAGATTTGTATCCTGATCCTAATCCTGCCTATAACATTCAAATCCTAATAAAATCCGTCTTAAAACTTACTACTAAATCTATGTAATCCGAGGTAAATCCTGGAGTCTGGCGATGAGAGCCTGCATGTGTCGTTTCTCTACAGATATAAGCGCTACGATAATTTCTTGAACAATAGCATTTATTTCTCGCAGATTTGTTAGAAACCTAGACCGACGATAATGAAAGGCAGCTTTCGAAAGTTCTCAGTAAAAATATTATTACAGATGGTTTTCTTAAAAATATTATTACAGGTGGTTTTCCTAAAAATATTATTACAGGTGGTTTTCCTAACTACGAATTTCAAAATAATCGTGGTGTTTATTTATTTTCATACTTATTTCAAATTTTAAAATTTGTGTTAAAATTAACAAATTTTTTATTATTTTTATTACTTTAAAATTTTGTATTGCTCGTTGTAAAAATGTTTAAATAAATCGTATTCTTGTTGTTACTATATAGCAATAATAATTTCATAAACAGTATTGCACATTTAAGATTCATAAATAAATATTTGTAAATATATTATCATTTGAAGGAGCTAATTAAGACTAAGAACAAAAAAGACTGATTACTATGTATTATCAATTGTGTTATATAACATCTTTATTTTTAGCAAATTAAGACCTTGGACACGTTTCTTTCGTAATTTTTATACTGGTTATAAAAATTGTCTTTTAGCACGAACGGACATGAATTTGTCAATGGAAAAAATATTCTAGTTGGCGACACAGTTTAACACATCTATATAGTTGTAATAAAAATAATTTCAACTAAATTAAGTGATACGTTTCATTCAACTGCTGATTTTATAAAATATGTTATGTTATAGAGCATCTGATTTAACACGAAGGTTATATCGCTTATTTATTGAATATCATTAGCTTAAATGTTATATTTCTAAATTATATTTAGTTAATAAACACATTATTTCATAAAATAAATAAAAACATACAAAAACCTCAGAAATTATTCATGGATTGGTCGTACGCTTTTCAATGACAAAGTCATCATCATCAGTGAGTATTCAAACTACAAACTCTAACTTACAACTAGGGTGAAAGTAAGGTTACTTCCATATATTTACAACAGTCGTTGCCACGCCCACCTGTCAAAACAACAGTTATTAACCCTTATTTAAACATGAACTCAGGAATAACAATACAATTTTTTAACCATACAACATAATTACATATAAACAAACTAAATATTTCTGTTTCTAATATTTCAAAATTTTAACCAAAAAATTACGATAAAATTTTCTTGAGTCAAACACTCAATAATGATAATGACTTTGTCATTGAAACTCGTATGAGTCAGTGAATGATTATTTTTTTTATTTTTGTGTATGTTTTTATTTGTTTTTTTTACATAGCCTCACAAGCTAAGCTCAAAGAATAGTTGTATATTAATCCTGTTTCGATAAATCTGGCTACTATTAATTCAATATGATGGTAATTTATTATTATATACATAATATTTCATATAATATATATCATGATATATATATATATATATATATATATATATATATATATATATATATTACATGTATATATAATTTCATGATCTTTCTCAAACCTGAAAATAAAAATTTCCAAATGTTTAATTTCTCAAAATAATAAAGAATTTCATATGTTAATCCTAGCCCGCGCGTTAATATTGGACAGTTCCCAAGGAATGAAACATTCCGTTTCTGAACTGTAAAGTCTGATGTAAAACAAAATATCCCTAGGGAGGACTCAGAATTGATTCCTATTCAAACAATTCCATTTCAAAGTGGGACGGGGTAGTTTATTGCAAGTGGGGAAAGCAGAAAACTTAATTTCCTGTACATTTTGTAGTTGCTGAAGGATATCTAGGCTAAGCTCCATTTGTACGATGTTTGTATTTATATAATATAGACTAAGCGTCTTAATATAAGGAATATCTCAAGACAGTTGACACGTAGAACTGGTTGATTTATTTCATTATTTGCGTCCAAGTTTCTCCCACTTATAGATTTCCTACGGTCAACTTATGTATTAAAACAAACTACGGACACAACAAATAATAGCAAAACTAATAAATAAGAACAAAATTATTTATTTTCTATGTCTATATTTATGAATATTCATTTGATTATGATGAATTTTAGAGCCAATATTTAAAACAATGTAAATTTATATATTTTTCTTCTATATAATCTTCCATTTTGGAACTGAGAGATAAAGTATAGTTTTAAAACAAATTATTTGTTGTTCAATTTTTGTGGCTTAGAGTTAGTTGTAAAAAAACAAACTAATCAAGATTTAATTTGCATATTATTATTACAATTATTATTGTTAATATTATTATTATTATTATTTTGTTTCAATCTAGTATATATTTACAAAGCAACAAAGTATAATAGGACTTTGGGCTGTTTGCATTTATTGGGATCTTGTCTTGAAAGATAAAAGCGTATGTGATATCTTATATCACTTCTTGCAAGCACGTAAATTCTTAACCACATAGAAACTCACATCTCACCTCTGTTTACTGCAAACGCAATTGTATTTTAACTAAACCGGGGAAAAGATAGCTTGTAATATACTTATTACGCCCGTTTCAAAATTTTAATTGTTGGATTTCTAATTTAAATTTTACAAAATAAAATTTTAAATAAATAATAATTATAATCAACTTGTACATAGTTTTGCATTGAGTAGCTATGATGATCCTCACTGTGCTTTGGAATTGTCCTTATCATCTATGGCGTTCCTCTTCAATCCTATCGTCTCATCTGGCTCCCAGGCTCCTTTTAGACTCCTCTTCCTTCAACCCTCCTCCATCCAATCGCCCGCCTCAAATGGACTGTTTTCCTCGACGTCCAAAAGTCAACTCCCTTTGACTCGTAGGTCCTGCCTCCCCTCCATCTCGTCCATTTTTTCTATCTTCTTTGTATAGGTTAGTTTTGGATAAGCACAAGTTCGGGAATTCCACCGACAAAAGATTACTTTCGGACTCCTGTACTTTCTTCGTCGTTGTTTATCTGTAGTATTTTCTTTTGCGTTTTGAATATTGGACACGACATTGATGACGTCAGATTGTCGTATATGATGACACCATAGTCACCAACCGTCAAATTCGACTCGTTACCCAACATCAAACAGGCCTCTGAAGCGTTCAAACATGTTGGAATGGCTAAATGGAAGTGAAATAGTTTTAGAAAAATTACGTATATATATTTTATCATTTTTTCAATTCCACCTGCTTAAAAGACCCTCTATTTAACTTGTCGTCGTTAGATGGAAAGGTGTCTTTGATAGCCAGAGCGATTCATTATCAGTGGCAAACTACTTGTTAGCATACAAAATATCCACTATCCAAAATGAGGCTTATTTTGTTTGAAACCTTGTAGTGTTACTATTTTAATGAATTAAAAAATTGTATCTAATGCAAGTTTTTAAATTTATTTTACTGTAACTTTAATGAACATGACTATTAATTTTTATAATTATAAATATTAAAAATTTTATAAATTTATAAATTTAAAATATAAATTAGGTCACTTTCGAAATTTTTATATTACAGCTACTTTACCAATATACAGTCGAAACAAAAAAATCCAACAGCTCTGATCAGGTCCGGTGGATGATAATAGTAAAAAAGTGTTTTCATCATTATTTTGCTACGGTTGCCTTATAGGCTGGTTTAATAACTATTTTTCGTAGCATAAGAAGTAAGGATATTGTTTGGCGGTGAGGTTAGTGTCTGAATGTGGTGCTCCATATAATCCGAACGACTGATACACATCGTCAAACTACCCATATTAAATGAAAATGGGTAATATAGACTCTCATTAAGTTGTTTATGTGATTTATAGAATACCTTAAAAGAACTATAAATCTCAAAGGCCTGAGTAATTTAATTTAAAACTTTTAATACGTGTTTAAACTTCTAAACAAAAATAAAATTAAAGACGTTTTATAATCCCCAACAAAATAATTCTACATTTTAAATACTTTATGTTTGTAAATGTTAAACAAAATGTCAGTATAAAACGAAAATCAACAAGTAAAAAGATTTACATATTTTGCTTAACACAAGTATTTTCTTTATATTTGCCTCATGTGCTCCCAACGTCTCGTTTGTTAGTATTTAGATGAATAATCCTACTCCATCTACCTCTGAATAACCTTTTTACCTGTGTTCCCACAGAGTAGTAATCGTTATGGGGTGATATATATAAATATATATATATATATATATATATATATATATATATATATGTGTGTGTGTGTGTGTGTATATATAGATTAGAGGAATAAAATAATGATTACAAATATTTCAAACACAAGAGTTTTTTTAAAATTTATATACTTTTTATGAGTATATATATGATGATGATGAATAGTTACTATCTGGAAAACATCCGTTCATTCTGCAGTCCATAAATTCGCAGTTCCGACGTTTCGCTAGAATCTCATCCAGCATTGACGAGGTGAACCCAACAATAGTAGAAGAGCGAGGCAACTCTTGTTGGGTTCACCTCGTCAATGCTGGATGAGATTCTAGCGAAACGTCTGAACTGTGAATTTATGGACTGCAGAATGAACGGATGTACTCCAGATAGTAACTATTCATCATATTTTTCCATCCGTGAAGGAATACGTATCAGCATATATATATATATATATATATATATATATATATATATATATATATATATATATATATATATATATATACATATATTTTGTTAGTCCCTCTGTGAAATATAATCCTGACAGTGTAGTTATATTCTTCTCAAAAAAAATATTTATATGAGGACGAATCAGGAATGGGCTTTCAGTGTAGGTTTGTGTATGTTTTCATGTGTGATTCGACAAACAAAAGAACTCTTGTATGGGGAGAACTGACTGCTTTATGGCCTGCTAATTGCTTTATGGAATACTGTAATAAATTGATCATTTAGACTGTTAATCTAGACTAAATACAAACCTATGTTTAGCTTGAAAGTTTTAACTTTTTTTGTTTTTTAAATACGTATATACGAAGTACAACGCATCTGTACAACAAACAAATAGAAACTCTTGCTGTAATTGTGTCTCAATTGTAATTTCGTTAAAAATGAAACATCTCTTTTACTGCTATTATTTTCTTATTCGCTTTTATACAATTAGCAGTTACCTAAAACTATTAGATAAATAAAATCATTCATACAATATTTAAAAATAGTAATAAACAATAATAATTTCATTAAAACCCTTTCAATGTCTGTTCCTAAAAAAATTGAAAACGCTTTAAACGCCTGGGTTAAAACGTTAAATATCTCATTATTTCAGAAATAATATAAACCAGTCACATGGAAATTAGTAGATTTATTATCGTTACAGTGACCTAGATGGGGACTATTGTAACTGATATTATAGATTTTTAAGGTATATTTTGACATTTATGTAACATAAAGCATCAGAATAAAAACTTGAATTAAACTTCAAATTAAAAGTATGCCTTTTACATTAGAACCTCATTATAGAGCAGCATTGTGGGCTGAGAGTTAACAGTATCAATAGAAGTCAATTATAAAGCTAAATGTTCTCATAAGGTGGCTAAAGTTAAAATAAAAAAGTTAATTAAAGTAAATAAACCATTAAAAATGTACATTACATTTATAGCGATTTATTTTTGTTCAGAAAATATTTGTTCAGTTGCTTGGAAACCTTCCAAATTATAATGTAGGATGAGGGTGTATAGTAAAAAAAAGTCATGTTTTAGACCAATGTATTTATCATATTGAGAAGTATTTCTATACTAAAAATGTCAACACTTTAAGTTTAGCAATATAAATATTAATGATATAAGTCTATACTGTTTTAATTCTGTTGCATCACTCACGGAGAACCTATAGCCGTTCTCAAAAAATATATTAACGTCGTTATGAAAAAAACAAATTTACAGAAATTGTACGACCGAAACATTTGATGTTTTAAAGTGCGGATTGAAATCGCAGCAACCTACGTTTATGAAAGTAAATATTGCAAGACTGTGCAACTAGTAGAAACTTTCGTGTAGTTCCTGATATGGCAAAACGTGGAGAACCATTCACTGATAAAGAAATTATCAAGAAATGTGCAACTACTATACACGAAGAAATGTGCCCCCAGGAAATAAATTTATTTAATTCCATCATTGTGCCCTCAAACACCGTGGCTCGAAGGGTAGAAGCAATAACAGGAAATATATGTACTGAATATATTTCAAAAATGAAGATTTTACGTGGTTTTCTCTTACCTTTTATGAGTCAGTTTATATGTCTGATACTAGTCAGGTCTTGATTTTCATTCTAGGAGTAGTAAATGCTATGAAGAGTATGAAGGACTTCTAGTATTCACGGCAATACTACTGGTGAAGATATTATTAAAGGAGTTGAAAATTCCATAATAAAAATAAACTTCGATGGATAAACTCTAAATCTATTAAAGCTAATAGTGGCAAAAGCGTATGTGGAAGGTTAAGGAGCTCTTGTGTCAAGCACTGAATAGAATGATAGTGGTTTAAACCCTTAGTCTTACATTGTATCATTCATCGACAGTTTCTGTGAAAAAAATGTTTGGATACATCTGAAGTTCTAAAACCAGTTACATCAATTGGAATTTTGATCAGATCCACTGGGCTGAATCACAGAGAATTTCGCGAATTAACTGGAGAGATTGGAGAAACTGATTTATCATATCATACTCAGTATGCTGGCTTAATTGCTGAAAAGTCCTTCAGTGTGTCTTTGATCCTAGAGTGGTGATCAATATTTTTTGAATGAGAATAAAAATATTTTCATTAAAAGCATCAAAATTCATCCGAATGACAAAATAGCGAATAGCTGTGGTAGTTAGCGTTCTACAAAGATTTAGCGAAACATGTTAAATCATGGTTTTGAGGTTGCATAGAGAAAGCTAGCTTTTCCCTGATTTAAACAATATTATTAAATGGTTCCGGCAGAAAATAAAAATGTTTCGATCATATTCTCTTGAAAAGGGATCACAAATTTTTAAAAATGTGAAATATGCAACACACTACAGAAACGCAAATTCCCTTCGATTTTGTCGTCAAGCTTTGAGTAATTTGAATATAAATTTGTATACTCTTGTCTCAGACCTTGGTGTCATTGCGAACATAATTAAGATGTTTTAAAATCCTTTTGATACCAGCATTGAAACTCTAGCCAAGGAACTTCGAATGGAAATTATTGATTCACAGTGCAGTGATATATGTAAGAACAAATAACAAAACTCATCTTTGGTGGGAATTTTATAAGGTTTTTCCAACGGCAAAATTTGATACTTTGCCCGTAGAGGCTGTTTTCTGTTTTTTGTACAACTTTCTTGTGTGCAAAACATTCTCCAAAATGAAGTTCGTAATACATGTTTACAGATTTACTTAACCACTGAGTACGTTAAGAATGTTTAACCGATGAGTAGCTTAAATCTCTTTTACAATTGGTACCAGTAAAACTTGTTCACAGCTACAAACAATTGTCAGTGAAATATCATTGCTACTGGAATCTCATCAGTATTGTATATGTTTTATGTATATATATATATATATAATAGGGCAAAATTGATGACACTGGTGGGCAGTAGTTTGGAGACCCGTAAGTTAGAGGGTGATGCCCAGTGCAATGTTTCTGTTCAGGTCTAAATAAGGTCGTATATACTTAAAAACATAATTACCCAAAACTTATGCAGCGCTTTTCCCCCTTTTGTGATGCCTAGATAGTACTTCAATATTTCTGGATATCAATATTAATTTAGGTTCCAAAGCTTGATATAAAAAGCTAATATCCAAGCACAGGTTATTACTATATTTCCGTTTAAGTTTGACACATAAACAGAGATCTCTATACTGTGATTAAAAACCTCACAGATCGGTTAGCTTGATGAAGCGGCGTGTGTCGATATATGAAGTAAGTGTTGTGGGCTGTAACCTAGGGCCTCTGTATCAGTCTGGTGCATTCTAATAAGCTCTGTAAACTGTTATATTCGGTTATTTGCAATTAAATAATTTCTTTATTAACTAATAAAACAAATTATGGTTATTAACTGAAACTTTTGAACACGAATTATTTAATTTTATAAATGGTACTACTTTATAGATATATTTTAAAAAACGTTGATATTTAAGAATAAAATACGTTTTTATTTCGTAAAAAGATATATTTATTTATTGGTTTACAAAACCAAATATATAAATATATAATATATATATTATATATGTGTTTATATATATATTATATATATATATATATATATATATATATATATATAAACATATTATATATAAAAATATGGTTGAAATATATATTTTTCCTTCAAAAAAATATTTGTAAGTCTAAAGGTTTACGAACTTTGGTTAGTTTACGTCAGTGATTTGTTTCTTTGTGTGGTAATTTAACTTTAACCAAGTTTGTTCAAAATTATTAATGTTGTTAATAAATTTAAGAGAATAGTTACCTGCTAAACGTAAATATCTAATTTCAAAACAGGTTTTTAGGACTTGTTTTTAACATCACAACTTAGTGTTGTATGCAAAGTTGTGACTCAGGGTACACATAAATTTTTACGAGTTGTATTTTGATTGATAACACCGACTACGGATATATAACCTAATACTGCCCCTTCGTTTAGTACTGGTGTTTTATAATACGACAAGTTACCTGTTACCTATCCACGACAAGTGTTATCTGTCAGGGAAAGCGGTTGTTGGAAAATTCATTAAATTTAACTTTCAATAACCTAATAAAAAAAAATATTCAGTACCAAAATACAACTCTTCACAAAAAAACTTTTTTAAAATAAAATATGCATTCAACAACATTTGTAGATTAGAACCTGATGAGGGCATCAAGAATACCGAAACAAGTTCCAATTATAAAAATTTGTATTTTGAGAGATAATGTTTTTAAACAACTAGGGTGTATTTATTGTACATGTTTAGTCACACAAGCTGAGCTCTAACTTACAATATTTAATCTTTTTAAGCACTTTCAATTGCTTAACTGTCACATTCAATAGTTGACCTAAACAATAACTACACATACAAATTTACACAATATAAATTAAAAAGTGAAGACGTAAAAGAAGTAAATACAAAATACTCTTCAGAATTCCCAAAACTAATGTTGCTACTCAACAAATTATATTATTGTTAGTTTTTTATATTCTTTAGAGATTTATATTAAGCTAGTTTTATTTTGTGAATTATTGATAATTTTAACTGATTATTTGATTCACTATAAAACTAATTCCAATTCTTTACCCTTAGAACCTTATATCTGAAAAATATCTACACCTTTTTCAGAACACAATTTATTTTTAGTTCCTTGGAAAACATGAAAAAATCTCCATTGTTTTGTATGTATATCCAATAATTCACTAAAAAAATGTATTCTAAAGGTATAGTCTAAACCAATTTCTCTTTTATTTCTCAACAAGTACCCAGGATTAATATTTTAAATATATTTATCATAGTACTTCCAAAATACTGTTTATATAAATGTCACGTAATCTAAAGTCTTTAGCACCCTACTGAATGAAGTCTCCCCAACATGATATGGTATTCAAAATGCAAATATCTATAGTGACATAACGTGTCGTAATAATGTTTTGTTAACATGTCTGAATTTTATTATTTTTATAATTTTATTTTAAATTATATATTAAATAATTTATATATTCTTAATGTATTTTATATTTTTTTAATATAAACACAATAATATAAATCGTTATATTTTTAAATATTATAGTATTTAAAAAATTTTCGATATGAATAATATAAAATAATTACAACTTAACTTCTATACTTTATATATTTGTAAAGATTTTATAATAGGCAATCTATTATAATTTACATGTTTAATTCAAATACAATTTATGTCCATTTTCTGAAAGAAATTCATCTTTTATTGTGTGTAGCATAAATTATGCATCTTGACTCTTAAATCCATTGTAGGAAATCATATAGGATAATGATTGTATATGCGGAATTAAATTCATTTTTATAATAAACTCCGTTTCTCACCTTTACATTCTATGCTAAGACTGATGTCACTACGAAGGTTATATTGACACAAATAACCTCTGAGGAATAGCCTCTGTTGCTACTTTGTAACCTAATATATCAAGAAAATTATCACAGAATAAAATATGTATTTAGTAATATTACAGACTGCGTTAGTTTTTGTATAACGGAATGATTGCAGTCAATATTTGTTTCTTACTAGGTACGTATTTAAATATAAGTTTGTTATGACGTGAACAATGGTTGCCTAATAAATGTGTATATCTATTGTATCTTATAACATAGCCTATAGGAGATAATAAATAGTTTCATAACGTGAACAATGGTTGCCTAATAAATGTGTATATATATTGTATCTTATAACATAGCCTATAGGAGATATTAAATAGTTTCATAACGTGAACAATGGTTGCCTAATAAATGTGTATATATATTGTATCTTATAACATAGCCTATAGGAGATATTAAATAGTTTCATAACGTGAACAATGGTTGCCTAATAAATGTGTATATTTATTGTATCTTATAACATAGCCTATAGGAGATAATAAATAGTTTCATAACGTGAACAATGGTTGCCTAATAAATGTGTATATATATTGTATCTTATAACATAGCCTATAGGAGATATTAAATAGTTTCATAACGTGAACAATGGTTGCCTAATAAATGTGTATATCTATTGTATCTTATAACATAGCCTATAGGAGATAATAAATAGTTTCATAACGTGAACAATGGTTGCCTAATAAATGTGTATATATATTGTATCTTATAACATAGCCTATAGGAGATATTAAATAGTTTTATAACGTGAACGGTGAGACAACACTAGGTTGTTTCATTAGGGCCTGGTGAGGATACAATCCTTTTTATTTTTGTTTTCTCTATTCACCTCTTCTATGTAGGCAATGTGAAACTGTTTACTGTTCCGTCTCTAACAGATGAAAATTATGCCAATTAGAGAGTAGGTGTACTTTGGAATTCAAAATTTCTAAATGTTTTAACCCTTTTTTCATTTATGTTGGAAAATTATAGAGAACATTGTTTCCTATTATTATGCTTGTATTCGATCTAAAAATAACTACAAAAAGAATTTGTGATAATACTTATTCCCATTTTAATAACATATTGTAATAGGGTTTGTATGTGGTAACTAACTTTTCAAGGATTTGTATTTTCAATTATTATAAGTAATCATTGAGCTAGCTTGTGAATTAAGGTTGTAAATAAATAAATAACTACACACAAACTAACAAAACAATATACTTTTTTCGTCACACGCGTTTCGATGACTATTATCATCATCATCCATGAAACCACTACAAATTTACAACTGAAATTCTAATTGTATGGTAGTGGTATCACTGATGATAATGACAAAAGTCATCGACACACGTATGAAAACAAAGTACATTTTTGTGTGTGTTTGTGCGTAGTTATTTATTCATCAATATTTATAATTTAAAACACTTTTTACTGGCATTTCTCGTAAAAGCATACTGTAAATGTTGCCTGCTTCCACTACTAAAAAATTACCAGCTTTCGTAGACACACACAAGTCCAGAAAGTTTATAAATATTTTCTATATTAGAATTGTTCTATTCTAGGTTTCCCAAATGTATACATATTATTTGTTATATAAATTTGCAATATTGTGGCAAACACTTAGTCCCCTATTGAAGACTCCACAATATAACCATATTATTAAAAATGTAAATAATTCACACATACGAGCATATCGTAGAGCAATAGGGACTTTAAACAGTTTAAAATTTCAACGTTTATCACTAGAGCGCTTAATATAGCGCCTTGACAAAGGCACCACAAAGACATAGAATAATAATCATTTTACGAGTTAAATCTCTCTCTTACGTTATGGTTGTTTGAACTCATAATGTATTTATGCCTGCACGCAGCTAGTTTAAACTTTTTTAACTTGTCAATATGTTCGGGAAATACGTAATAGAATATTACCCGCATCTCAAAACCATTTGCAACTTGCGTTCATGCTATGTTTCACAATCATAGAACAAAAGAAATTAGGATTATATTCACGAATAAAATAAGTATTGTATTTTTCTGAGATCCTCTATATAATTTGATAACTTGAAAGGAGAATTTTAGAAAAACAATTTAATATTTTTTTAAATCGTTCTAGAGAAATGTGAAATAGGTATATATGAATTTACAAAACACTTATTGTTTTCAAATGGGCACATTTCAAAGTCATGATGACATTTTTAGGTATTCAATTTTCTCTATAGCTAAATTACAATACCTTAATACTGCATGACATCTAAAATAATACACTGCCTTATTGAAGATGTCTCCATATTTTGCGTGTACTTAAACTACGAACATTTTATCCATTATTTAAAACAAAATTACTCTTAGTTGATATAATTACGACGTAGCATTTAGTGTCGAATTGATTTACTTTGTTACATAAAATATAAAATGAATTTTAATTTTGATCCCAACATCCGCAATAGTGGTAGAGTTGAAACTTTGATGTAATTGTATTAACTGAGTTAAATTGAATTTTAAACCAGGCTTGTGTTGTTTATCAAGTTTAAAACATTTCATATCTGTCGGACGCTAATCCTATATATAAACTGTAACTAGTTTTAACAGTTCGTTTGTACAATATAAAAGTTATTCAAACAAAATATAAAATGCATTCACGTTACATTGTAATCAAAATATGTATACAAAGTAAGATATCATTCCAATTGTTAAAATTATTTAAAGCCTAATATTAATTGGAATTCTTTTCATGTCAAGTGTAATTCTTTAAATATAGATTTATTTTAAAATAGATAGAACAGAGTTTTGACAACTCGAGGTAGATGGGATCGAGACTCTATCGAATTACCGAAAACTCGTATTACACGAAAATTCGTTCCTGTCCATCAGAAAAATTGTAGTCCTAATGAACTAAAATACTACAATAAAAGTGGTATAATAAGATTAAAGAACATTATATGAACATTGCTTGGAAGCCCGACTCATTTTCTTTGCAAATCGTTTATTTAGCTATAAACCTTTCTAGGAACCCGATTCATCATTTTCTTTGAAAGAAATAAAATAGGGAAATAGAAATAGGCTCGAATTTAAGAGTCGCTTGAAAGATTGGGACTCGGAGTTACGAGACTACTGTATTATTATTTACAATAATTTTTAAAACGCAGAATTAAATTTGTTAAATAAATACGGTTGACTTGGGAGTCAGGCAAAACCATTTATTTACACAGGCAACCGTTTAATATCGGGTGCTTTATCGACCTCAGGCCTTATTTCTCCAGGGCTCTATTAAAAATAACGCCGTGATATAACTTTAGCATATGTATGAAAACAGCGAATATACGCCTTCATTAACTCATAACCTTGTGTACTAGCAATAAACTCCTAGGAGTAATATATAGTTGTGTCTTACTCTCAAGTCTACCGTATAAATGTAACCTCATAATCTCCCATAATGTCTGAGAGTGATTAAAAGTATTAAATTTATTAATTAAATTAGAAACATTCATTTAAATTCTTCAATGGTATACACACACACACATATATATATATATATATATATATATATATATATATATATATATATGTATGTATATATACATACGGGACGTACAATGGTTACACTGTATGTAAGTACATGTGATAAACTTATTTAGTCGAATAGTTAGTAATTTCTAGGCCTATAAATTAATCGTTTGTTCAATTTAATTATTGTTCAAACTTAAAAAATTAAAAAAAAAGAAACCTATGCATACACTCCGAAGACAGCATTCTTGGCAGTGTAATGTGTGCCACGTCTGTTATGTTACCAAGCATCTGTGTAAAGCATTTTATAGAACTTCCAAATCGATTTATATCTTTATTTTTGAGTAAATCTTATTCAACTTGAATTTTGAAAAAAATATTATGTCTATATTACGACAGGATCTTAACCTTAAAAGATTACAAAACTCTTTTTACAGCTGTCAAAATTACAAACCTCTTGTAAATTATTACAATATATAATCTGCCCTCGAGAGTCTCTCAGCGCCCTAAGATTTTTCAAAACTTTATTGCTAGTAATGTATTTATTTTCTTTGCATGAAATAAACGAAAAAACATTTTTTTTATTTTTTACGTATATTTAAGGACTCAATTGAAAACGTACTTCAAATATGATAATATTACACTTATGCAAAACCTACTAAAATAGTAAAAATACTTATTTGTGCTATATTATTTTTGATCTTCAAAACTACTTCAGGTTAAAATTTACAAATGCAACTTTTTTCCATTTTATACTTTTACTGAGTATTGTTGTGTGTTAAAAATTACATGAATCAGAACAAAATGTTATTGGTTACATTTATTTTGTATAAAACCACACGCGATTAAGCTAAATAGCCTGGATGACCTCACATGCCCTCGCTTCTGCAAATCACAGATAATTACAAACCGCTTACATTTATACGTTTACCTTGCGCCCAAGGGGCAGCTTTTGGTGTTTGTATTGGTCTTGATATGCAAGCTCTATTTAAACATGGGTAACTGCTGCATCCGGTAGCTATAATCTCTAAACAGGAACTCGTATCCCAGTGTTAATCACGTGTTTTGTTGAGACCAAAAGCTTTGATTTTAGTTCGAGAGTATCATAGGTGTACAAAATAAATATATAATGAGCAAAACTGTAATTACCTGTAGACAAAGTTTAACATAGCTAAGCAAATTCACTCAATATAATAGGTTTGTAAGTATATATTGTCAAAAGCATGGACCTTATGAATGCGCCTAATAAATTAAAAGATAGTGACAATTGTAGTAAAAGTATTATATAATTCAAAACATAATAACATTCAACAATTCAACAGGAGAGGAATAACAATAAAACGGAGTAAATTTTGGTTATAATTTAGGCGATATATCCTGTCTGTTAGAAATAATCCACTCTGAGTTTAACGTCTTAAGGACTTTATTATATGACTTGATATATTAGACAATTTGAAAACTATAAAAATACTTTTTTTTCTTCAATAAAATTCTTAAGTTACTTTTAAATCATGTTTTCAAAAAAATTTACAATGCACTTGAGTCAGTTTTTGATGTATTATACCTTTATATTTTTGCATACTAGTGATGATGTGGTTTTTCATAGTCTGAAGAATTTATTACCTCTATTGTTGCTATTATTGTTAAATAATTTAATAATTCTCAGATACTACTGTTTTACTTGGTCACTTCATTACATCTTTCATCCATAGTTATATACTCATTTTTTCGTATCATAATATTTCATCTGATAGTGATATAGTATTTATTTCAGGTTACACCTAAGTGTGGTACCTGCAAAATACGTTTTTTTATTTAAAAAAAACAAATTAATAGATAAATAATACATTTTTGATAACGTTATTACTAGGTCAGAAAATATTAAGTGTTTTCTACATATACAAACCCTTTAAATCATTTTTTTACTATAAAGTATGAGTAAATTGATATTTATAATATTTTGTATATTCAAACGCTTTTCATTGAGATTTCTTTCAGTTTATGGTTATGGATGTAATGTTTCTCATATTCAAAGCTGAAATAAAAAAACTTAATGAATGGAATAAGTGTAGTAATCTTTATACAAATACAATTAATACCCTATTTCACTACAAATACCTTATTCCTTCTTTTAATACTTGTAACCTACTAGCCCTTATTACCTCGGTTAAGTTTTTATCTTTATTAAAAATGTGTGTTAATTACTATTTAACAAATTAATTACCTTACTTACCAGGGCTCTAGTTCTAACGTAATAGCTCAGGCAGATACTGTCTGTCTATGACGCTCTTCTATCTTGAAGCTAGACCTAGGTTACTTGTGAAATAAGAATTGAAAATTTTAAAATACAAAGTTATACAATTTATTAATCAATTACAAATTACAAAAGAACAAATGACACCGATGTGTTGAGTAATTAACTTTTAATTACTGCTAACTATTCCATACATATATTTTAATTGTTAACTTTTCAAATTTACATATATCGAGAAGGTAGTACCTTAAGTTTTCCAATTTATTTTTAGAAGTGAATATTCAAACGACAATTTCTACCGTTCATGTGTTAACCGTTTATCAATTGAAATTCAACTAGGTTAACATTAAAATACATTTTCTTTATTATTATCTAAAACGTACCTGGTTGTGCACATTACTTGCAAAACACTATAACACATACCATTAATTATTGCACATGGCTTTTGTACACTTAACACTTAACACATCGCTGTTACAAATCAGCGCTCTTAAACAAAAATGATATAAACTTTTACTTATTTGAAACACATAAATAATCGCTTCTGACTTCTTCTTTTGTTACTTTAATAAAATTTGGTACCGGCCTTGACATCTTAAATTTTGAATACTGGAAGCTTATAAATTTCCAGGTTATGTCCGAAAGTGCCATCACGTCCGTCTCGTTCAAAGACTTTTTGAGAAGTGGGGTCGTTGCTAGGACGCGCTAACTGAATTTCCCACTCTTACTTATTATTTTGAATTTTTTGATTGGTGCTTCGGATCAGGCGATATCAGACCATGTTTACGTCATATGGCGTGACATGCCTAATTGCCTTAAGTTACTAACTCGTACGATATTTTTCAATTTCGCCCGCTAGAAGCGCTTACCATCTACGCTAGATGCACAATGTGTACCAATAAAACAAACATTTTCATTTATATTGGGACGATATAATTATTAAATAAAAATTAAATACATAAATCAACTTATATGTAACACCTTATTTTTAAGAGTGTTACATACTAATATTTAAGTTCTTTTTGTCATTTGAGTTTTGCTCAATTATGTTTATAATAATATTATCTGGAACATAATGACACCTATTGTATCTATACTTGTAAACATTTTAGCATTAGCATTTAAACGTTTCGTTTATGTATGTAACACTTAAAACATTCCTTTAAAAAACAATACTTACATAAAATTATTACATAACAATATACGAGTATAAGGTACATTAAGAAACTTCGGCTATTTTATTCATATTTTACAATTGCTGGTAAAAATATCAAACACAATCCTAATTTTCATTAATGGAAGGATATTCCAAGACCTTAAAATCGTTAATTGTTTATTATGTGCGATTTAACAATGTTTACAGAAAATACAAGAAAAATTCTAACTGTGCATGCCTACACGCCTGGTGGGACAAGACTGCGTTTTGTAGGTACAAAGAAAAAATCGAATTTATGAAAAACTATGTATATATAAAAATACCATAAAACTTTAGGTTTATCATAAAAGATTGCTTTATATTTTTTTTAAGGTTTTATTGCAGTATTTTACTTTAATTAAATCAAAATAAAATGAAGCAATATATAAATTATGTTTTTGTCTTAGCTGCGCTTTCATGCACCTTACTAACTCATCTCCATTTTGGTTAGGAATATTTCTTTATATTTGAGTACATTTTTCTGCTTTTCCTAACGTTACAATATTTTCATCTGTTGACGCGTTTCCGAGTGACTCCATTTTCAAAACTTAAATCTTATTCTATTTACAAGAGACTCACTCCGAAATTCGACAATAGAGGAAAATACTATAACGTTAGGATAGGCAAAAAACTGTCCTTAAATATAAATAAAACTGCTATTATTATATACTTTACAAATTATTTTCAATACCTAATTGCAAAACCAATACATATATCTGATTTTTATAATTTAAAACGGTATTTAAAATTGTTATTATTAATTTTTATATCACATTTTTATCAAAAATATAAATTAATATTTTACTGAATTGAATCAGGAAATTTTACATAAATTATATTAAGTAAATAAGGTTTTTATAATTATAAAGTTATTTAAAAATATTTGGAATCCCAAGAAATATTTGAAAATACCACCACTCAATTAGTTTGAGCGGAATATTACGGAATAATATTGTATTACATAATTGTACTATTTATGAAATTTTAAAAATTATTGACATTTTCAAGAAATATCTGTAACATGTCACCACACAATTATATTGCCATTACCTTCAAATAATATTTTATAAAATACAACAATTCTTTTTATATTTGCTTTATTTTTATATAAAGAGAATATTTCTTTGTATATCTAACAATTTTTACATACTTTTTAAAGTTTTATAGCACAAATATATGGCCTGCGTATCTGTTTGATAGAAATTTCAAGTTTAAGTGGACAATTTTCTTTTTATCGTTGCAGGAGATAAAGCAGAGTCCAGAACAGGTTCTGATCATCCCCAATGATCAAAGGAGACTTTTTAATTAAAAAAAAAACACGTCATAACTATTCTGTTATTGAGTTAAACTTTTCCTTAAAAGGTTACATGTTTTTTCTTAATTCACATGAGTAAAACATTCAGCTACGTAGGGAAAACGTATATCATACACATTCAAACCACATAATTTCTCAATTACGGACTGCGCTCCATGGAAATCCGTTATAATATCTCTTGGAAGGCTGTGATTTCATCTACTTTTTACATAAGCCTAATATATAAACCTAAGGTGGACAAAGAAATAATGGAATATAGGAATAGGAATTTATAAATATATATATATTTAACCTCTATGTCTATACATATATATATAATTTCAGATTATTTTTCTCTTATTAGATTTTTTGTTACGCATTTATAACAAAATGTATTTTATTTTAAGGTTGTTTTGTTACCGGATGTGGTATCAACTGCGTTCTTTAAAATGGCTGTTGGTAGGTTGCAGAATCAGGACTGTTGGTATTGGATTGGTTACAATTATTTATAAAACTTTTGAGAGTGTTTATATTTGAACTTAAGATGGACTGATTGAATCACTCTTTCTTTTATTTTTTTCTTCAAGAATTACACTTAAAATCCATGTGACATAATAGCCAAGAATTTAACTCGGATACGAATTGCATTTCACTTAAGATTAATTACAAAATTAAATATGGCTAGAATACAATATAACTTGTTAGAAATATATTAAACGAATTACAAAGTCAGTTTATTCTTAAATCCAATCCGAGACCTATAAAGGGAAATAGGTTCTAATACTCAGATTTACGTCTCGGTTACAGTTACACAAGGAGGTGACTTAACAAAAAACGTCATATTCGAGTAAAACGTTTTGATTGAGTAAAAATTGTTACATTAAAATTTAAAATCACTTTAATTGTTTTTATGAAACACAATAAATCATAAACCCAATTTAACACAAGCAAGGAATATGCTTGCACAAGATAAATTTAAAGTATTTCAGAATGAAATTTCCTTGAAGTTATGACGGCCAATGTGTCCCCGGCGTTGAAAAGGCCATAACATTTGATTCAGCCCTGTGCAGGAAATAAAATGGCTCTCGGCGGAGTCATTTGGTTTAATTTTTGGTGAAATGTTTCTTTTGTAGGTTCTCGCGGAACATTTTTCATTTTTGTTGAGCATTGACTTGCAGGGAGTTTATAATAACACAGAGGTTCGACAGAATTAACCATCCGTTAGGAATTACTTTTCTTATATAGTGCTTATTTTACTTCAAAAAAATATTTTTAACAAAATATAAAATTATATAAGGTTTTCATATAAATTAAAACAATATGTTATTTACGTAATTTTAAATACATGAAATTATAGGTATATACTAAAACAATGGATTTATTAGTTGATATGGTAACAGTTTTACAAAGTATAAATAAGGTTGTACACACAAATACAGACTTTTTCTAATCCAAGAAACTGTTGCTAGGTGATGAGAAATAGAGATGCATATTATGCATGTATCAATTCTACTTACCAACATACAAAAAAATTAATGCTAACTTCAAATAATTAATTTGCATCTTGTTCAAATCCGGCCTGTGTCAGTCGAGTTGATCCTTCAACCTCCGCCGTGATCGATTGTTTTGCAATTACGTGTTGCCTGCTATTCACCAAATATTGTCATGTGTATAAAATATTACTAATGCAAGGAACCGCCAAGGAAACATCTTTTTTATTACATTTCATGTTGACGCTGTTAAAATAATAAAAATAAGGGCCTACACGATTGTAGAAACCTTAAGACAGAAGAGACCTGCTCCAGAACATAGAATTCCAAAAGCTAAGATATCATAAGTGACAGTTATTCTAAAATAGGAATACTCTATTTAAAAAAAAAATTGGTTTTCATACCCTTTTGCCATGTTACTTGAGCATACTTGTTTATATAATTCATTTTACACTCACAAACAGATACACAAATAAAGGGCAGATTTTTAATGCAAAGTTTAACAGCATTCAATTTTTAGCACTTTTGTAACTATTTTAAATTGTTTAGGTATTTTAAAGTTGTGAGATAATGTAATTTCAAACAGTGTTACTGCAGCACAGCAAATACTTAAGCCGTTTTGTAACGCCCAAGTTACATGGTGCACAACTACAACAGGAGACGCCCCACCGTTAGTGTTTACGGTAATGGCTGCCAATGCTGGTTAACTACATAAGTAAACGCAATACAAGTGCATTCTGACGTAACGATATTTGTTCTCGGCGACCTGGTTAACATTTGATGTTATGACTACAATATGTTGTCGCAATACAGTGCGAACGCTATACGGATTGATGTCGTGACCAGATTGCATTGCCATTCATTTTCATATGTAAACGTTGTTGAGTAAACTTGTTTCTCAACTTATAAAATTTGACAAGCCTTAAACCGATATGTTTTTAAAACAATTCGGTATTTTAAACTATAAATTATCTAGATATTAATAGTTAAATTTGTTCATTTACCTAATAAATAAATTAGGTATTTCACAAAAAGTATATGAAATTTATTACTTTATTTTATTTGTAAGCTTACTTTCCCTTCAAATCATTGTTAACTCAGAGTGTTTTATTATTGACACTAAACGACACTTTCATTTTTCAGTGCTCTGTTACTCAACTTAAGGCCACTTTCGTTCTACAGTGAGTCATTAATTCAGTTTTATCTTGTTTACATTAAATCACATTTCATATCACATGGGATAACTCAAGTTGTTCTCTTATTGGCACTACGCCTTTATAGGCCATTATTGGCCTTTACCTTAGTTTTAATTTTTTTGGTAATTGAAATTGATTTTCTATGGTAATAGAGTATACACATTTTATTCATGTGTTAAGCGAAATTATTGATTACAATCATTGGGATGTACATGTTGGAACTAAATTTTTTGTATGTAATCCTGTTAAGGCTAGTCTAGTATTTTTTCATGAAGAGAATGGAACTTTTAAATTATATCAGATATGACGTCATACGCACGAAGAATGAGGGAAATGTCTAAAAGTTCTCCTAGGGATAATATCAGTTCGTAATGATAACAGATTCCTTTCACCTTAGAGGTTATTCGAATGTTATCTTAAAATAATTTTCAAATGCATTGTTTTACATTTGTAGTTGCACGTAGTTCAATTGTATGAGAAAGTGGCAGTTTTTAAATGAGCATAATTGTGTCAAATTTATCTACTGTGCTGTGCATTAGAAGTAAATGAAATTGAAAGAACATTACTTTTTTCCAATATGTTGTATGTATATATATATATATATATATATGTATGTATGTATGTATTTATGTGTGGGTGTGTGTGTTACGTAAATTCATATATGAAGAACTATTAGATTTAAATTTAAAATTGGTTTTAAATTCATAAATATGTTATTTAATAAATTAAAATTACAACATATTTGAATTTGAAAACAAATTAATGAATAAGAATATGTTTACCGAGTACCCATTAAAAAATTACTAAAATTTAAAGCTCGTATATTTCGTGGGTTAAAACGTTTTCACCTTGAAATGTTTCCCCCGAACTTCAAGACAAAAAAATCATTGAACTACGGTATTTAGAAGTTAAATATTTTCTGAAATAAAAAAAACCTTTGCGAATAAAAACAAAAGAACACAACTTTATTTAATCAGAGTGTACAAATAAAATTGTAGGCTAATTTTTGTTTTAAGTGAAAGTTAGCTAGTGAAAAAGAAGTATTTAGGCATATTTATGAAAACAATTTAAATGAAACACGTGTAAGCATGACTTTTCAATTATCTTTGATAAATAATTTGCCATAATATTTAGAATTTGTTTCAGTTAAAGCCAATGTTAATCAGCACGTGTCAGAGTGTAAAAGATATACGTATTTGGAAGTGATTCAAACATTTCCCAGTCTGTAATAACACGCCATGTTACATTGTCTATTGAAAACATACTAGGTGACATAATTATTTTGTCCATGTTTTATTTGTAAAATGTCACGTTAATAAATCGTTTATTATATGTACACTAGTCCAGTTTTTACTTCTACAACTCCTATGCACTTCATGAAAATGTTTTGTACCCAGAAAAATGTTGTAATTTTTTCTCCTCTAGGAAATAATAAGTAATCTAATACAAAGTCCTGGTGATACATTAAAGTTTTGGTTATAATTTCATACTAGTTACTCATATGTCGACCACGCAAGTAAACCCGTTTAACTTATTTGGGGTTACAGGACGCCTGTAAACTTGCATCTAACATTGTACTCACTAGCATGGGCATTACCCTGTTAAATTGAGTTTGTGTGAAAGTGCCCACGTAACTTCAACAAATTTATGTTAGGCTAACATAATTTATAGATAATTCAATGTTCATTTGAGTATGTCCCTAAGTATAGACTACCATATTGCTCATTAACTTTGAACGTTAAATAATATAAATGTTTTTTTTTAATATTGTTTAAAATACTTATGTTATTTCAAAAAAAGTGTAAAATGTCTCTTCTGATACTCGGTCACGTTGTGGAACGTTTCCAACGTTTACAGATAGAGGTGTTGGCCTTGAAGAGGTTTTTCAAAAAGGACATCTTTTATATCTTATGGATTAGAAATATACTGAGTGCATTTTATTTTTAGTCATAAGATTTCCATTGTTTTCATGTAGAAGAAAACATATTTTTTTTCGAATAATTTCGAAATAAAATCATGTTTAAAAAAAGTGTATTATTTATTTTACTACTTTTAGTCTATTACTTATATGATTGATTATGCTTAAATCGCTAGACCCCTCAACCTCCGTAGGATAATATTTCGCTCGAAAACTGGAAAAAAATGAAATATCTACTATAATAACCTGATTTAATTTCATAACATAATTAGTAAAAGATCTTTTGAACAAAACAATAAAGTTGATTAAGAGGGCTCGGGAGAAATACAGCTTCAGATGAGATATTGGGAAATTACCAAACAATAATTTAAATATTAATATTAAAACCCATAACATAAAATAACATTTTCAATGTAAAGTGCTTATATAAGCCTGTATTTGAACTATCCAAGTACTAAGTAATTCCAATAAAAACATCATCTAACTACATTTAAAAATATAAAAGTATTTTTGTGGTAGAATTGAAAATTAAAAATAGTTTAACCTAGAAACTATTGGGCATCGTTTTTCATGATTGATTGAATCTTTGAAATTATTAATATACTCATCGTCCTTTTTGTTAGGAATATTTCAAGATGTTTGAGTGCATTTTTCTGCCATTCAGAACTTTTCAATATTCTCTTCTCTTGACGCATTTAAGATTAACTCAACTTTCAAAACTTCAATAGTACTCGTCGCCCAAATTTTTAGTTCGTCTTTATATACCGTTAGCCACGCCCCCAACAATTCCAGACCTCAGAAGAGAATATTGAAATGTTAGGAATGGCAGAAAAATGTACTCAAACATATAGACTGAATCTTTGATAATTATGTGTGCGCACTTTATACCTAAAATCTTTTTTAATTTTTTCTATACAATCTGAAACTTAGATAAACACCAAATAACTACACAAAATATTTATATATTCAGAATAAATTAACACCTGATGTACATACGGCTATAAGGTAGAATCGTACGTTCATACTTTGTTACAGAAATTTAAGCCTACATTAAGCGTTTTTCATTTTTATAGTGAGTAAATAATTGGAGTTTTTTGTGTGTTTAGTTTATTATGTTCCACAGTTGTACAAGAAAATAGTAAAATATCATTCGGATTAGTTACTCGTACAATATTCGAAATCTAGGTTTTATGCTCAACATGTTTCTATTAGTTTGTAAATTTCCTAGTTTTGTAAAATACAAAAGTTTTAAAAATGTGATTGGATTTATTTCATTATGGAACACTTGAAATACAGAAGATATTGACACTAGCCTAACCTGATGGATCACTTTTTTATTTTTATTTAGAAGGCTGAGTTTCTCTACATCAGCGTTACTTGAGTATATACACATACGGAATAATTAGTGATTGTTTTCAAAGTTATACACCCATAAATTTATGTATAGTCATCCGAGAATTATTGGGTTTTCTAGTTATTGGGTTTCCCAGAGTGGGCGTGATTGGCTTTGCTGAGTAGATATTCTCTTTCCCGTTTTTATGGACTCTGTAGATTTTTTCCACACATTTATATAAACTTCTAGGAACTCTCTATTTTCAGTGACCATATATGCCCAGTATTGTGGTCCGGGTATATACAGTAAGTAACTTTCTTCTCAACAGCCTATATTAAAAGTGTATTTATAATACATTCCAATTTGTTCCATCCAATAAATTATAAATAAAATATGCTATAAAATATTTGAGTGGAGAAAGAGCAATCTCTATAAAAAAAAAATACAATGTACCAGTTAATAGGGCTGACTGACAGAAATAATAAAAAAAATAGACTGGCTTCATAGTAATTAATAGAATCTAGGTAATATAGTAATAATAAAAAATGTAGATAATTCCAATATAAAACCTTTGCTAGATGTTAAAGATTTTATTAAATGAAAAATATATTCAATGAATTTCATTGAATTTGTTTCATAAAAAGATGTGTTCCTCAGCTCATCTATATTACCTGAAAACCTCTGTGAGAAGAATAAAAAAATGTTAGTCTTATGATAGTGAATTGTGCATTTTAATCGTAACCCATGATTTTACGTTTTACATTTTTAATCCTCCTATGACGGTATGTGTCAGGGTTAAGATAGTGTTACTTAATCTTTGTATGCCCCATCAAATTCCTTCTAATGTTTCCCCTAAATCTCATCGCCTCTCCTCAATTCGTCTTTTATTAGCTAGATTCTTATATTTATTTAATGATTTTGTTACTTAGTGGCAAAACCTTAAGTATTTGTCATCTTTTTCCAGAACCATCATCTTTTCCCCTCTTAACAATCTTCTATGGGAGAGAATATGATAGCAACACGGGATTAACCTGTAATATGGCCTCCGTAGAACAAAAAAAATAATAAACCCAGAGAGTAGAAACAAATGGAAATTTACGCCTAAGGTTATTAAGTCAGGTGGATTTAAATGAAGAGTTGACGCCCTCTAGGAACATTTCATTGGAAGTAATGGGGAAAAGACACGTTCGCTACGGATATACACAGGTAATTGGTTTTTGTACAGGGAACAATTGTAATTTGTTCCTTGTGTTGAACAAACCAAAGCCAACACCAAAATGGTCAATAAATAAGAAAATGTGTGAAAAGCATTACAGGTACTTAAATACGCAAACTTTTTAAAGAATTGATTCATGTACAAAATAGTACTTTCCCTATAGTACGTTGGAAAGGCTAAAAGTTATAGTTGTTTATTTATGTTGAGACATTTTTACATGTTTTATTCAAAGAATATGTGTTGAAATTCCATTTTAAGAAATGTTTTTATCAAATGTTTAAAGTTTATTTTCCATTTTTTTTTTTGCTAGCAGTTTTCTAATCTATGCTTGATTGGTGTTTTTTTATTACATTTTTTTCTCTAATTCTACTTAAATACAGAATGTGTCTTTGTGTTGAAGTTATATATAATGTTTTATTCAGAGAATATGTTTTAATTGTATTTTAGGTTTACAAATTTTACTTCAAGAAATATCCTTAGTTAAATGTTTAAAGAACTTTATATTTACATTCTATTTCATTTTACTTTATATTAATTTCCTAATTTAAGCCTGATGATTGTGGTCTTTTTATCCCGTTTGTACCCTGTAAATATACGGGATGTGTCTATGGAATATAATTTAACAAAAAATATTTATCAGTAAATTGTTAAACACTTAACAGGTATGTACGCTTTGCTTATAATAATAGCCTGAAATAATACCTATACGTGAAGACGTAAGTGTTGAATGCAACATCCACGCTACTGAATTACCAACAATATTGAGCAACAATCTCTTCTGCAATTACAAGACTACACAGCCTTGTATTTAGCGTGTACTTTTATTGCATAATGTGTACATGACGTGTTTGCTGATTCCATGTGCTCTAATTTGTATAATTTAACAATAAATATTGACACTGGAATGCAGAACACATGGAATTACTAATTAATTTCCCGTTGGTGGCAAAATCCGTCTATTCTAGATACTACATTACATAATCATTTATTCTAGATTATATTTGAACAATATGACTTTATATTCACTTGTTTGTGGCTTTAGGACGAATAACCGGTATCACTGTAATCACCTGGGAATTTTGTGAAAGGATTGTTATTTTAAGTTAAATACATAAAATATATCCAAATTTAAGGATAGCTATAATTGTTTCACTTAAAATGGTGTACTTAAAGTAACCTACTCTCTATCAAGGTAATTAGGATGTGAGGAGATAAGATTAAGTGAAGACCATAAAGATTCCTTGGTACAGAGAAGCCGTAGAAGCACGACGGCACCGGGTATTCGGTGACGCTTACCTGAACCACTCTAGGCAGTATGAGGATCCAATTGAAGGAGGGGAAAATCTAATTGATAGAGCTAAACTTCGAATACACCAAACACGTGAGAATTGGAAGAAATAAACAAATTTGGAATTGAAGGTTGGCAACGTAATCAACTTGAAAACGTTATTAATCGCTAGAGGCAAATATTATAAATGACAAAACAAGTGGCACATAAATGATTATAAGTGACACTATTCAAAACAATTAAAGAAAACAATCTTTAGGGACGAATTTGAATTATTATTTACAACATTATACTTTCTAAAGACAAATAAATATTAAGATCATACATAACAGCAAAGTCCTCTTTCCACTAAAGACGTAACGACATTATTTATTATGGGGCTGTGTTGGGATAAATCAAACAGGAAATTGAAAAGGTTCTATTTTCTGACAAACAACCCTTGGACGTGACATACACTCCAAATCAAGTCCCTCGAGGTAGTTTAATTGTACTTGAAAACAAGTTTCAACTGGTAAGTGAAGGGAAAACTTTGCCTTTTGAATGTTTACGAATCGATCTCATTATTACGTAATAAAAAAAGGTTTATTTAATCTACTTATTTGATAAAAACAGACGGTATTTAGTTCTATTTTACTTGAAGTTGGTAAACCAATGAAGAACGCAAGTTCTTAATAATGGACTTTGTAACCGTACATTGTTTTAACTTTCAAAAAAATGGCTTAAACAATCGGTATTTTAAAAATCGTTTAAAACAATTTTATAAATTTTATGTCATATAGTTAAAATTCTTATAAAGTTTAAACTATACTACATAAATTAAAATAATTTATGTTGCTAATACTAAAAGAGGAATTTTGAATTTCTAAAATTAGTTTAACGTCATCTATATTTTACTATTATTTTTAAATTCTGAAATTTCTTGAAACTTATATTTTCATCAAATGTAATTTTTGTAACACGATTTTAATACAACCACTTACTTGTTACAATTTTTTAAAGTTTCAAGCTATTCATTTTAGTGGTTAATTTATCTATTTTAAATGTTTAAAGTCTGATAATTCTAAAAACCTATGCTTAAAGCAACAAAAATATTTACCGAATTCTTCAATACCCTCTATTTTACAGTATTTTAAATTTCTAAAATTAATTAATTTAAAGTATTTTCTGGTTTAATCAGACATTTTTTTCATAAATGGCTGTTAATACTTAAGACTGATATTTACAGCATAAGCATTTATTATTTTATTTCTCAAATCCCTTTTTTATAAAGGAGTTAAGCTTATACAATTAGTTTTAGTTACTCATTTAGGGCTGTATTGAAATATTTTTATTTTTATTTTTAAAATCCCATAATTCTAGAGACGCAGGCTTATAGCATATGTATTTTTATTTTAATTCACTAACACACTTTGTTTTCAAAGGTTTTTTAGTCTCTAAAGTTAGTTTAATTTATTGTTGTTACTGATTTATGTCTGTATTTTTAATTTAATTAGCACTAATAACCCCTATTTTTTTAGGCTGTATTTTTTTTATGGATACAGCCTATGTAATTTTTATTTTTAATTTCTTTACAAAGTTACTCATTTTCAAAAAGCTTTAATAATCAATACCGATAATGTGTATATTGTCGGGATTTTGGATTTTCGCAAATGCAATCCACCTGTAATATAACATATGCGATTATTTCCTTCAAAAAGTTACGTAGTATTGAGCGATTATTTCACTCAGAAGATTGGTCATGAAAAGTTGTCGATTACATTAACAGTTAAGACACCAAATACAATTTGAGGTTAGTAAATCTGTAACCTGTAAATCTGACGTAATAGAAGTGCCTAGCGCATGCACTAGATATATTGATAGATACATCATTGTCTATTATTCCCTTGACAACGATTCCTCAAAATTATAATATACACATTTAACCTTTACACTGATACTGTTTCTTAACAGTTTATTATTTTTCCATCTAAAGCAAACACGAATAAACTTTCAAGATTGTCATTTTTTACAAGCTATACTTGTTGTTCATTAGAAATTAAAAAAATCACCAACGTTTATTAAAAAAAAATAGGAAAATCACATTTTATTCAAAATATGTTTTCCAAACGATTTAATAAATATTCAACTAACAATTAACGAGAAGGCTTAGAGTCTCTCATTCACAGGGTTCTATAGGAGCCCTCCAAGGCCACCTGAATAGAGGTATTTTGTTCAACAATGGAATTTGCTCCCTCCTGCCTGAACATAGTTTCTGAGCAGGACCAAATCTGCGCTCTCCAGTGACTGCCAGCACATGTCAACGTGACTTGCGTTGAGTGTGCAGACAAATTGGCTAGGGAGGCTAGACGTTTGAAAAGTGAAATAATCATTAATGTTACCCTATTGACGGCTAATGTAGTAGCCACATTCAAACTAAGCATATTTTAATGCCAATGTAACATCAGCTCTGTAACGTTAATGAGGCTCAATCTTTGATAAATCCATAGTCTGAGTGTTCCTCCCGGAGGAATGAACATTGGAACAGAGGGTAAGAAAATCTAGCGAAACTGTTACAGCTGCCCAGACAAAGAACTGATTGCACCCTTCCTACCTTATACATTACTGAAGCCTTATATTCGATAGTGGACCTTTATCCGCGACAATATAGTAAGCCACCCCCACGGATATCTAAAGAAGATCAGTCATTGTCACGTCATCCCCATCACAACTAACTTTTCTAAATATTCTGAATCAAATGGACAAGAATACAGTAGAAGGTTTCTATTTAAACGTTTTCCCTCTTTTTTTGGGCATTAATTTCAATATAGGAAATATCTGGGCATCACTGAACATTTACTCTTATTCACTTTTTTAACCCAACAAAGTACATATCTCTTATATGAAACTCACAGAGTTCTTTTTTGTTTATATCACTTCCTAAACGTAAAATTAGGTCATGCAAATTTACTGCAAAACGTTATACCTTTTGTTTCTGTCAAGATATCCTTTCGTATAATTAATGGAACCTTTTACTGAAAGAAATTGAACAGTGAATCTCCTCTCCCACCGTTGGGACACAGTTGCTGCTAATATTAAACTCTTAGTTGTTTTAAGGGGCGTAAATTCCTTTTCTTTAATTGTTTAACTTTTCCTTAAAGAATGTTTTTTTTCTTTTGAATCACGTAGGTTATTTGAGATACAATAAGCATTGTTAAATGTTATAAGAGTATTAAAAATTTTATTAAACAATAATTTAACTATTTTAAATATCAAGAAAATTCTGTAAACTTTGAAGTGCATATTAATGTACATAAAAATAAATTGTGAAAAAACGGATCTATGTATTTGTTATCTAGGTAGGTGTTTTATTTTTGTATTGATTAAAAACTTTCTCCTACGTCTTATGATAGCCAGTCATCACTCCCCTCGTTGTAATCATAGGTTTTCATCCAACTTTCTGGTTCTAATTTCTGGACTTATATCTTCTCTGCAACTAAGGCGAGGATAATTTATTCCTTGTTTGTTTGTTTCTTTCTTCTATTTTTAATCTACATTTCCTTCCAATGAAACCTAAGTGCTAGTCGAAAGTATCTTTATTTAAATAAAGACCAGACTTTTAAAGAATAATTTCAAAATTCCTACAAACGTATAAAAGTGGTTTATCGTGGATAAGAGCTACAATATTCTGCCTCACTTTACCCAATATCATATTTCTATAAATGTATCTGAAGCAGGGTTTTGTGGTTTTACTTTGAAAATGGATTTGTAGACTTGTAAAGTGTATTTCTCTAAACTACAATAGGGAAAGTATCTACTGCCTCCTTTAAGCCATAATTATTCCTTTGATCTACATTGTAAAATATTGATGAATACAGCAAAATATTCCCCACGCGACTAAACACCACTGACAGACGTTAATAACCTAGTGTTTATCAAAGGTTAAACGAATTAATGAGGGAAGTTTATATTCCTTTATACAACAAGGGATTCAATAATAGCCCTACCTGTGCTGGGGCGGGAAGAAGGCACAATTTACGGTCCAATTTCATCTGGGAAGAGGCCAGATTATTTATCCTGCAGGATATCTAAAACAAAACAAAAAAACGTTTTGCACTATATTTTAGTCCAAAATTGTTTATCAGATGTTAATTTGTAATCATAGGAATGATATTTGGATGTAAAGACTATTTATTTTTTAATATGCCTTCTTACAAATGTCTCCACAGAAGACTATTAAATGTATTTATTCACTATTATAACCACAGCATCATTCCATTCCTCCAAGTATCCCATCATGCTTCTGCGGACTTTTTTTTCAAAACGATGAATGTGGTGCACGTCTGAATTCTACTGCATCAATTTTAAGCTGCATCGATTACCACTACGAAAACAACCTGGACCTATCTAACCCGTGACTGAAATTGAATATGTGCTGTCTTATCTGAACCTGGCTCGAAATACGCTGCGTTTGGTCACTGGTTTTCTACTACAGTGTGTCTATAAATGTAGCTTTTCTTAAAGCTGATTTCCTTCCTTGGTTGTTTATTTTTTTCATCTTATGGACTACATTTCCTTTCCTTTTAAGGGTCATGCCAAAGGGCTTGTATGTCTCACAATATCGAATTATGTTTTTCATCTTTCAATGTCAGGACCAGCTTTAAAACAGTTCTTGTCTCCTGTCAGACATATAAGTGTTTTCCTAATTTTTATTATCTAGGTTTCAGTTAATAATATTTTGCTACGTATGAGATATGACCTATGGAATTGGAGAGCAGAGTATGACTAGAATAATTATTCTGTGGTTAAGTGGTAATAAATAATACCCAAACCCTGTAACCACAAGTATTTTTATTCTAACTAATGTCCATTTCGGATACCAAGTAACCATCATCAGAGCCAATGCAATCAACACCATAATATTTGAATGGTTTTTCGTTCCTCTGTGGATGGTTGCTTTATAACCGAAATGAACATCAGGATAGCAGAAAAACAATTGTTTGGTTAAAGGTTTTGGGATATTATTTATTGCGTATAATTGTTTCATACAATTATGTCAAGTGCTCGTTTTTGGTTAGAGGATGTGGGATATTATTTATTGCATATTATTGTTCCTTGCAATTATGTCAAGAGATTCATTTTTACATGCTCCTAACATCTGACCTAATAAAATAAACTCAGTGTAATTATTTCAACTATCTCCTAAGGGACAAAAACTAAACATTTTTAACTTAGTCGACGTGTATTGATGATGTTTATTGTTTGATAGTGTAAAGAAACCTTTTTATAATTAAAGTTATACCTAGTTTTGCAGTGACGTATCGCCAATGACGGAAATGTACAAGAGTAAACAAAAATGGGTTTTCTGCGTGCGACATGTAGAGCCTATATCTAGATTAGGGAGAGAGTACCTGACAGAAGAATGAGAGAAATCATGGCAGTAAGGCATACAATAGTAGATGGAATCCTGAAGATTGATTTCCTAAACATATCCTAACTTTGACTATTTACGGTAGAAAAAGAGGCGAAATGAAAGATTTTGTTAAATCCTATGGTTGAACCAAGTGTAATTAAGCCTGGGTATCGGACGATGTATTGGAATGTTTTAAACAATCCAATATTAGTAGTACAACTAATTCTTCCATCAAGGCTAGACGGGTATCTTTAATTTTAATGTTCAAGTACATTTGCGGTGCAAAACTTCAATCATAAACTGTAATATATTTAACGTTTAAATTTTACATTTTTCAAAACTGTGCTATTTTTACAATTCGAAAGTATTTTCTGAAACATATTCTTACGAGTGTATATAATTCTACAAAGTGAAATGAATTGTAAAACAAGAAAACGATTAAATAGTAACACATAAAAATGTTACTCCAACACCATACACTGTAAGTGAGGAAAATGCTATTCCCTTATTTCTAAGATTTCATCAATATGCTAAAAAATAGTATGTTTGGACTTTATCTCTGCCTGCTTCTCATAGGGCTTATATTTATTTTTAAAAACATTTTATTAAAATAATTTCGTGTTAGATATTTCTGGAAATTTATGATTTTTTTCTATGTAATGTGTTATTATATTATTTATTTTCTTATGTTTTTGATAATTTTACATTTTATACCATACATACCGCTAATGTCAAAATCATTTAATTTAATGTATGTATTTATTATACTATTTATTTTGTTGTTTGTGTAAATAGTTTACCATTAGTGTCTTAAATAAATTTTTATTAGATTTGATTTCGTATCCGGTAATTATAAATATGGTAAATAAAAAATGTACAAGGAAAAATAAATTAAATTTTGCAATTTTCAGAAAACTAACTCTAACGAATAAAATAATACCTAATTACTCAGACCATCTATATAATCACAAAATGGCAGGTTCTTATAGTTTATTATAAGGAATGTTTATAATTCCATTAAATCATGTAAACAACATGAAATAAATAAATATTATTTACCAAATAGTAATTAGGAATGGATATAAAATAGAAACAGTTAATAAATTTAATAATAATATAACTAGAAAATTGAAAAATAATTTAAATAAAAACGAATAAACAACAAATAATAAAGAAGTTATGATAAAGAAACATAGAAATATTAAATGAATAAGAAATGATGTCAACGTTGCTTCTGAAAAGCATCTCATTACATTAACACGTTCATTGCCAATCACGCGATATCGCTTGATGTCAGATCTTACTGGATGGCCGATCACGCAATAACGCGTGGCCGTTGCTATCTAAATGCTAAGTGAATTATTATAGCGGCCACCACACAAAATTCCAATTTCCAGCTTGGCAATGAACGTGTTAACCCTTAGCGCTCGGATTTTTGTAACATGCTTTGCTTCCCCACTTGTAATTAAATTGGGATAAATTCCTCACCTGTAGGTTGCATTATTGTTTATGGAAAACTTTGTTTTCTCTTACATGATTTTAGTAAACTCAGCTATTTTTATTCACTAATACTGTATGTACATGATTTTATTATCTTATTTGTAATTTTGCAGAGTATGATATCTTTGAAAACAGTCTTCCGGATGAAGTCCTGGTTTTCTGCCGCATGTTTTGTAGTGAAAAACTGTTTCCCTTCTGCCACCTTTTATCTTCCTGTTACTGCAAAATACACAATCCTTAGAAGTATTTTTATCATTGGAAAAGTTTAAATGTAATTTCCAATTCAGTCTTTCTTCTTTGTCAGTATTTGACGGCCGACCCCTCTCACTATACGGGTTATTCCTGGTATCACCAATGCGTTCCCTCACCAAGTTTTGGCGAAATATTTTTTTTTAACAGGATTTTTTTCATTTCATTTTTTATGTTATTATAGATAATAAAACTGTGTACTACAACTACATCTAATAGCCAGAAAAACATTGTCCTCCACCATTTATTTGTTCGTTTTGTAAAACTGCACGGTTCATTATATTGAACAGCTAAATCTATAAACTCTAAACCCATAAACTGGTTATATTTACAAATACCTGTTGGTTTAGTTATTTTGTTTATGAAACTGAACTACATTCTAATAAATCAGGATCAAGTAAAAGATCAGGAATTTCAGAATCACTAATTGCACGTAAAGCCACGGCAAACTACGAGTAAACAAATAACCGGGAAAACTCTAACCTACTTGCAGCTTGCAACGTAGCGGCAAACTAGATTTTGTGATGACTCACTTATTCCTAGGCATTTTCAACTTAGTTCACATTATTTTCAATAGAGTGTAGCACCAAACGGTAAAATATTGAATGTCGTGGGCTTCGCCGCAGACGAGTTATAGGCATTTGAAAATCGTGTCGGGTGGCCCCCGACATACGAGTAAACTGCAATATACGCTTGGCGGGGCTCCCCCGACAGTCGGGTGCTAAGGGTTAAAGACTTCATTATTTTGAAAAAGGAGCTTCAGTGCTTATTAAGTTGCTACATTATATAGAACGTAGGTTCCATGCTGAAAACCGAGTTATTAGATTTCAATTTAATATCTATATAATAGTTATATGATATTTAAATGTTTTGAAATAACTGTAATTAATTAAATATTTAATTATAAAATAATAATTAAATAGTTTAAAATATCCTCCTAAGTCTTTGTTTTTAAAAGGATTTACAAACGTCTATATCACAATTATGATACTAAATAATATCACTTAGATGTTTTCTTCAGTAAGAAGACAATTCGAGTACCTCTGTCATTACTTTACTACTACCAATACTTCCAACTAAAGACTAATGTGGGGTTATTTGTTTTCATCCTGTTTTGGGATAAATCTGTCCGGAAATTGAAAAGGTTCTATTTTATCCGACAAACAATGGAACGTGACTTACACCCTAAATCAACCCAATCGCGGTAGGTCCATTATACTTGAGATAGAGTTTCATCATAAAAATAAAAGAAAACCTTTGCCTTTTAAATGTTTACGAACAAATCTGATTAATGGTTACTTTGTACATCTAAATTGAGAAAGTTTCATTGTAATTTATTTAAACTTATGTGAATCTGAGTAAAAAGGAAATGTGATAAACAATTATTTTAAAAAAAAACTTTTTAATAACAATTTATATTTAAAGACGCCTAGTTTTAAATTAGTATATAACGTAATGTATAAGAGCTTATTGGAGCAAATTTACCTTCATTTTTATTAATTCGCTTGTTATTTAAGTGGTAAATATTTTATTCTTTACTCTAAACGTCTGTAAATATAGAGGTCTTCATCAACAACATATATATGGCACACGTATTTGTATTCTCTCTGGTTGACAGATTGACATTTAATTGATGAACTTAACAAAATGAATGTTATTTTGTTATTCACATTGTACCTAAAATGTTTAAAACCTGTGCAACCCCTTTCTAAATTATGTGTTAAACCTGTGTTAAATTATGTACATACTTATATACACAAGCACGCGCGCACACACACACACACACGCACATACACACACACACACACACACACACACAGACACACACACACACACACTGCAACGGGGTGAGAGACCGTCGCAAGTGGGAAATAAGTAATTTCCTGTTTTTTAGAAATAAAGCTGTTTTTAAAATAATCAAGTAGGGAATTATACAATTATTAAAGAGGGAAAAATTAAATAAAACAGTAAATAGAATAGTTAAGCTAAATTAAAGAATGTTATAAAATAAAGTTGTAATAACTAACTAAATTTGAACATCGAGAGTGAAGCGAAAAAATTCTAAGTGCCTAAAAAAGCTATTTTTCGAACCAAACCACGTAGAACTTTCATCGACATTTTAAAAGAACCACAATAACCTAGAATGAACATTAGAGAAAACAGAATTCAAAAAACTTAAGAAACAAAAAAGTTACAGCCGTTTAAATAAAATAGACATTTTTCAGTGTTCTAAAATTAATTATCAAACTATGCAAGCTAAAACAGTTTCGTTGCCCGACTTGCCTGTACAAGGAATAAATCGAGCGATAGCAAACTTTGCAGGCGGGGTGCGGTAGGTGAAATTCACCGCTATATATACTTGGTCTCTAAGCCTTTAGAGACAGTCTGTAAAAATTTTCTAACACGAGGTGCCGCGGGACGCTATGCTGGACCGCGAGTAGAGACCGTCAGTAGGCCGGATGGACCATAACCTCAGCCCTTTCGACATCCAGGACCACCAAGGATGAAGGCTCCAGACTCAGCCTCCAGGACGCTCGAATAGAGGGAAACCACCACCGACGAACCAGGGATGGCGACTTCCGGTGTCCAAGGACCAGGGAATCCAGACGAGGGACCCCAAGGACCGGCAAGAACATCTTTGGCAAGTCATTTTCTTTATTCGAAATCAGTCACGTCAAATTTAGTTAGTTAATTTTATTAAATTCAAACAAATTTGCAAGCTTAAAACAATGACTTCACTCTTTATAAAATTTTAATAAATTGTATGCTAAGTAAATGAATTTATGTGCTCAGAATATTTAAAATAATGAATATTAAAATTACAAAAGGTTTTTGGCCATAAGCCGTTTATTTAAAGAAAATGAGAAATTTTCGAATATTATAAATTTAAAAATTAAAGGTCATAAAATATGAATTTACCAATTCCATATAGGAGATAAAATATTATTATGTGTAATTTTGAAAAGAATTTTATGTTATGTCTATGTTATCAATCTATATGCAAAGTATAATTTTTTAAAGCATAAGAAACAAGAAGTAACTCAGTGAATTGTTTTGCTAATATAATTGTGTAATACTTTGAAGGATAAATTTTCTTTTTTATTTCAATAAATAGAGTTAAATATGTCATAAAAATCAACATTATTTGCATTCCATCCTGTGTCAAATAACCAACAAAAACTGTTTAGCTTTTCCCAACTAATATAAAAATGATTATCAAATCAGTAAACAAATTTAATTAAATTTCATTAAATGACAATAGATAAAGCCTAATGTTTTAAAGAGTTTCTCTCTACTAATTTCATGAGCTAGTCTAAAGATTAGTTGGTTTTTTGTAATAAAAGTCCAGAGATTTATCTACTGGCAGATTGTGTTTAAGAGGACACAGGAGCCTTTTAAAATAGGTATTTTTTAAACACAATCATATTTTGCACGTTCCCTTGCTGTTTCTGCAGATCATCATCAGGTGGTAAGACTCTGTGTTTGTGATGTGTATTATTCTAAATGTGTTTCTTTCCAGCTGACTATAAATTTGACATGTGTGACTATACTTAGACCATACACAATTGATAAACTTATTTAGGAGGGTTTATATGTACTTTAAATAGTAGTCAGCGGGAATAGGCTTGTTGTGGGTTTGGCTCTACGAGTAGGAAACATACACTTAACTCTGGGAGTTTGGCACGGTTTTACCAGCAGGGTGATAGGCAGAGTTTTGGTTGTTTATAAATATGTTTTCTTGTAAACAATTAAATTTTAGTATTCTGCAAGAAAGGATTTAAACAACACAGCAAACGACCGCGTGGAGCTGCGGTGGTTGGGACGGTAGAGGTGAGGTGGGGGGACGTTGCAGAATTGGCGCCCGGACGGTAGGGACTTTGAACAGGTTCCCTATATCAAAATTGAATAATTAAATAATAGAAATGAATCGAGATAGTTTAAATAAGTGGAGTCAAAATGTTTTAAATAATGTAATTAAATTTTTAAATAATAATATGAATTGAACGAATCCAAGAGCATACGAATAAAAATAAAATAAACAAAATAAATAAATTTGAATGAAGATTTAGTCGAAAGAGCGGGTAGGAACCATCTGGCCTAAACCAAATCAAAAAGAAAGAAATAAGGAAATAAATAAATAATTGAATAAGAAATAATAAGTCAAAATGTCTAAACCCGAGATAGATAAATTGATGGCCTTTTTCAAGGCAAAGGAGGAAAAAGACAAAGAAGAGCGAGAGAAGGAGAAGGCGGAAGCAAGACAAAGAGAGAAAGAGAGAGATGAAAAAGAGAAACGATTGAGAGAGGAGGAGAAACAATTGAGAGAGAAAGAGAAGGAGGAAGCAAAACAAAGGGAGAAAGAGAGAGATGACAAAGAAAAACAATGGAGAGAGGAAGAGAAACAATTGAGAGAGAAAGAGAAGGCGGAAGAGAAACGATTGAGAGAGGAAGAAAGGGAGGAAGCAAAACAGAGATAGAAGGAGAGAGAAGACAAAGAAAAACAAAAGGAGAAGGAGAGGAGGGAGGAAGAGAAAATGGAAAGACGACATTTATGGGAGGCTTTCCAGTCAAAATTCGAGGACTATCAAAAAGAAAATGAGACTAAGACAAGTCATATATATGAAAAGTTAAGCGAACATGAGACGGAAATAGAGAGACTGAAAACTAAAACGGAAACAAAAACGGCTAAATTAAACGAGAAAGTACAGGATATCCAAGAGGACATTAAAACGGTAAAGCAACAAGTCGTAAAGGTAAAGCAAACCGCTGGAGCGGGGATAGTAACACAAGTTTGCTTACCAAGAGTAATAGACAGGAACGGGGAGGCCACGTACCGTAGAATTGAGTTCTGGGGGAATGACAAGGAAGATCCAATGACATTCCTAGGGGAAATAGAAGATCTATTTTCTGAAATAGACAATACTATGGACGAGACTGCAAAATTAAGAATTGTAGAGCGATATTTGAAAGGGGCAGCGGATGCATGGTGGAAAGCCATAAAGAACAATACAGAAACTTATTCTGAATTCAGGCAGGAATTCACGGAGCATTTCTGGAGCTATCGCCAGCAGGATAGGGTACGCAGACAGATAAATCAAGGGCGCTACCATAATAATGGACCATACTCTATGGCAGAGTATTTTATTATGATGGTAAACAGGGCGAAAAACTTAGACCCGATAATCCCAGAGAACCATCTAATTTTCATGTTAATGAAACACTTTGGGAGTAACGTTCAGCTAGCTAGTGTGGGGAACCCCACAAGTAACATCAAACAAGCGATAGTTTTCCTACAACAGCTAGACAGCGTTACTGATAACGGAAATGGTAATGGGATCGCTCAAAGAAGTCAACAGAGGCAGGTTGCTCCAAACCAACAACCTAACCCTAACCCAAGGTCCCATGGTGATACCGCAAAATACCAAGAGACCAAGTATCCTAAAAACCCTCATCCTAAATCGCCTATCCCCGGACCAAGCGACCACAAGCCAAAAAACTAAATATGAGGATCTCTGGCAACAATCAGGGAGATAAGTTAACCAGGTTAGAGATCCGAAGCACAAAGAAGTCAAAAATAATTCAGAGCGAGAGACCGAAGGAAAAGCCGGTTTACCATCATAATAAGATCAGGCTAGGCGGTTTTTCCATGTCTATTAGGGACGATTTGTTAGAGGAAAGAATTGACTCGGTTATAACACTAGAGAATATAGACCAGTGTCCAGTGATAGAGTGCGAAATTAAAGACCATAAGTTAATTGCACAAGTTGATACAGGTGCCCAAATGTCTGTGATTAAAACAGAAAAATACATAACCCTAAAACAAAACGGGAATTTATTCTATGAGCTACCTATAGCTAATGTAGCGATAGTCACAGCATTAGGGTCAACCTGTAAACGGGTCAAATTACAAACAATGCTACCTCTAACATTAAACGGACACACAAAGGAATTTGTTTTCTTGATTGTGGACAATCTACGGGTTGACCTCATCTTGGGAGCAAATACTTTGTGTGCGTTAAAAGCCCGGATAAACATGGAGAGATCGTTCATGACGTATGAAATTGATGGATATCTGCTGCACCAGGAGTTTCTTGTATCGAATAATAATAAAAATAATATAAAACAAGAGATAGGATGTAATAAAATTAATAAAATAACAAACAAAAATACTAACCAAAATGTAATATGTTCCGACGTTACAAGCGGGGAACAGGAAATAAATATAATAGATTCGTCTCATATAGACGGGCAAATTAACGACGGCAAATTAACACCTGTAGAGCCGACATGGGAGTGCCCGATAGTGAATAGCGAACAGGCGGGGCTGTTCACGGGCAAGGATCAGGAAGATGGGTCCTTGTGCGAGTTAGGTGGTAACCAACTAAAAAGTAAACAAATACGAAACAAAAATATGACTAAAAATGTAAAATGTTCCAACGATACAAGCGGGGAACAAAAAATAAAATTAAAACAATTGTCAACGAATAAGGTTAAGAACGAGATTACCAAAAATTTAAATAACAAGTTGTGCGAAAATTCAAGAGAGAGTGAATTATTAAACTGTGAAAGAACAGAATCAAGTAAGCTAACGGGATTAAACAAAGCAAAAAATGGGTTAACCAAACCTACAACAAACAAATTAAATAATGACGAGGGAGGATTCAACGAATTAAATAAAAATGGCTACAAGCCGAAACAAATAAAATTCCAACAAGTTAGGGAAAGACCTAATTGTCGGGAAACAAATCCGTTAGACTTAACAAGAATTCCAAAGCACTTTAATTCTAATCAATCTTGCTTGAAAACGAAGTCCAAATTGTTTGTTAAAAATAAATTTAAAAGTAAATCTCACCAGTATCACAATTATCAAAGTAAACCAAGTAAAAATAAATCAAAAATAAAAATAAAATACAGGAATTACGCACAATGGCGTAACACAAAACGCAAGAAAGAAAATCAGAACGCGTAAAACATATCTAAAACTAAATACGATTAAATTGGAAAATACAAATAATCATTGCATATTAAACAAACAAGAAATGTTGAAATTACAAGAATTGATGAACAGTTATTCAGACGTATTTAATAAAAGATATTAAAAAGTTTTATGAATAAGTAAAAAATATCTTAAAACTATATGCTATTAAGATAAGCAGTAGCAATAATTAACCGCTGTACTTTAAATAAATTAGAATTGTCTAGGTTACAACAATAACAATAAAATATTCAGATGTTTGAATGAAAGACCCACCGAGTCGAACAAATGTAAACAAAGGCTCAAGGTTAAGGCAATCACCGGTGTTTGTAAACACGGCCACAAGGAAGTATCCGGTGGACGGGCGGGGAACGAGTTTATAAAAACTTTCCTTGCAACAAAATAAGCCGGACGTACCAAAATAGTAGAGGGCAAAAAAGGCCTAAATGTATTTAAAACAGGACAAAGTCAATAGGATGTTCTACGGAAGTTCCAAAAATAATTTAAAGAGAAAGGTTTACGGGATATAAGGAGCAAAATCAGGAACAATAACTTGATTTGTTACAGTTAATCAAATCAACTGTGTTAACAATTATAAAATGTCTTGTGATGTATTCTGTAAAATTGTATATGATGTTAAAAACATTAAGAAGTTTTATGACGAGTAAAGGGATTCTAGAATGTGAACTTTACACCGATCATAATCCTAAAAATACGGAAATGCCAAATTAGAATATTGCTGCAATAATAGAACCAGTACGCGAGCGATAAGCTAAGTTAGGCAGGAATTAAATTGTCAGAATGATTAATAAACTGTTTTAATGTAAAAACAAGAATAAGCAGTAATTGAATAAGGCTAAATCTAGACTTTCAGATTAGCTACTTATTTATAAAGGGACAAATGTTTAAATCTAAAACAAACTATTTAGTAACTAAACCAACATTACAAAAGTATTATTCAGGAAGTCTTTGTGTATATTGAGCAAACATTGGCGAGCTACATTCACTGCGTAAATCAAACAAGCGGGTTAAATCAAGCAACAATCAGGAAGATAGCAGGCGAATCTTAATGACTTGTACAACAAATACGCGGTCAGACCTTTGCAAAATCAAACAAGAAATTTGTGTGCATGAGATAGTGGGTCGTTAGATCAGACTTTCACTGGACAATATAAAACAAGAAAACTTGTGTACTGACGATCAAGGTCGCAACAATAAGAAACTTTGCATTGAAATCGGAAGCAATCAGGATTTATCAAGTGGACTTCGATAATCGAGACACAAGCCAGTTTTATAAATTATACAATCTAAAGATAGAGAATTTGAAGGCAAGGTTCGTTCCGTTTAATAGATAAGTCGAATTGTTGTCGTACTCTATTAGAATGTTTACAAGCCAGCTCATTGACCTTGTCAGGTAGTTTGGAATGTGGAATCCACGCAATAGTTGGCCGCTACGAAAGGTCTATCAGAAAGTAAACAAATTAAACTCGATAAACTGTACTTCCACAGCTGACACAATAATATGTAATAGTTAAGATATAAAAGGAATATGTTTAAAAAATAGTATTGTAGGATTAGTTAGGTTTTTAATTGCAAGTCATTGTTTTTAAAGCCATAACTAGTATAAAATGAAATTGACGTGGTAAATATATAAAGGAAATGACAGCCATCAGTGTGGTGAATAATGTGTAATTTGACAAAATAAAAGTTAGTGTAAACAAAAGTGACTAATAAATTGCTAATTGACTTGTGTTTGAAGTGTTTCAGGGTGAAAACTTCTCAAGAGACAAGAGAGTAATAATAAGAAAATTTTGTAATAGAATAAGATAATTTAAGTAAGAGTAAGATAAGGAATTGGTAAAAAACATTTTAACAAAGTAAAACATTTTTAACCTCTCAAACGGGGAAATTGCAACGGGGTGAGAGACCGTCGCAAGTGGGAAATAAGTAATTTCCTGTTTTTTAGAAATAAAGCTGTTTTTAAAATAATCAAGTAGGGAATTATACAATTATTAAAGAGGGAAAAATTAAATAAAAGCTTAAACAGAATAGTTAAGCTAAATTAAAGAATGTTATAAAATAAAGTTGTAATAACTAACTAAATTTGAACATCGAGAGTGAAGCGAAAAAATTCTAAGTGCCTAAAAAAGCTATTTTTCGAACCAAACCACGTAGAACTTTCATCGACATTTTAAAAGAACCACAATAACCTAGAATGAACATTAGAGAAAACAGAATTCAAAAAACTTAAGAAACAAAAAAGTTACAGCCGTTTAAATAAAATAGACATTTTTCAGTGTTCTAAAATTAATTATCAAACTATGCAAGCTAAAACAGTTTCGTTGCCCGACTTGCCTGTACAAGGAATAAATCGAGCGATAGCAAACTTTGCAGGCGGGGTGCGGTAGGTGAAATTCACCGCTATATATACTTGGTCTCTAAGCCTTTAGAGACAGTCTGTAAAAATTTTCTAACACGAGGTGCCGCGGGACGCTATGCTGGACCGCGAGTAGAGACCGTCAGTAGGCCGGATGGACCATAACCTCAGCCCTTTCGACATCCAGGACCACCAAGAATGAAGGCTCCAGACTCAGCCTCCAGGACGCTCGAATAGAGGGAAACCACCACCGACGAACCAGGGATGGCGACTTCCGGTGTCCAAGGACCAGGGAATCCAGACGAGGGACCCCAAGGACCGGCAAGAACATCTTTGGCAAGTCATTTTCTTTATTCGAAATCAGTCACGTCAAATTTAGTTAGTTAATTTTATTAAATTCAAACAAATTTGCAAGCTTAAAACAATGACTTCACTCTTTATAAAATTTTAATAAATTGTATGCTAAGTAAATGAATTTATGTGCTCAGAATATTTAAAATAATGAATATTAAAATTACAAAAGGTTTTTGGCCATAAGCCGTTTATTTAAAGAAAATGAGAAATTTTCGAATATTATAAATTTAAAAATTAAAGGTCATAAAATATGAATTTACCAATTCCATATAGGAGATAAAATATTATTATGTGTAATTTTGAAAAGAATTTTATGTTATGTCTATGTTATCAATCTATATGCAAAGTATAATTTTTTAAAGCATAAGAAACAAGAAGTAACTCAGTGAATTGTTTTGCTAATATAATTGTGTAATACTTTGAAGGATAAATTTTCTTTTTTATTTCAATAAATAGAGTTAAATATGTCATAAAAATCAACATTATTTGCATTCCATCCTGTGTCAAATAACCAATAAAAACTGTTTAGCTTTTCCCAACTAATATAAAAATGATTATCAAATCAGTAAACAAATTTAATTAAATTTCATTAAATGGCAATAGATAAAGCCTAATGTTTTAAAGAGTTTCTCTCTACTAATTTCATGAGCTAGTCTAAAGATTAGTTGGTTTTTTGTAATAAAAGTCCAGAGATTTATCTACTGGCAGATTGTGTTTAAGAGGACACAGGAGCCTTTTAAAATAGGTATTTTTTAAACACAATCATATTTTGCACGTTCCCTTGCTGTTTCTGCAGATCATCATCAGGTGGTAAGACTCTGTGTTTATGATGTGTATTATTCTAAATGTGTTTCTTTCCAGCTGACTATAAATTTGACATGTGTGACTATACTTAGACCATACACAATTGATAAACTTATTTAGGAGGGTTTATATGTACTTTAAATAGTAGTCAGCGGGAATAGGCTTGTTGTGGGTTTGGCTCTACGAGTAGGAAACATACACTTAACTCTGGGAGTTTGGCACGGTTTTACCAGCAGGGTGATAGGCAGAGTTTTGGTTGTTTATAAATATGTTTTCTTGTAAACAATTAAATTTTAGTATTCTGCAAGAAAGGATTTAAACAACACAGCAAACGACCGCGTGGAGCTGCGGTGGTTGGGACGGTAGAGGTGAGGTGGGGGGACGTTGCAACACACACACACACACATATATATATATATATATATATATATATATATAATAAATTAATTTGCTGGTACTATTTTATCGGCGAAAAGTTTTGAATAAATATATTCATTAAAAGTATTCGTGGTTTTGAAATATTTTTAATTTATTAACTATATTACAAGAACACATATCACCATATTTAATATATTTAATATATATATATATATATATATATATATATATATATATATATATATATATATATATATATATATATTATTGAAGATGTGTTTTGTTGCATTTAAATCATATTCTAATAATGTTACCCTTCCTATAATCACACCTTTAGTTTTCTAAATAATTAAACAATCGTAGAATAATAACTAATATTACCTATATTTAGTTACCTGACATTGAGTGTTTTACAGTTTATGGTTCCTAATACAATAAAAATTAATAAATACAGATTTAGATATCTCTCTATCAGGTTGTTATTTCAGACTTCTATAAAATAGAAGAGTTAATAAAAAACTTGATTGAAATTCATAAAGCCAATGAATTTAATCTTATGTATTCTGAAAAAAATAATTTTATGTACTTCTGAATCCATCTAATCTAATAAATTTAGTTATTAATGTCTGCGAATCATGAATTCACTAGCTCCTGGCTGTTAGATTCTTCACTTCATTTTTGCTTACTAATCAGCTTAACTTTACTTCCCCTATCTTTTTAGTATATGCCCTAATTCATTACATGTCGCACCTTTATAGACTCTTTACATAAGAAAAAAACAAAAACTCCTTTTTTAAATCCCTTGAAGATTCTAACCAAAACTGACACTTTTAATACATTTTCAGCATTAGGTAGTTCTATCGTATGCCTTATATCATTATAATATAATAAATAAATAAATATATATATATATATATATATATATATATATATATATATATATATCCATGTGTGTGTGAGTGTATATTTGATAGGTAAGAACACTGTCAACTGCTAAAATAAATATATTACAAAAACTCATGTTAATGTAATGTATGCAAAAATGTAACAAGAAAATCGTTATATATTTTGCATAACATACAAAAAAGATAAACTACATATATCTATACATGCCGTTTGCAGTATAATGTATTTCAACAAGGATTTTAGTTGACAAATTTGCCAGTCACCTTTCTAGATTAATATTACTTAATGTGATCTCCATTCAAGCATTAGAATTATGAGTGTTGAAGTTTGTTTAAATACATTATAGTGTAATTTTTGAAAAGTGTATACAAAAAAAGCATATATATATATATATATATATATATATATATATGTGTGTGTGTGTGTGTGTGTGTGTGTGTGTGTGTGTGTGTGTGTGTGTGTTTGTGTGTATATATGTAAATATACATATAATACTCTTATATGTTTAATTAGAAATTGTTAAATCTGTAATATTTGATTTTCAGTATTATGTCACTCGATGCCCATTTGCTCTACGCTTGTACTGCACCTGCACTAAATGCAAACATTATCGTAAAACCTAAAGTTGAAACTTGTTTAATATTTAAAGCCAACACGATTGTGTACCTTATAAACTTGTAGGAATCCTATGCGGTAACTACCAAGTGAAATAAATGTTGGTATTAAGTGGTGATGGCTTTTTAAAAAAGATCAATTATTAGTCTAAAACAAAATGGATATTTTATTTTAAATAAGTTAAATATATATATATATATATATATATATATATATATATATATATATATATATATATAATATATCAATTAGATAATTCATTTAAAGTTATAAATTGTATGTACAACAGCGACTTAAAAGCCAATATACTTCATGGTAAGAAAACGCTTATCTTAAACATTTCTAAAACATAAACATGGTACTAACATCTCTGCGCTGTGACATAGCGAGATGTTGAATGCGTAGACGAATCTGGGGTTGCTAGCGTTTTCCAAACCACTCATATATTGTTAAAGATCATTTCTGAAAATCCAAAGCAATCATAAGTGTTTATAATTACTAATAATTAGAACAATTAGCTAAACAAACCCATAAATGTTCTAAAATACCTATAGGATTCCATTAAAAAAATTAGTCGAATTTATAAAAATAAAATTTTCATGGCGATAAAAAAGTTTTAGTTTTTAAAACCGAGTAATTTGCTAATTTTACACTACTTAACTAAGTGAATACGTAATTCCTTACTTGCTGACGCGTTTCAAAACTATCGTTACTTTTTCGTAGCTAACCTTCTACTAGCGGCTTCTGGTTCTTTACAAACGGTATGACAGGGTTGGATTTATGACATTGGGTGAGGTGTCGGCGCCTTGTGTGATGTATTTGAAAAGACTGTTGGCTTCGAAGTATGTGTGGTCATTAAATATATTTTTCCTGTCTATTGCGTAGTGTTTGTAGATTTCATATTTTTCTAAGGTTGTTAGTTTTTTCTCTGTTTTAATGTGTGTAGAATATTTAAATTAGTGTGTATGTCGATATGTCATAGTTAACATTCTCAGGAAAATAAAACATAAACATCATCTAACAGCCATACAAACAAACCACACAAAAAATAACAAATACATATCCCTCACCTACCACAATAAAACACACACAAAATAGCCTCCACATTTAAAAAACTCCATTAACAAATATCCTACAAAACAACAAACACGCTAAGAAAACATATACAACCTTTTCAAAAAGAAACTGATATATACTCAGGTATTTACAAATTAACTTGCAACGATTGTCCCAACCATTGCATCGGTCAAACCGGCAGGTCATTCTACACACGCTTCGATGACCACATTACTAAAACACAAAACAAACAAACCCTAAATCCAGCTACGCAAAACACCTAAATAACACCCAACACACACATACCGACATACACACTAATTTAAATATTCTACCCACATTAAACAGAGTAAAAACTAACAACCTTAGAAAAATATGAAATCTACAAACACTACGCAACAGACAGGGAAAATATAATTAATAACCACACCCACTTCGAAGCCAATAGTCTTTTCAAATACATCACACAAGACGCCGACACCTCACCCAATGCCATAAATCCAACCCTGCCATATCGTTTGTAAAGAGCCAGAAGCCGCTAGTAGAAGGTTAGCTTCGAAAAAGAAACGATCGTTTTGAAACGCGTCAGCAAGTAAGCAATTACGTATTCACTTAGTTAAGTAGTGTAAAATTAGTTTAATCAATGAATTCAAGGGGATTACATCAAGAAACTTCGAGTATTTTGATTGTAAAGGTAAGATTTAGGTTTTAATAACTACTATACAAATTAAAAGTATATGCAAATTACAACAATGTAATATTCTGTAATTTTTTTCACACTCTAAATACCTGATATTATATCTGTCAAAAATGGTCTACCAATCTATATTTATGGAACACTCTGTAATTACATATGATTCTGTAATTTTCAAACTATCCTTTATGATCTACTATTTTGATTATCAAATTTTCTGTAATAATCTACCAGTCGATATTTACATACTCATTGTATATTTATGTATCAATCTGTAGTTATCTATCAATCCTTAATACCTGATATTGTAGCTGTCCGATTGTCTGTATTAATCTGTCATTCTATAATTACCATATATTTATGTATCACTCAGTAACGATCTAACAATCTGTTATGATCAGATATTTTAATTATCAAATATTCTATATAATCTAATATTATGATGCTGTATTTGTCTAATATACTATAAGTATCTAACACGCAGAAAATAGTTAAGTATAGATGAGTTGTATAGATGCAAATTATATAACATCTGAAATATTGTTCACTAACAAATTATCTAACAATTTGAATACAGTTTTATGACATTACTAACTTTATAATATTCTCTAGAAGAAAAACAAGAACACGCTAGACCCATGGCGTGTAGGAAATTTTAAATAAAACTAATAAACAAACATTTTTAGGGAAGAGTGATTTCAAGAAAGCAAGAAAGTAGAAAAATTAATAATAACTTAAAGTGGATAAAGGAAACGCTACTGTTTTATTAGTAAAGAAGGCTATGTAAAAAAAACTAAAGATTTTATTTTGAAACGGCAAGTAAAAACGAGTTTAAAGATATGAATGAAACATATCAAAAGGAAATTAAAGAAATTGTTAAAAACTTCAAATATATAATTCAAGAAGAGAAATGTAAACATGAATCCGAGTGTACCAATAATGACAGCCCAGTTAAAAATTCACAAAAAAAATACCTATTAGCCGATAATTAATTATAGAACGTCAGTCACCTATGAATTAGCAAAATATTTGGAAAAACTGTTAAAAGGAATCTATTTGGAAAAACATTTACTGTGAAAAATTCAACCGTGCATAGTAAAGAATATAAGAATTAAAGATTACTAAAGATTATAGGATGATTTCGTTCGATATAGAAAATCTATACTCATCAGTATCAATTAGAAGAACTATACAAATTATTAAGGAGAAGAATTACAAGAACAGAGCCAAAGTAAGGACTTAAATAACGAAATTGTCAAATCATTGAGGTTAATTTTAAACAAAACCAATTTAAAAATACAACAATAATATAAACCGAAAGACGGCCTAGGGATGGGTAAATACTTATCTGGAATATTAAGCGAGTTTTTCATACAGGCATTAGAGAAAAGAATACTCACAAAAATGTTACAGAAAGTAGTTTGTTTAGAATATATGAGTTATAAGGATGATTCGCTATTAACAGTTAAAGATACTGAAGAAAAGGAAGAAGGTTATATATTAACCCGGCAGAAGTCACGTGAAAAATCCCCACACGGTGTATTTGACCAGTAATTTTATTAATACAAAACCAAATACTGAACAATAATTTATTTTAAAAATACAAACATCGTAATTAAGTATAATGCATTTACTTAAGTTCTATTGGTTTTAACTGTGACATTAATGTATTAAATAATTTTAAATAATATTTTAACATTTAACAAATTGATTTTTTGATAAAAATACAAAACTTTAGATAAGTCGTCATAACATATGGACTCTTTTACAAAAGACCTATGTTTATTAATATATTCTGAATGAAAACTAATTTCTAAATAAGAAAATGTACTGGATGTTTACAATAGCTGTAAAGTAAAAGAACCAATTTTGAATCAATATGTGTGGAATGTTTAAGAAAATTTATTATAATATTACAATTATAGTGATGAAATGAAACCTTAAAAATGTATAGTTTTAAACAAAAAATTGTATACAATTTGTCGAAGCACCTGAGGACTATAACAATGAAACACAATAAATATAACACACAACGCACTAAACGATCAATAACAGAAAAGCGAAATTAAAAATTTTGTCACACTTTAACACATGCGAGGGATCTCGCACTGTGGTTTCCACACTGGCTTTTCTTTAAACTGCTACACTAAGACCCTCATTGGTGATAGCGAATATACAAACACAGAATTCGACAGTGGACGAGTCTATTTGAAGTTACTGAGGGAGTGGAATCTTACAAAAATTGGCAGTTCGAAGAGATATTATGAAAATGGTGGAGGCCCGGTGGAAAAGACCGAAACGCGACTTCTGTCGGGTTAAAAGAAATCAACAATATACATTATAATTTAAAATTCACGATGGAAAAAGAGAATAATGGTGATTTAAGTTACCTAGCTGTAAAACTAAAAAGAAGAGAACAATTAGAATTTGGAAATTTCAGAAATGATACATGCACTGTTAATGTTATTAAAGGAAACTCGAACCACCCACTAGAACAAAAATTAGCGGGACTAAGACATTTCATTTACAGATGATTAGATATAACGCTAATGGATAAAGAATATAAATAAGAACTGAATATTATATTTTTGAGAATAATGGTTACAATAAAGAAGCAATAAGAAAGTTATTTAGGAAAATTAGGGCAAGATGAAATAAAAAAAGTACCACAAAGCAAATAGAGTATTTCTAGAAACGAGCTAAATTTGCATACGCAGGTAAAGAGGTTTATAAATTGAAAAATGTTTTCAAGAAATATAATATAGAAGTTGGAATGAAAACTAACAACACATTAAAGTGTAATATACAGAGTTTAAATAAGTTTAGTAAAAACGGAGTATATAAAATGTAATGTAATTGCAAGGCAACATAAATAGGACAAACAGGACGATACTTTGAAACCAGATATAAAGAGAATATGATGTCTTTTAAGTATGAGAAAAATGATTAGAATAATGCTACGTTTGTTTGAAGAGGGTCATACACCGCAAGAAATAAAAAATACAATGAAATTTACAGTATGAGTATAAAGGTAGACGTTTAAATATTTTAGAAAATATAAAGCTCTACAATGCAAAGTTAAAAAAAGAAAATGTAATGAAGGAGCAAATAAGTACACAGTCAAACGTTATATTTAAAAGTTTAAAATGATTGAGTAGTTGAATGCAAGAAGCAGGAGTAGGAGTGCACCTATAGGAATCGAGGTCTGGAAGCGGTGGGGGCATTGCTAACCGTAAATAAAGACGACCTCAAAGTTTGAGTGAACAGTCCGATTAAATTACAGAGTTACTCCTAAATGCGCCAACAGAGGAGAATATTATAAGGTTGGAATGACAGAAAAATGAACTGAAATATATATATATATATATAAATATTCGAAATAGAAATGAGAATGATTAGGCTTATATAATTAATTTGAAATTATCTAACTGTCGGTAATTATATAAAACGTCATCTCCATTATAAGATATAAGATAACCAATCGAATACACTGATTATTATAATGTGTACCAATTTAAATTAACTAATTCTAGTAGGAACTCGATTGTCATTTTTACCCAAATAGTCCGAGACCCAATGGCTTGCTCATATGTTAGAAGTACAACGGTTTTTGCTTTTAGTTATACAGCGTAACTTTATTAGTTAGGCTTCTTTCTATAAATGGTGATATCTCTTTATGTCCGAAATTGAGACTAAAACTTACTTCAAAAATTTCCCTACCTTTATTTTTTTACATTCCCATTTTGTATCAGATGCTTTAACCGTTATATCTCGAGAGTTAGGTAAACATATAGAGAAAATAGCTAAGATGTCGATTTTAATGCTTTGGCAGAATATTACTCCTAATGTCAGTATAGATTCCCATAATTCCTGAATACCTAAACCATGTAATGTCAATCTAACGATACATTGACGTTTATTCAGTGCATATAGTTTTGTTTTATTTAACTTTAAATAAAGAGTCACGGTCGGTTGTTGGATTAATAATAAACACTGCTCAACACATAACTGTCTTTTTATAGCAAAAAGTAACAGAAATATTTAAAACAATAATTTGTTCCGTGATTGAAAACTATACCAACTAACAATACTATTTTATTTTAATATACCTGTTTCAATGACGAAGTTATATTTATCAGTGCTTTAAACTCACAAATTCTAAGACTTTGACTCAAAAAGTGCAGATAAGAGTTTGTGTTGTTGTACAAATTGATGATGCCCTTATCATTGAAACATGTATGAGAAAATAGTTAATACTGTAAGTAGATTTTCATTATACAATCTAAACTCAAATTTTGGTAAAGATGTGTTTATTATTTTTAAAACCTTTTACCAATGATTTTAAACAAATAATAACATAAGTGATGACTGATGATTTCAAAGAAATTGAATAGTATTTAAAAAAATGTTTAAAAAAACTACTATTTTTCATACAATATTCATATAGAAAAAACTCTCCCAAATACCTGTGATTTAATAACAAAATTACCATTCACTATAGGAGCTTAAAACCAAATGATGCTTGCTCAAATGGGAACCATTGTATAAACTCGCCGGATGTCAGCAAAGTTGCTTGTCATATTTAAGCAAGCACTGCTAAAACAGTTATCCCTTTGTGCGGTATTTAGGGGCAATAATGGTATCTTATAGAACTTCCAGCCAACTTCAACGCGGTGAAATATTCCTTGTTTATATTTTATTTACCATTTCTCTTCCAACTACAATTATATTACTTCCGTGTATTAGGAGTAAACAGAATAACTAAGTGTTTTCGAAACTCCTAGATGGTGATTTTATTGGCAGCACTTATTTAAAATTGATGTAGAATTATTAGTCTAAATTTCAAATTAAGCAAAAAGGAGAATATTATCAAACACAGTGTTTCTAAAACATTTTTTGGACGATTTTCGTAAAGCGATTTCATTTCACCAAATTTAGATTTACCTTAAAATGCTTATAATATGCTTAAAATAATAAAATACTTCGTTAAAGTACAATAATTTAAAATTTGAAATATAATAATTAGATAAACATTTAATAATTGTATTCAAATTAAATGTAATAGTTATAAAAACAGTACTTTCTTCTTATTAATAATACGTTATTCATGTTTTAAGTTTTCAAGTGAATGTAAAACCTTACTTTCTTCTTATTAATAATACGTTATTCATGTTTTAAGTTTTCAAGTGAATGTAAAACCTTACTTTCTTCTTATTAATTATACGTTATTCATGTTTTAAGTTTTCAAGTGAATGTAAAACCTTAAACTGTGCTGAATCTTTGGTTATTAGTTCTTGTTATTCGACTTTTATTGACGTAATTAAGAAAATAAATAAGCATATTGTTACCCTTATTGTGCAAGCAACAGTCAAAATTAAATTATATAATATATATATAGTTGCGAAAAATGTCGATAATCGAATGAAATTTCGATAAATACTTTAGAAAATACATTTAGCGCCACACTATGCTATTTATATGTTACCAGGCCGAAGTGGAAAAGTCGATAAGCTCTCCGGCACGATATATCGCAGCTGTGCTCTCATAGATAAGCTTTATATTAGGCTATTCTATGCACTGCTCAAAAAATATCACTTCGGAGAAATCATTTCTTATTTCACACCAAACTTAACAATTTTATATGTAAATACCAAATCGTAAAAAACTTAGGCCTTCACATTTATCCCACAATTATATTGTTATCGTTTTTTTTTAGTTAAAGATATATCCTGGAGCAAATATAACTCTTTGTGAAGTACAAGCATTAAAAACATCAAAATAAAAAAAAAATAATCATGAGTAAAAGAGAGAGATATCTAGATTCCAGTATTTTAATTAATATTTAAAAAAGCGGTTGTATGAAAAATTAATTTAACAGCACTCATTAAGAGTTTGATCCGTAAGAGGGGGGGGGGGGGTGCTCGTTCCACACAATTCATTTTGGGATTGGTTGATATCGATATTTTGTATTATGCCTTGCGATCCAAAATTTCTTCTTCTAGTTTTAGGACATTAAACGAAAAAGAATAGCTTTAAACTCTTTGTTTTCTTTATACGTCTTGTTTTATATCTTTTCTAAGCACAATAAGAATATTCGTCTAAAACATTTGCTATTTCATGGTATTCTGGTTTAAAAAAGACACACACACACACACACACACACACACACACACACACACACACCCACACACACACACATATATATATATATATATATATATATATATATATATATATATATATATATTTCTCTCTTATAAATGCATTATACTAAGCGACTCCAAACACTTTTAGACTTTCTGTTCGTTAAAAAACAATCCGATACGTTCTTACAGGAGTTCAATTGGTTATAAGGCAACTTCACATTAATAATTAAAATTATACTTACTATTAAAACAAGGTAAAAGTACACACTTTTAGTTACACACATTTAAAAAAGCATTCAAAGATAGTTTAAATCCGGTCTTCTAATAACTACAAAGTTCCCTAATAATCTACTCACATATAACACGCATTTTCACCATGTCACAAAAGCTTGTATTTTTGCATTACATTACAAATATATAATATCTCGACTTACCGTTTGTAATGATTTTTATCCGCTTTACTTCTAGATGGCTCCAGGTCTTGCAAAACTGTGGGTTGTTGCGTCTACTCGAGCAGAAAAGAGTTTGTACTTTTAAACCATAGGTGAGACCTTGTCCGTTAGAAATAATTAGTTTGTAGATTTTTTCTTCTATATCTCTTTATATATAAACATTATCGCAACTTTTACGTTTCCTACTTTTTGTTTAGGAAAATATACTTACATCTTTATTTCTTCATAAAATACTACATCAATAGGTAAGTTTCTTTTTTCTTGTACTATCACTCTTTCATTTTAAATACATTTTCCAATCTTGTTTACGATTTGGCTTATTTTTGTTCTATATTTCTTATACATTTTTATAATTCATTTTACGTGTATCCCTTTCACAATTCTCAAGTTTATAATATCTAAACGTAATTATTAATTATAAAAGTAACATAGGAGTTATAAAATTTTGGTAAGTGCACAAAGTAATATGAAGAAAAAGAAACAATGCAAGACGGCAGGTGAATGAGAACGCAAACATATCACGTACCTAGGATTTACATATAGTACATTACAATACTTAACTTAAACTTGCCACCATAATATACTAAAATGTACTTTTTATTTAAATTATTGAATAAAATATTTAAATAAACAAAAACGTTATTTCACTGTAACTCGATTTAATCTGAAAAGTAGAGCAATAAATCTGATCAAATCCAATCAAAACTGAATAAAATGAATTTACAATATTCATACAAACAAATCTTGTTTATTCAGGGAAATGTAGTGTGCAGAAAGTATCCCTCTTAAATTAGAATAAGTGTGCAGTGGACTGTTTGATTACGTCTAGTGTCCCGACGTGTACTCAAGTGGTCATCTCGTTATATTTGTAAACAGTGAAACCCGTGAAAAACAAACTTTCATGAAGTGTGAAGTCCCCAGGGAACTGATTGTCCTTCTAGCAACAAATCCCCACGGAATGCTTCAACCTAGTGTTTTTGTTTTCGACATGTTTGCTTTATGAGCGAGCAAAATATTTTCGCTCCATCATTTTAATTTTGCATGGATAATAAATGACTGTCTTAGTTCATAGATACAACGGATTAACGCATTCTTTATTTACAGTTTCCGGAGTTGAGTTTTAACGAGTTAGTTCTGAAGAATTCGAAGGATACACACAAGTAGATACCGATAAACGTATTGGGTAATTTAAAGTCGGTCATTTCACGTTATTACCTAAAGCATTTTTAAGGTAATAACAAACACAGTTTTAATAATAATAACTAAGTATAAAATCACACATTAGGAAAAGAGGTTGCTTACATAGGGAAGATTTAAAGCTTTTAATATAATCCTGGAAGTTATAATATTCATGAGAATTAATAAAGCAGCCCAATATATTTGCAGTAGGTCTTAAAGCAATATGTTTAGAAGAATATTGCCGATTAATTTGTTCTAGGCCTATTTACAACTAGATTTATTACATTTTAAATACAGGCTATATTTTGTTAAATTTATACTATATTAAAAACACTGTATATTACTGACAATTTTTAAAACCCTCATACGGTGAATAGCAATACAGACACCCACACACACACCCACACACACACACACACACACATACACACACATACACACACACAGAGACACACACACACACTGACACACACACACACACACACACACACACACACACTCACACACACACACACATACACACACACACACACACACACACACACACACACACACACACACACACACACACACACACACACACACACACACATACACAAACATGCCCACACACACATACAATTCCGATTTTACGCATATGTACTTCGGATATTAGCTCTTCATGAAATATATATATATATATATGAAAATGTGATGAATAGCTAATATCCGGACTACATCCGTTCATTTTTGCAGTGCAAAAAATTGCAGTTCCAAAGTTTTGCTAGAATCTCATCTCTCATTGATGAGGCGTACCTAACAAAAGTTGTAAAGGGAATCAACTGTTGTTGGATAACTTCATCAATGCCATATGCGATTGAAGGGACAAAAGTTGGAACTCCGATTTTATGCAAAAATGAGCATATGTACTCCGGATATTAGCTTTTCATGAAATGTATATATATATATATATATATATATATATATTACGAGATTTTATTTATCTCTCCCAATAAAGTAAGTACCACAATCGGTTGTCAATATGACGACTAGTTTCTGTAGAAACTAAACGGAATTGTTATAATAAACTAACTTTCAGGTGATTTTCTTTATCTGTTGGTGCATTATCTTCAGGTTGAACATTTGGGAAAGTGAGTCGGCGATTTTGTGATCAAGGAGGTTACCTAGATCATCATCTGTATGGGACTAGGTTTCTGCCGGTTAGGGATTGGGGGTGAGTTGGTCGGTATATTTATTACGAAAATAAATATTGTTTCCTAATTTATTTAGTCGTATTTTACTACACTAGGCCTAGCAAGGTATAATTTTACATAACACACATATACACACGATAATGCACAATTATGCAATAGGCGAAGAACATTAAAAAAAAAATACAGTAGATTTCTAAATATTGTATTTCTAATTAAAGTTGACATAAATACGACGGTAAAATGAGCGGAGGCTTTTAATTTTTTATATTATTTTTTTGTAAGAAGTTAAACCTAGTTGTATAGGTGAGAAACAGATTATCTGTTTACTTACGATAAGATAAGAGTACAAAAGACTCTCTGCTACCATTTTTGTGACACCGCTGTAGGAAGGTTAAATGACGCAGTTATGTCCCATAGTAAAATCTAGAAAGTCCCACCCTAAAAATGAAATGTTTACAAATATCCCTTTTCGTTCCGTGATCAGTGCGAATACTTATAACAGAGGTCATATCTATAAATTTAAAATATGAAAGATTCACCTTTTCTGTCGTTGTATTAAGATATAAAGGTTACCTCCGTAGCTGGATCCCTAAGGGAGAATCGGATCGATCGGGGATTGATCAGTTGGTCATCTCTAGCATTGGCTTTTTCCTGCCTGGTCCTTTACGACACGCTCCCTTTGGCTTCTCTTATTCGACTCCTTTTACTTGTCTTGCTATTCTCATTTAAAAGGACCGGCAAAATCAAGGACGTAGAGAACAGCTGATAATAAACGGGGACTGTATTGTGCTGGCCTCAGTGGCGACTAATGAAACCTCTTTTATCGGCAGTTTGGCGGTAAAGCCAAAGTAAAACGTTACACCCTAACCACCCTCCTGTACTCTTAATTTAATATAGCGGATTTAAAGCGAGACTCAGCAGTATTAAAGTTTTGGAAAAGCTGTCTTTTTGATTTCCTTTCTAGCTAATGCCCGCTGTGATCAAGAGTGCTACAGACCTACAAGATGTACCTTCATTTCTTTGGAAGAAATAATAGCTGTAGGATTCCTCGAGGCCAATTTGCTGTACATGGCTCTGGAGATAGCCATGTAAAGTCACTATCCGAGAGATATTAACCGCTAATTTCCTTGGCAGGCCACTGAGAATGGCGTATGATCTTAAGATCATTTCTCATCTTTTGTCAGAAGCAGCATAAGTTGCCATCACCATTTGGCTGATGTTTACATTTTATAAGGCTGCATAACTTAAGGGAGGATTCCTTAGAGGAAGGTCACAACCCTTTCTACCAAACTTGTCAGCACGCTCATTACCCTTAATGTCACAGTATCAGGAGACGCCTAGTAAAACAAACTTTTTCTGACTAGAAGTTGGAGTAGGGCTTATTTGCACATTATGATTACATCATATTGTTGTGGTGGTGCAGAAGTAATCATCTTCAATGTTGAGATTGAGTCGCGCTACTCTGCCATTACGGATCCGTCTTTGTAGACGTTTTTCCATTCAGCAGCAGGATAATTTTCAGCCATAATTTCTATAGCAGTTGTCCTTATGAGCCATTGCGGAATTAAGGTTTTATGTTGGGAGATGCCAAGGAACCCACTTCACAGGAATATCAGATATAAAACCTACTAAATGGCTGTCGCTCATCCTGATTGATACTTCTCTTGTACAAAATGACTGTCGCTCATCCTGATTGATACTTCTCTTGTACAAAAGGGCTGTCGCTCATCTTGATTGATACTTCTCTTGTACAAAATGGCTGTCGCTCATCCTGATTGATACTTCTCTTGTACAAAATGGCTGTCGCTCATCCTGATTGATACTTCTCTTGTAGGTCCAGAACTTTCTGTAGTAACATATCTTGAGTTTTAAGTCAGGTATTAACTGTGCGATATGTTTCCTAGTAGTTACCGACCCTAAAAAATATTTCAAATTGTATTTGTTGCTACAAACCCCCAATGGTACAGTAGCTGTGAAATCCTCCATAGTGGCGATTAGGGTTGTAAAAGCAGTACCAAACACAATCAGTAGGGTATTATTCTTAACAGTGTTCCGCTTCTTCTTTAAAGCTTCACTAGCTGTTTTGTAGACCTCACCGCCGTATTGCAATACAGATCTCATGTACGGATTGCATATAGCTGTTAGGACCTACTTAACGACCAGCATGTTGTTCCTTGAAGACGTCTCAGAAAGTATAGTAATGTAAAGGACTTTGCAGCAACGTTTTGAATGTAGTAATTCCAAATTAGATGGTTATCAATGACATGCCTAAATACCTGGTCATTTACACCACTTCAAGTGGTTTTGAACCAAATGAGAGTTGAAAAATCTCTTTATTTGTTGATAATGTGAATATCTTGGCCATTGTCTTGCCCATAATAACAATAGTGTAAAGTGCGCCATAGACGGAGGCGAAGATGTACTTTATTGATTACATGTTCAAGAGCCTGTAAGTTGCTGTCAGTGGCCGATATTGCTAGGTCATCTGCATAGCCCAATGCTTAGCCGCCAGATACCTTCTTTACCTCAATGATTAAGTCCATTTATCAGAACAATAAAAAGCACACAACTAAGCTGAATACCTTCAGAGAGACCTCTTTTTTGCGGTCGATACCTTAAATACGTGTAAAAATCGGCGTTGAAAAATCTTTGCGACTTTAAACTAGACACCAAACGTATCATATTTTCTCTTACCGAGAGTTTATTCATGAGAATTGTTCTGCTGACTGTGTCTTATGCACCTTGAAAGCCAACAAAATTGGCTAATGTCTTACCTTACCGGAAGTTGTATTTTATATACTTTTTCAGTTTCACTACCTGATCTTTAGTAGATATATGTTTACGAAAGCCAGCTTATTTTTCCTAGAGCATCTGATGTTGGTCTATTAATTCCTGAATGCGGATGTTTATCATTATTTTCATGACGTTTCATAATACAGAGGTAAGACTAATGGGTCGGTAGGTCTTGAAGTCACAGGGATCTTTATAATTTTGGTAATCAGTAAACTTTCTGCCTTCCTTCAATGTCAGGTAAGTCAAGATGCCAGGTCTTGTTGACGGCAGCAAAAAGCTTATTAAAGAGTGTCCATGGCATTCTTACCTAGATGGGTAGTACACTCTGGAAAGATGCTGTCTGGTCTGCATCTTTTACAAGTTTTGAGTGCAAAAATGGCCTGTTTGAGCTCAGATGTACGGAGTATTTTCTTTATAGCTAAATTACAATACCTTAATACTGCATGACATCTAAAATAATACACTGCCTTATTGAAGAAGTCTCCATATTTTGCGTGTACTTGAACTACGAATATTTTATCCATTATTTAAAACAAAATTACTCTTAGTTGATATAACTACGTTGTAGCAATTAGTGTCGAATTGATTAACTTTGTTACATCAAATATAAAATTAATTTTAATTTTGATCCCGACATCCGCAATAGTGTAGAGTTGAAACTTTGATATAATTGTATTAACTGAGTTGAATTGAATTTTAAACCAGGTTTGTGTTGTTTATCAAGTTTAAAACATTTCATATCTGTCGGACGCTAATCCTATATATAAACTGTAACTACTTTTAACTGTTCGTTTGTACAATATAAAATTTATTCAAACCAAATATAAAATGCATACACGTTACATTGTAATCAAAATATGTATACAAAGTGTGATATCATTCCAATCGTTAACATTATTTAGAGCCTAATATTATTTGGAATACTGTTCAAGTAAAGTGTAATTCTTTCAATTGACATTTTAATTTTAAAATAGAGTGGAATTTTGATAACTCCAGGTAGATGGGACCGAGACTCTATCGAATTCCCGAAAACTCGGATTACACGAAAATACGTTCCTGTGAATCAGAAAAATTGTAGTCCTAATGAACTAAAATACTGCAATAAAAGTGGTATAATAAGTTTAAAGAGCGTTATATGAACATTGCTTGGACGCCCGACTCATTTTCGTTGCAAATCGTATAGCTAGCTATGAGCCTTTCTAGGAACCCGATTCATCATTTTCTTTGAAAGAAATAAAACAGGGAAATAGAAATAGCCTCGAATTTAAGAGTTACTTGAAATATTGGGACTTGGAGTTACGAGACTAGTGTATTATTATTTACAATAATTTTTAAAACGCAACAATAAATTTGTTAAATAAATACGGTTGACTTGGGAGTCAGGTACAACCATTTATTTACACAGGCAACCATATAATATCGCCTTCAGACCTGATTTCTCCAGCGCTCTATTAAAAATAACGCCGTGATATAACCTTAGCATATTTATGAAAACAGCGAATATACGCCTTCATTAACTCACAACCTTGTGTACTAGCAATAACCCCCTAGGAGTAATAAATAGTTGTGTCTTACTCGCAAGTCAACCGTATGAATTTAACCTCATAATCTCCCATAATCTCTGAGAGTGATTAAAAGCATTAAATTTATTTAATAAATTAGAAACTTTCATTTAAATTCTTCAATAGTATACACACACACACACACATACATATATATATATATATATATATATATATATATATATATATATATATATATATATAAGTAGATGTCAAAATAGCCGGTTGTCCTCAAAGGGTAAAGGTGTTTTTTGGAAAACCATTAATTTCCGGTAAAAACCGTTAGGGGAGGTTATTGGGGATGGTTTCCGAAATTATTGGAGCGTGACTGATATGTGGGGGAGGCAAAACCGTTAAAAAGGCACGCTTGTGCGCTTATGTGTTTGTGCGCGCACTTGTGTGTATGTGTGAGTGTGTGCATGCGCGTTTATATGTGCGTGCTCACGCTTGTATGATGTAATTTTAAACATGTTCGGAGATGTGGGGGCAGTGTAAAAACCGTTGGTTACAGAGAACGTCAAAGCTAATGACCTCATGGGGAATGACGTCATTGTAAATAACGCCATTGGGAAGTGGTTGATCGTTCTTTCCATGACGTCATTGGGAACGTGTTTAGATGATGACGACAATATACTTGTGTTATAGTTGTGGGATAAGTAGTTGGTTAGTAGGTCAAGGTCATATGAAAATATTTTTAAAAAGAGTCGCAAGCAGAAATGCTTGCGACATTATTATTAAATTTTTTATTAAATTTTTTAATTTTAATTTTTTTTACACAAATACAATAGCATCTTATAATTACATCGCTATATTATAACAAAAATACAATTATTTTTTTTAGACTAATACAGCTATTGATGCAAAGTCAGTTCGGTGGACCCACATCCGGACGGTCGGTTGGAGACTATGTGAAATTCGCCGGTACCCACCTCATCCAAATCCATGTTCGCCAACAGCGTGATGAAGCGTCTAGGTAGGAATATCTGGAATTTCGGGTCTTCTCCTTCCTTGTATGGGAAATCTCCGAGCGCTGCAACAACTGCTTCCCCGTAAGTAGTGTCGACGTTTCTGAGGTAGTGCACCGAATACTTTTTACCTTCCTTCAGTTCTGAACATTTCTTAATGGGCAACCCGTCAGCTTTAAACTTTGAGTTGAACTGTTGAATTATCGACTGTAAAGTTGCTTCGTAGTTCAAAGTTATGGAGGAGAAGTAACTGTATCGTGTAGCTCTGCCTGAGGTCTATAAGGAAATGATGTCTAACCACCGCTCTCGTTGGTTTATATAATGCGTTTCCCCCTCCCTTATTATTGTAGTCATAGTCTTAAGACTGTCGCGACTTTCATCGCACGTAGAAGCGCGCAATTAATTTCTTTGTATTGCGGGTCTATACTACTTTTACAAACGTTCTGGATTCCTCTCAGGAAGGTCCATTCTCTTGAGGAACCGATATCGATAACTTCAGCAGAAGTGAAACCACGAATCCATTTCGTCTTTTCGTCACCCGTTGTAAATATCAGATCGAACTGTTTCACGTAGTGTAACATGACGTTACGAAGCTCTACGTAATCGATGAACCCTTCGTCCCACGATATGTGATGATAATTCTTACTCAACCAATTGTTGGTTTTCTTGTATTTATAGCTCAAGGTAGAGTATTCAAAAGTCGGTTTAAACAGGAAGGTATAGGTAGCGTTTTTTTGTATGTCCAATAATACGAGTTCCTTCACTATAAACGCGTTACACTCTCCTTTAAAACATTGCAGCTCTAACACGCAAGCGGATCGTTCCATTATTTGTTTTTCCTTGTCCTCTAATCTCCAAAACGCCCGGATGCAGACTGCAAACAGGTCTCGATCCTTGTCGCCTTTTATACCTCTTCGTGCTTAGGAAGAATGCTCGTAACGTTCTCATCTTCCCCCGACGTTATCGGTTCAACGTTCTTGATATCTTCCTCCTCGTCTTCGATCCAACATAAGCAACAGCTGTCTTTTGAGTTCAACCTCTTGCGGCAACCGGTTGTATATGCTATAACCAATGTACCCGTACTCTGGTGGCTCTCCAACCCCACCTTTTAAACAAGCCTCTACATAGTCTCTAATACTTTCCTCAGAAAACTTCAACTGTTCCAAGTACCTTTCAACTGCAGGAACCACACCGTTCAGTACGTAAAAATCTCTAGGCGTCAACATAATCTTTTGCCCGTTCCATTGATAATCTTTAATACGAACGTAATGTTTACAGTATATCTTTACGGTGTCAACTTCGATATCTGTTCCGGGTAATATCAAAGGTGTCTTCTTTCCGCTTTCTCGACAGGCTAGGAAGGTTTCAAAAACGTTCAAGTAACTGACAAACGTCTTGAACGAATCCGCTGTAAACAATATGTATCTTTTGGAGTGGTTGATTAGCACGCCTGGCGAAAGAGACAGAGACTCAAAAACCCCTACGGTCATGTTCTTTCCCATGCACGCAGTTAGAGGGTACAAAGCACGGAGATAGGCACCGATAAACATATCGCTTATGTCGTCTTCAATATAGTCTTCCCTGTTCCTTTTCATTTCCGTTAGGCGTATTGCGTTGTTATAGAGCGAGGTTAGATCGTTGTCAACGTCTTTAAACTCTGGTATTTCTACACGCGTTTCTTTTGAATTTTCATTAGAAACCGTATCATCAACGTTTCCTTCCAACTTAATACCACCCGCTAAAGGTACGTCCGTCTCACTACATGTGTTCATTATGTGCGTTCAAGGTCTTTCTTACTATGAATGTCTGGAAAGGGTCCTTGACTGGCCGAGATCAAAGTTTTAAATGAAAACAACTCCATCCGACTTTCTTATATACATCGCCACCCCCTCCCACTGATCAAAATAAAAAACCTCTACGACACTCTCTTTACGCTCCCTGTGAGAGGTGTATACGTTACTATCGTATCGTGTAAAATCAAACAGTAAGCAGCCGTTTTGTCAGGAATATTTTCTGCTCTCTCAAATTCTAATCTGATAGCAACTGTTGAGCTCTTCACAGATTCGTTTTGTTTCGAACAATCAATAACCACTATTTGTGAATATTGTACATACGATTCCGGATAAAACAGAGGCTCGTTCTTACGCCCGTAATACGATGATTGAAACTTAGCGTACATCTCGTACAGCATTGAATAACGTTTTTTCGAAAAATCGGCGCTAACGTTGTCGTACGGGAAAAACTGCGAGATTAGGAACAATTTTACGTTTTAAGGATTGCAATGATCGAAATGAGTTGAATATCTTGTAATGACGTGTTTCCTGTTAGTCTGAAATGCAAAAATTACAAATCTTTGTTTCTCCATTTGGTTCGACCTTTTTATCGTCCATGAATGTCTCTGAGTTTGCGGCAGTAGGGGTATTCGTGCAATTCCCAACTCCGAAATGGTACCACGATCTCGTGGTCATCGTTTAGCTCTCTCAAATGCCTGACCCTGTGTTCATCCGACAATCTCACGTGCGGCACCCGCCATACTATCTTTTCCAAAACGCATTTCCAATCCAATGTGGCATCGGTTGCACCGGTAGCTCCTATTATGCAATCGTTGTCTGAAGAAGATCATATCAGAACCAACTCTTGACGTACGTTCATTATTATTCTACGGTAGTCCTCTGCAAACCCCAACAGCAATTGAAGCGGAATACAAAAGCCAAAATTCCCTGTTGAGTTCGGCTTTTCATTAATATCGGTAGGATACAACCAACCGGACATTCTTATAATGTTGCGATCTGGAGTCGAAAAAGATACTAGGCCTTTTAGAGTGCTGGTTATTCCCACGCGTTCCACAGAATCAACCGTAACACCGGAAATTTCATATCTGATCTCCTCGAACAGATACGACATCGCGTTATTCACAAACGGGACTTCAGTTCCCACCATCCAATCTTTTTTCGTCACCTTTCCTTCGATGTACAGGTAGCTCTCCGACGGCAGAGTGTACGCGTCTTGCGATTGAATAGGAATACGGATTTCGTCGCTGTTTCCTAATCTAGATGAAGCGTAAGGGTTGTGGCTGTGATACTCCTTCTCCCAAATCGTTTCGTCGAACACCGGACCGTGGCCTATGTCTAATATATCCATCGTTAAGAACTGTGAAACCTATTCTTTCTAGATACGTCTTGTTCTCACTTGTTATCCTTTCTATCTGTTCACAAGAACTGAATTTCGTTCCACCAAGAGTATCATTAATAAAGTCTAAGTCCATACTCATACGCGTTTTATATGCAACCTGATGCTTATAGTTTCTCCTCTAAAATCAACTGGATCCCCGTCTTGATCAAGCACTCTCACTACGACTTCTGAAATCAAACTGAATTTTAACGGCAAGTAAACCAGATTTTGTGGTACATCTATTATTTTTATCCCGGCGGAACCGATGGAAATAACGAATGTATAATATGTATCCTCTTTCCGTTTTTGTACGTTCCGTCTATGATGTTACAGGAAAATTTGATGTTGTTTACCTTTATAATATTGAACTTTTCATCGCCTAAATGAGGTTTTTTCTTCGTTCGGTGCGATGTTTCTTTTAAACCCCAACAGCGATCCTATAGAATGTGGTTGATCGAAATGTATGTTGAATTTAGTAACTATTTCGCATTGAAAGAGGCTGTTATTTGCCGTAAGCGAAACGTTGCTGTATCCTATGGACCTCTGTAACACTCTGTTCACTTCGTCAATTTCGTAAGACTCTGTAGGCTATTTTATCTTGTATAGTTTTTTTGTTTTTTACGTCACCCGCTTTGCTGTAGTGTAATTTGTTGCCTTTGGTGACGTTTGATATGGAATTGTATGTAGTGAATTCTAATAGAGCCGCTTCTCACTGACTTTCTTCGTGCAGCCTTAAAGGTGGAAACGGCACACTCCTCAGTATAGACTCGTCCCGAGTAAGGGATACCGTGTACGAAGACATCTTAAATGACACTGACCATTGTTCCTACGTCTTCTCCTGTACTTACTGTCTGTCCTCTTTCGACCTACTCTTCTGACAGACACCCTTTTACGTCTTTTTCTTATTCTCCTTTTCATCCGTCCACCTCCGATTGCTCTTTTTGCCTTCATCGCTCCGGCCACCGCTAAAGCAGCCGCTCTTTCGCCAATACTAGCGTCACTAGACTTAGCCCTTTGCCAAGCTTTTTCTGCTAAAACCCTATCTGCTACAGAACGTGATGCTGAATCAGAATATCGGGAATAACCTATGTCGTGGACCTTACAGGCTTCGTCTAACTTATTTATACCCCGCTCTCCGCGTGCCAAACGTTTTTTCAACTTTGTACCTGGTCCGCAATATCTATACCCACCCGGTAAGTGTAATTCCACCGTTAAAGCGTCGTTAGCTCTGTTGACTACGGCACTAACTGGAATAATACCGACCGCTTTCTTCGCAAGTCTTACAAGTGATGATGATAAACCACTTCCTTCTCTTACAAACTTCTTTCCGTAACTAAATGTTTTACCGTTTAACATATTAAATTTATATGTATCTGTTATTTATCTACACGGTTACTTCATATAGAATGTCTATTTGTTGTAGAAACTTGTTATTTTATAATAACGAACTTCATACCATGTTTTTTTTTAAATAAAGAAATACCTCTATCACATCCAAATGCTTGTAATAATTATTTCTTGTTTTATTTTATTTATAATTTTTTTATTTTTTAAAATTTTTTTTATCGCATTTATTCATTAATTGTTATTCTTTTTACAACAATAATTACTAACACATGTATCACATTAACTTTTATTGAACAAAAAAAAATAATATTTACATTGTATTACACTTAACTAAATAGTAATTGGAAGTAACAGCTCTTCTCCAGTCAATTCTCCTCCTCCGCAATACCGTCAACGGCTGGTTTTTCCGCTTCTGGAGGATAAGATATTGGTGACGTTCCACGAGCGTCGGTAGTATCCTTTCCGTAGTTCGAGGCGCTGACTGTAACTCTCATGCTGAATCCTTGATCCAATAGCTTATGCATCTCGATTGAGAAAACTTTAACAGCATCTTTTCGTTCGATGCGCAGCGGATAATACTCTATATATCTAGCAGTCAAAGCCATCTTGTAAGTTTATGACGGATGTTTCCTCTTCAAGAAGTAAATTTGAAATATGTATTATTTTTAGTTTCGCTCTCTATATAACAATATATTATATTAGTCTTGTACAATAAAGGCGTTGCTTATCCCTGTTTCCCCTTCTTTGCGGGGTTTAATGGTATTGGGTATAAGTAACGCAGGGCATAACATCGTGCCCCAAAATCCTCACCTTTTACTAATTTTAAATAACCGCAACTCGGAAACCATCCACCATGTTCGATCAATGGAAATTCATGTGCTTCCCAATCCTTTAAACCATCACCACAGTAAAAGCATATAACGCTATCAGGTGGAGAGTGAAAGAAAAAAACCGGCTTCTGCAAATTGCCAAGCATAAGGGCGGGAGTATACAAATCTGGTGTTGTTGAACGATTCCAGCCTGCTTCCAGGTGTACTGTATCTCGGGTATGTAAACATATCTCCTATATTATAAACTGAAATATTTTCCTGAATATATACTATCTCTCTGAAGTGCAACTCTCCACTTCCTTCGTGCGTTTGTACTCTGCATCTTGTGTTATCGTATCTATTTATATTTCCGTTGTATCCCCTACACTGCTCAATTTTCGATTTTCTGATTCCGAAAAGTCGTTCTTATATGTTTCCTCAGGTTCTGCTATAGCTTTCGGTTGTTTGACTGAATCCTGCTTCTGTCTCTTGTTTACGACTGGTTCCTCTTTCGGAATAAACTTCAACTTTGTACCACCAAAGACGTACTTCCAGTTTAAATAGGTACGCCCATCTACACCCGGTAAAGCTACTCTTCCTCCGTCTCCAGTATGCATGTCATGGAAGAGTGAAGACGCGAACCTTTCTAAAGTTTCTATGTATATGGCATCCAACTGTTCTATAGGGTTACAAGCTCCGCTCAAACGTTTGTTGTAGAACTCGAAACCATCTTTCGACAATAACGGTGTCACAGACCTGACGTATTCCAATGTCTGCTACATCGTTTGATGACACAGGCGTGCCAACATTTTCGATAATTTTGTTTTGCATATCGTAATTTCCGTTCTAGTGAGTTTAAATTCTACGCCCGAAGATCTTTGGGGACCCCGTTCACCTGGCTGAGCTCTAACAGCGTCTTTACTCTTGGAGATTTGATAACGACCAAACTTGTCCACGCTCATCTTTATAAATGAAGCTTAGCAATAACGTTTCTTCGTTTTAATTCTTCTGTCAACGACACTAGCCCCGTGTGTCCTGCAGACATAGAGTCATATAACAAACGCCGACGATTCACAAACTCGTTTGCATTATTGTAATATACAACGTTGGTATGCTGAGTGTCATTTAAATTCGCACCAGCTCCTGATTTGCTCTTGTCTTCTCTCGGAGGAAATAGATGTGCTATAATTCTTTTATATTTCTTTGACCTGTTCGTGTACACAGGTGCGTTAGAACTGTATCCCTTTCTATGAGCAATGGTCAGTTGGCAAATACGTTAAAAATTTTCTAGATCTCTTTTGGTATATTTCTCTAGAATATAATTGGAGATTAGCTCGAACAGTCCTCGCGTACCTCGAAAAGTTTTATTTTTTACCAGTATGTTATCTTTGTTGGTGATCTCCAATTTCGCGTCACACCCAATGTCCCGTCTTTAGCCAACCGAGCGCCGGACGTATGGTGTTGTTTCTTCCTGCTTGTATCAGACATTGAATCTAACATCTGTAATAAATGCTTTTTACCCATAGGACCTTTACTCGATATATTATCGCTCAATATACTGACGTCTTTAGTTGACTCGTGAACAGACGTTCTTCCATCATCTTCATCCGTTACATACTCTGCTGATGTGTCCGTCAACTCAGCGCCCGACTCCTTTTTAAAGGGTATTATGTCTTGCGCGTCACCATCAATCCATGCGTTTTCACCGGGTTTTTCAGATATCTTCTTTAACGGTTCTACTATCGGTTTGAAAGTGGTCTCCAAGTATTTATCCCTTTCGCTTATGCCTAACTTCAAGGCTTCATTTTTTTTCTGATGGTATCGCTCAACACTTTTATTTTGTTTACCAACTTCCTTTGTTTCTCCATGTATTTACTTATCGCTTATTATTATCCAAATTGAATAGCTGTATCGTAATGTTAACATTGTAAATCGCTCTGCGAGTTTATTACAACGTATCTGTCAAATCCCAGTCTGTATCGACCTTCATCGATGTTACGCTCCTTATCGACGACTAGGAATCTGAAGTGATCATTCCATGCAGTAGAACATATCTGTTTAAGTCTGTTGTATTCCATATCAGCACCTACGTGATCGTTGTATACGTGTCTCGTGTTAGTCTCATCCTGCTTGAACATGATAATGAGATTGGCGTTATCTCGTAATAGCTGCTTAGGGATTTTGCTATAGGTTTGCCCTATGTAAATACAATCTATCATGTTATGTCGCCCCATGGCAAAGTACGTGGTTATGTGATGATGTTTTGCGAGCTAACGTCATCGAATAAAAATAAAGAATACGGTCGAGTTTTACTTGGTCCCATGATTTCTTCGTTTACATCAAATTTAAACCAATTGACGCCTGGCACCTGGGATATAACCCAAAAGTAGATACTTTGGTTGATTGAGCGACTTGGAAAATATGTTTACATTATTGAATCGCAGTCCGTTAGTTTGCGTGAGCAGGTTAAACACTACGTTTGCTTTCCCGCAGTTTGATGGCCCCGAGATTATGCATCTTACAGTGTCAGGAAGTAATCCACCGTGTTTCCCTTCACCGTGAGTGGTTTTATCAGCAGTCAGAAGATCTGTATTTTTAACAACAAATTTATCCTTTTGCTCCAATATTTCCATTTTTTGCCTGCTTACAGACTCATATTATACTGTACATCCGTTATTAGATTAAATCTTTTTTATTTATCCACGTATCCTGGCTGCGGTCGAGACCTAACCAACGCACAAGAACTTTGTCGCCCTTTCTGCGGAGTATTTTCTCAACTAAATATACGTTTCCAACTGTAGACGGTGATAGCTCGTGCCCGTAGAAACCACCTTGTATGATATCCCCTTTGTGATCTTTCAAAAGATAAGTCTCAGGAAACGTCGGTTGTATCCTGTACACTGTAAACACTTCATTAGACCAGTTAGGTAGGTATCCTTTGGTAAAAACGCGCTTGTGTTTGGTAATACACACTTGATTAGCGAGGAAAAACTTTTTCGGCATTCGTTTTTCCGTATGCGGTTTTGTTTGCCGGACTATACGATCAAACACCTTTCGTTCGTTCTTTTTATTAACGTCTACAGGTTTCACGCCAGATAGTCCTGTGTACCGTATTATTGTATTCGTTTATCAAAACAGGTAATACGTCATGCCAGACGTATAATCCTCTTTTTGAGAAAACCATGTACATCTTACTCTTTAGCGTTCTATTGAAACCTTATATTATTGAAGCTTAAATTTCGCTCCTGCTAGAGTAATGGTTGATTCGATATTTCTTCATTAATTGTTTGAATGGTTTATTGAAAAATTCTTTACCGTCATCAGTCTGGAGTTTCTTAATCCTCTCTTGAAGCAATAGCCCCTTTACAGCATTAGCAACATTTTCCGAAGACTTGTTTTTTAATGGAATAGCGTGAGCAATTTTAGTAAAGCAATCTATAAGTGTAAGTATGTAATTAAAACCTTTATTATCCATAGCGTATGGTCTCATCTCTACAAGATCAGCTTGGAAAAATTGATCGTCTAGTCCCTTTAAGATAGTATTTCGTCTAGGAAATTTTTGTCTTGCCATAGTGATCCTTCGTTGAAGGAAAATGTAGTGTCTTATGCTGAAGATGCAACAGATTCATATGATGGGCAACCGAAGGCTACTAGCACACCAATAATTAGCAATCCTGGGCGTGACGGTGTATGTTTCGCAAAAAGACGACTTTCTTTCGAAGACAGTGATCAAAGCTCTCAGTAATAACCCAAACTACTGAAAATTTCAAAACCTTTTCCAAACCAATCCTCTCAATATCACCCATCCATCTATCCCTCGCTTCCTTCCCTTCCCCAGAATAGAGCAGCTGATGAGTGAACCTTTTGCTCGTTTATATAGAGCTACATATGCCTATACCTACATATGCAGTGCCCTCACTGAGATTATCAAACCTAGTTTTACCCGTCCCCATAACACCTGCCTTAACACCTGTCAGTCTGAGTTGTATTATTCCTAACGTAATTAATTGCATTGTATTTCAAAACAAACACACACACACACAAACATGCGCGCGCGGAATCACACGCGCGCGCGTGCGCGCCCACACGAGCACATACACACGAGCCCGCGCAATTGCAGGAAATCGATTACTTTAATAGGTATATGAAATTATAAGAAAAAACGTTCGTTGCAATAGTGAAGCATTACAAGAGATGAATAAACTGATAAGTTATAGACCACCATCAGTTTCATAATTTAGAAACGAAAAAAGAAACTAATTAAATAGTAACAAACAAAAATAATATAGAAAAAACACCATATACTGTATAGAGGGAGAAAATATTATTCTTTTTATATACATATTTATATATTAACTGTTATGATAATTTTAAAAATAAATATATATAATAAAATTTTTCTTCGTCGGCTTTAAGAGGAATTTACTTTAAAAAACTCATTTTTCTATATTACTGGTTTTTACTTCCTGGTAACTCATAATGAAAGGAGATCTTATACTAAACAATTTTATTTGTATGGCGTATAACAACGTAACGAACAGGTTCAATCAAATTACAACTTGTTTTCTTAAATCTTATTAAAATTTTTGCATGATAATACTTGTCTTAACGATATCCGAAAAAATGTTATCTAAAATATTATATGCTGAAATTTAGTACAAAATTATGTAAAAAATTCATTAACTAATATTTAAAGATTTAATATTTTGAAAACAAAAATCACATTTAATGTATATTTTATATAATTTAATACAATTCACAAGAAAAACTTCGCGTATAATTTAATAAGGCGATAATATAAACTACAATAATTGTAAAAATTTTAAAGCAGCAAATTTACTACATCGAAATGTGATTTCATTTGGTTTTGATTTCTTTAAAGTATTCTATCTAACCTCTGTTTCTAGTAACTATAAAAAGTATTTGTTGAGTAGCTAATTGCACCATAGTTAATTTTTCAAATATTTTGAAATTTAATTCAACATTTTTGTTTTTTTAATTTTCATGTTTATATTTTTTTTTAAACCTAGTATAATTTACACAAAGTTAATATTCAGGGTCTTGTAATGTTTTGTTGCTAATATTATCAGAAATAGGCGTCCTATTGTTGAGTTACATAAACTAATTTCCCTTATTAATAAGAATATAATAAGCTTTTCCTTAAAAAAGAAGTTGAATAAATAAAACAATTATATAAAAAACGTTAGAGTATAACTTGTAGTAACTTGTAGGAAAAAAATGACATCTTGCGCTTAGATTAAGTCAAAATAACTATTATTAGTTATTATTATTATTGTGTTTGTTTGTTAGATAAATAAAAAACGTTCTTAAGAATATAAAAAGCGATATTAAATATATTTATTTTCCAAACGAGTAGCAATTATATTTATTTACTCATGAAATACATGTGCCGTGTGGTTCTTTAATTAAAACAGCAAAAAGTATTCAGTCAGGATAGATTTGATTAAAATATTGGTAATTATTTTAGAATTATTATCGATGCAGAAAATTACGAGTACAACATCTGAATTCAACAAATTTAGAGAATATTTTTTAAACGTTCCAAAAAATCAGAATTAAACGTACGCGAGTTACATTTGTCTAGTTTCAGGTGTTATATAATATAATTTATACGTTAATACACAAAAACAGGCATACCTTAATTTACTTTTGAATAGATATGGTAAGTTTTTTCTACTAAAAGAATTAAAATAAGGAAATCAGTTTTAAAAATAAACTATTAAAAATAAACGCTCGTTAAGACACTTGATTTTACAGTCATGTGCTCCATGTGGCTACTCTTTTGTTGCCGTAACAATAATTAAATAAAAATGATATGAAATTATATAATTTAATTTAAAAAAAATCTTACTTTGTATATATTGACGGTTTTTTCATTTAATCCTGTAGTCAAGAGGAGGTGTTCATGTTACACGCTCGCACGTTTACCGCACTCATACACATACGCACGCACATAAGCGGAGAACAGTTCAGTGCCCGAAGTTACCTGTTTATCACACCTGCAGGTTGTTCACATAGGGCAAAGAACGATACAGGTTTTGTCTTTATAGAACTGTTTGGTAAGTTTCTGTGGCAGAATTTTTACAGTGTACAAAGTAACTGATTTTAAATAATGGTTCTAAAATAAGCGCATATGGCATCCACATTAAAAAAAATGTAAAGTTTTAAAAACGCTTATCAATGGTTCGAACATGTTTATAACTACGGCAGTTAAATAACTCGAAACAGAGGTAGGATTTTAAAAACAATTTATTCAGGCCAAAGTGCTGTTACAACAAACATAGAGTTGGAGAAACAAGAGCACAATCATATGCACACTCGCTCACGAGCGCGGAACCTATCTTAATAAATTAACATGCTTTTACATTTTGTAACCAGTCAAGATCTGGAGAAGAAACACATAAGAGACTGTTCAGGCAAAGACTGACACATTTATCGCGAAAATCAACCCATCACCTCGTAACGGATTTCAACGGTTTTAAAAAATACTTTAACCGTACACACGCGCACACGGAAGATATAGTAAAATATAGGTCAGCAACGAACTGGGTACGGGATATAATACACACGTTCCTTTACTAAAACACATGTCAAAATGACGTCATTCTCTATGACGTTCTCGGTAACCAACGGTTTTTACATTGCCACATGATTTTAATTACGTCATACAATCGTGAGCACGTGCACATAAACAAACGCACAAGCGCGTACAAGCGCGCACAAGCGCGCACAAGCGCGCACAAGCGCCAATTTAACGATTTCTACGTCGCCCCAACATTCATGTCACGCTCCAATAATTTCGGAAACCATCCCCATCAAATCCCGTAACGGTTTTTTAACGGTAAGTCACGTTTTTTTCAAAAAACACCTTTACCCTTTGAGGACAACCGGCTATTTTAACACTTATATATATATATAATACGTTTTGTTGTTTAATAATTTAAAACAACATAGGTTATTCGATTACAATATTATTTATTAATTTATATCCAAAGCTTTTCGTTGGTAAACAGTACCAACATCATCAGGAATGAAAATTACAATCTGTAATTTTCATTCCTGTTGATGTTGGTACCGTTTAATTAACGAAAAGGTTTGAATATAAATTCATAAATATTCCTGTATTTGAATAACCTATGTGGTTTTAATATATATATATATATATATATATGGAACGTACAATGGTTACACTGTATGTAAGTACAATGTGATAAACTTATCTAGTCGAGTAGTTAGTAATCTCTAGTTAGTAATCCCTATAAATTGATCGTTTGTTCAATTTAATTATTGTTCAAATTTAAAAAATTAAAAAAGAAGAAACCTATGCATACACTCCGATGACAGCATTCTTAGCAGTTTAACTTGTGACACGTCTGTGTTGTGACATAAAGCATCTGTGTAAAGCATTTTATAGAACTTCCAAATCGATTTATATCTTTATTTTTGAGTAAATCTTATTCAACTTAAATTTTGAAAAAAATATTTTGTCTATATTAGGACAGGATCTTAACCTTAAAAGATTACAAAACTCTTTTTACAGCTGTCAAAATTACAAACCTCTTTTAAATTATTACAATATATAATCTGCCCTCGAGTGTCATTCAGCGCCCTAAGATTTTTCAAAACTTTGTTGCTAGTAATGTATTTATTTTCTTTGCATGAAATAAAGGGGAAAACTATTTTTTTATATTTTACGTATATTTAAGGACACAATTGAAAACGTACTTCAAATATGATAATATTACACTTATGCAAAATATACTAAAATTGTAAAAATACTTATTTGTGCTATATTATTTTTGAACTTCAAAACTACTTCATGTTAAAATTTACAAATGCAACTTTTTTCCATTTTATAATTTTACTGAGTTTTGTTGTTGAGTGTTAAAAATTACATGAATCACAACAAAATGTTATTGGTTACATTTATTTTGTATAAAACCACACGCGATTAAGCCAAATAGCCTGGATGACGTCACATGTCCTCGCTTCTGCAAATCATAAATATTTACAAACCACCTACATTTACACGTTTACCTTGCGCCCAAGGGGCAGCTTCTGGTGTTTGTATTGGTCTTGTGATGCAAGCACTATTTATACATGGGTAAATGCTGCATCCAGTGGCTACAATCTCTACCCAGGAACTCGTATCCCAATGTTAATCACGTGTTTTATTAAGACCAAAAGCTTTTTTTTTAAAACTTTTTAAAGTTTTATAGCCAAAATATATGGCCTACGTATCTGTGTAATAGAAATTTCAAGTTTGAGTGGAAAAATTTCTTTTTATCGTTGCAGGAGATAAAGCAGAGTCCAGAACAGGTTCTAATCATCCGAAATGATCAAAGGAGACTTTTTAATTAAAAAAAAAAAACATGTCTCAACTATTCTGTTATTGAGATCAACTTTTCCCTAAGAGGTTACATGTTTGTTCTTAGTTCACATGAGTAAAACAGGCAGCTAATTAGGCCAAACGTATATCATACACATATAAACCATATATTTTCTCAATTACGGACTGCGCTCCAAGGAAATCCGTTATAACATCTCTTGGAAGGCTGTGAATTCATCTACTTTTTACATAAGCCTAATATATAAACCTAAGGTGGACAAAGAAATAATGGAATATAGGAATAGGAATTTATAAATATATATAACCTCTATGTTTATACATACATATGTTTAATTTCAGATTATTTTTCTCTGATTAGATTTTTTGTTACACATTTATAACAAAAGGTATTTTATTTAAAGGTTGTTTTATTACCGGATGTGGCAACAACTGTGTTCTTCAAAATGGCTGTTGGTAGGTTGCAGAATCAGGACTGTTGGTATTGGATTGGTGACAATTATTTATAAAAATTTTGAGAGTGTTTATATTTGAACTTAAGATGGACTGATTGAATCACTCTTTCTTTTATTTTTTTCTTCAAGAATTACACTTAAAATCCATGTGACATAATAGCCAAGAATTTAACTCAAAAACGAATTGCATTTCACTTAAGATTAATTACAAAAATAAATATGGCTAGAATACAATATAACTTGTTAGAAATATATGAAAGGAATTGCAAAAACAGTTTATTCTTAAACCTAATCCGAGACCTATAAAGTGAAATAGGTTCTAATACTCAGATTTACGTCTCGGTTGCAGTTACACAAGGAGGTGACTTTACAAAAAAACGTTACATTCGAGCAAAACTTGATTTGATTTGAGTAAAAATCGTTACAAAAAAAATTTAAAATCCGGTTCCAAAACTTTAATGGCTTTTATGAAACACAATAAATTTTAAACCCAATTTAACACAAGCAAGGAATATGCTTGCACATGATAAATTTAAAGCATTTCAGAATGAAATTTGCTTGAAGTTATGACGCACGGCCAATGTGTCCCCGGCGTTGATAAAGGCCATAACATTAGATTCAGACCTGTGCAGGAAGTAAAATGGCTCTCGGCGGAGTAATTTGGTTTAATTTTTGGTGAAATGTTTCTTTTGTAGGTTCTTGCGGAACATTTTTTCATTTTTGCCGGGCATTGACTTGCAGGGAGTTTATAATAACACAGAGGTTAGACAGAATTAACCATCCGTTAGGAATTACTTTTCTTATATAGTGCTTATTTTACTTCAAAAAAATATTTTTAACAAAATATAAAATTATATAAAGTTTTCATATAAATTAAACAATTCGTTATTTACGTAAGTTTAAATACATGAAATTATAGGTATATACTAAAACAATGGATTTATTAGTTGCTATGGTGACTGTTTTACAAAGTATAAATAAGGTTGTACACACAAAAACAGCCTTTTTCTAATCCAACAAACTGTTGCTAGGTGATGAGAAATAGAGATGCATATTATGCTTGTATCAATTCTACTTACCAACATACAAAATAAATTAATGCATACTTCAAATAATTAATTTGCATCTTGTTCAAATCCGGCCTGTGTCAGTCGAGTTGATCCTTCAACCTCCGCCGTGATCAATTGTTTTGCAGTTACGTGTTGCCTGCTATTCACCAAATATTGCGCATGTTTCATGTGTATAAAATAATACTAATGCAAGGAACCGCCTAGGAAACATCTTTTTTATTACATTTCATGTTGACGTTGTTAAAATAATAAAAATAATAAAAATAAAGGCCTACAAGATTGTAAAAACCTTAACCCCTTACTGGTTTGTGACGACTATACTCGACACGAGCGGAATGCTGAAAAACGGCCGCTGCTGCGTATACACGTCACGTCAATGGCCTGATCTTATTTATTCCGTTTATGCCGCGTTTGCTCGACAAAGTTCATCCGAATGCCGTTAGATCGTGTGCATATATCTTGAAGCAAATGTTTTGTAATATGATATTATTTTTACCAATGTTTTTTTCGATTCAAGACGTTTGAATTGTCAGTTGCCAACGGTCAACCTGCTGTGCATTTGTGCTTGTCTATTCGTTTGCCATATTGTTTCATAGTGTTATTTATGCAATTTAATCATTTTATGTATAGTGTAGTTAGTGTTTAAAGTTATTTATAGTAAAAAAAAAAAAAAAAAAAAAAAAAAATTATATTTCTGTTTACTTTTTCAAGAGAGATATTTCTTGAACTTTGGCTTTAGGTTATAAAGGTATTCATACATTCTATAAAATGGATGAATTTTTGAGTGACAGACAATTGCATGAATTGTTGTTAGAAAGTGCTTCTGATAGTGATCCAGAAGATGAAATAGATGATTTAGGGGAGGAAATTGAGATAGAAGACAATGCTCCTCTAGTATTAGGCCCTCAGGTGCAAAATCCAAACCCAGTAAATGCAACTGCTGTCCTTCCAAATCTAAATAGCTTTGTTTGGGAAAACTACCACTCTGCTGGAAAAAAAATTAACTGAAAAAGTTTTCACTGGAGATCCAGGAATAAAGGTAACGATACAAAATGATAATGATCCATATGAACTATTCAAGTTATTTATCAGAGATGAGTTGGTTGATATTATTGTGCAACAAGAATTTTTCACAGAAAAAAGAGAAAATGCCATGAGGAGGTGTGCTGTGTGTTCCAAGCATAACATACGGCGTGAGTCACGTTATCAGTGTAATGAGTGCGACGTGGCACTTTGCGTTTCACCATGCTTTGAAATATTCCACACACAGAAAAACTTCTAAAATTGTAGACTTGTGATGTACAGTTTTAGCCTAGTGTTTTTTTCTTTTTTTCTAGTATTAGTGAATATATGGATATGTAGAACTGAAATTCTGTAAAAAACGTCAAAATGTAAGTAAATTTCACTTTCTTCCATAAAAATATTTTTTTTAAATTTTGATTTTATGTTTAATAGTTGTGTAATATTATAACAAATAAAAATAAGTAATAAAAAAAATAGGCCCTTTTGGGTTGTTAAAGTGAAATTTAAATCGACCGTTAAGGGGTTAATATAGAGACTGGCTCCAGAACATAGAATTCCAAAAGCTAAGATATCGTGAGTGACCGTTATTCTAAAATAGGATTACTCTATTTTAAAAAAAAACAAACTCTATCTCACAAACAGATCTCACAAATAAAGGGCAGATTTTTAATGCAAAGTTTAACAGCGTTCAACTTTTAGCACTTTTGTAACTATTTTAAATTGTTTAGGTATTTTAAATTTGTGAGATAACGTAATTTCAAACATCGTTATTGCAGCACAGCAAATACTTAAAGCCGTTTCTATCCTATGGCCCCATTTTGTAACGCCCAAATTACATGGTGCACAACTAAAACAGCCCCACCTTTAGTGTTTACGGTAATGGCTGCCGATGCTGGCTAACTGCATAGGTAAACGCAATACAAGTGCATTCTGACGTAACTATATTTATTCTCGGCGACCTGGATAACATTTGATGTTATGGCTACAATATGTAGTCGCAATACAGTGCGAACGCTATACGGCTTAATGTCGTGACCAAATTGCGTTGTCATTAATTTTCATATGTAAACGTGGTTGAGTAAACTTGTTACTGAACTTAAAAATTTTACAAGTCATAAACACTTATGTTTTTAAAACGATTCGGTATTTAAACTATAAATTAGCTATTAATAGTTAAATTTGTTCATTTACTTAATAAATAAATTAGATATTTCACACAAATTATATGCAGTTTATTACTTTATTTTATTTTAAACCTTACTTTCCCTTCAAATAACTAACTCAGAGTATTTTCTTATTGACACTAAACGACATTTCTATTTTTCAGAGCTGTTACTCAACTTAAGGCAACTTTTGTTCTACAATGAGTCATTTAAGTCAATTTTATCTTGTTGACATTAAATCACATTTCATATCACATGGGATAACTCAAAGTGTTCTCTTATTGGCATTAAGCCCTTATAGGCCATTATTAGTCTATACCTTAGTTTTAATTTTTTGTTAATTCAAATTGATTTTTCTATGGTATTAGAGTATACACATGTTATTCATGTGTTAAGCCAAATTATTCTTACAATCATTGGGATGTACATGTTGGAACTAAATTTTTTTATGTAATCCTGTTAAGACTGGTCTAGTATTTTTTCCTGAAGAGAATAAAAGTTTTCAATTATATCAGATATGACGTCATACGCACGAAAGATGTGGGAAATCTCTAAAAGTTCTGCTAGGGATAATATCAGTTCATAATGATTACAGATTCCTTTTACCTTAGAGGTTATTCGAATGTTATCTTTAAATAATTTTCAAATGCATTCTATTTTACATTTGTATACGTAGTTCAATTGTATGATAAAGCGGAAGTTTTTAAATGAGCATAATTGTCTAATTTATCTACTGTGCTGTGCATTAGAAGTAAATGAAATTGAAAGAACATTATTTTTTTCCAATATTTTGTATGTATATATATATGTATGTATGTGTGGGTGTGTGTGTTACGTCAATTCACATATGAAGAACTGTTAGATTTAAATTTAAAATTGGTTTTAAATTCATAAATATGGGTTTTAATTAATTAAAATTAAAACATATTTGAAATTAAAAACAAATTAATGAATAAGAATATGTTTATCGAGTACATATTAAAAATTTACTAAAATTTAAAGCTCGTATATTTCACGGTTTAAAACGTTTTCGTCTTGAAATGTTTCCCCAGAACTTCAAGACAAAAAAATCGCTGAAATACGGTATTTAGAAGTTAAATATTTTCTTAAATAAAAAAAAAACTTTGCGAATAAAAACAAAAGAACACAACTTTATTTAATCTGAGTTTACAAATAAAATTGTAGGCTAATTTTTGTTTTAATTGAAAGTTAGCTTGTAACAAAGAGGTATTTAGGCATATTTATGAAAACAATTTAAATGAAACACGTGTAAGCATGACTTTTCAATTATCTTTGATAAATAATTTGCCATAATATTTAGAATTGGTTTCAGTTAGAAGCCTTTGTTATTCAGCACGTGTTAGAGTGTAAAAGATATACGATTTGGATGTCATTCAAACATTTCCCAGTCGGTAATAACACACCATGTTACATTGTATATTGAAAACATATAATAGATAACATAATTATTTTGCCCATATTTTATTTGTAAAATGTCACGTTATGAAATCGTTTATTATATGTAAACTAGTCCAGTGTTTACTTCTACAACTCCTATGCACTATCCATAAAAATTTCTTATACCCAAAAAAATATTGTAATTTTTTCGTCTCTAGGAAATAATAAGTAATCTAATACAAAATCCTGGTCACTCATCAAAGTTTTGGTTATAATTTCATACTAGTTACTCATATGTCGACCACGCAAGTAAACCCGTTTAACTTAGTTGGGGTTACAGGACACCTGTAAACTTTCATCTAACTTTGTACTCACTAGCAGAAGTATTACCCTGTTAAATTGAGTTTGTGTGAAAGTGCCCACGTAACTTCAACTAAATTATGTTAGTCGAACATAATTTATAGAGAATTCAACGTTCATTTGAGTTTGCTCCTAAGTATAAACTACCATATTGCTCAAGAACTTTGAACGTTAAATGATATAAATGTTTTTTTTTAATATTGTTTAAAATACTTATTTTATTTTAAAAAAAGTGTAAAATGTCTCTTCTGATACTCGGTCACGTTGTGGACCGTTTCGAACGTTAACAGATAGAGGTGTTGGCCTTGAAGAGGTTTTTCAAAAAGGACATCTTTTATAACTTATGGACTAGAACTATACTGAGTGCTCCACTCTTTTATTTTTAGTCATAAGATTTCCATTGTTTTCATGTAGAAGAAAACATTATTATTTTTTTTCGAATACTTACGAAATAAAATCATGTTTAAAAAAAGTGTATTATTTATTTTACTACTTTTAGTCTATTATTTATATGATTGATTATGCTTAAATTGCTAGACCCCTCAACTTCCGTGGGATAATATTTCGCTAGAAAACTAGAAATAAATGAAATATCTATTATAATAACCTGATTTAATTTCATAACATAATTATTAAAAGATCTTTTGAACAAAACATTAAAGTTGATGAAGAGGGCTCGGGAGAAATACAGCTTCAGATAAGATATTGGGAAATTATCAAACAATAATTTAAATATTAATAATAAAACCCATAACATAAAATAATATTTTCAATGCCACCTGCTTATATAAGGCTGTATTTGCCCTATCCAAGTACTAAGTAATTCCAATAAAAACATCCTTCTAACTACATTTAAAATTATAAAACTATTTTTTGTGGTAGAATTGAAAATTAAAAATAGTTTAACCTAGAAATTATTGGGCATCATTTTTCATGATTGATGAAGCTTTGAAATGATTAATATACTCATCTTCATTTTTGTTAGGAATATTTCAAGATGTTTGAGAGCATTTTTCTGCCATTCATAACTTTTCAATATTCTCTTCTCTTGACGCGTTTCGGATTAACTAAATTTTCAAAACTTCAATAGTACTGGTCGCCCAAATTTTTAGCTCGTCTTTATATACCGTTAGCCACGCCCCCACTCCAGCCACTTCCAGACCTCAGAAGAGAATATTGAAAAGTTAGTACTCAAACTTGAAAAGGAAATATTGAAAAGGAAAAATGTACTCAAACATATAGCTGAATCTATGATAATAATGTGTGCGCACTTTATACCTAAAATCTTCTTTATTTTTTTCTATACAATCTGAAACTTAGATAAACACCAAATAACTACACAAAGTATTTATATATTCAGAATAAATTAACACCTGATGTACATTCGGTCATAAGGTAGAATCATACGTTCATACCTTGTTACAGAAATTTAAGCCTACATTAAGCGTTTTTAATTTTTATAGTGAGTAAATAATTGGAGTTTTCAGTGTGTTTAATTTATTAATGTTCCACCGTTGTACAAAAAAATAGTAAAATATCATTCGGATCAGTTACTCGTACAATATTCGAAATCTAGGTTTTATGCCCAACATGTTTCCATTAGTTTGTAAATTTGCTAGTTTTGTAAAATACAAAAGTTTTAAAAATGTGATTGGATTTATTTCATTATGGAACACTTGAAATACAGAAGATATTGACACTAGCCTTACCTGATGGATTACTTTTTTTTAATTTTTATTTTGAGGTCTGAGTTGTGTAGCGTAAATTTTGTTTTTGTAGTCTTCTTTTTCTATCACCTAAGCTACTCAACTCATCTACCCCGTTGATTATTAGGAATTCTGTTTCCTGTCCTGTTAACAGGTAGGTACTTAGTTTTTGCAAAGTCAACTTAGATCTCTCATTGTTAAGCTGTTCCTACAGATCTTCACGCAAGTGGACTCAGTTTCTATACATCAGCGTTACTTGAGTATATACACATACGGAATAATTAGTGATTGTTTTTAAAGTGATGCTTCCATACTATTACGTATAGTCGTCCACGAATTATTGGGTTTTCTAGTTATTGCTATTTTGAACGGTGTTGGTGCTAGAGTGGGTGGTGCCAGAGTGGACGTGAGTGGCTTTGCAGAGTAGATATTCCGTTCTCTTTCCAGTTTTTATGGATTCTTTCCACAAATTTAACTGAATTTCTAAGAATTCAGGAATTCTAAGAATTTTCAGTGAGCTTATATGTCCATGATTGTCGTCCAGGTACAGAACAGTAAGTAACTTTCTTCCCAAACAGCATATAAAAGTTTATTTATAATACATTCCAATTTGTTTCAATAAATTGTAAATAAAATATGTAATAAAATATTTGAGTGGAGAAAGAGCAATCTCTACAAGGAGAAAAAATACAATGTACCAGTTAATAGGACTGGCTGACAGAAAAAATTTAAAAAATACGAAAAAATGAAAAATAAAGTAATTAATAGAATCTAGGTAATATAGTAACAATAAAAAATGTAGATAACACCAATATAAAACCTTTGTCAGATGTTACAGATTTTATTAAATAAAAAATCTATTCATTGAATTTCATTGAAGTTGTTTCATAAAAAGATGTGTTCCTCAGCTCATCTATATTACCTGAAAACCTTTGTGAGAAATATATAACAACAAAATAACAGTAGTTAATATTCATGATAGTGAATTGTGCATTGTGATCGTAACCAATGGTATTATGTTTTACATTTTTAATCCTCCTATGGCGGTGTGTGCCAGGGTTAGAGTAGTGTTTCACATATTTTTTTATGCCCCATCTAATTACTTCAAATGCTTCCCCCCTAAAACTCATCGCCTCTCCTCAATTAGTCTATTATTACCTTGTTTCTTCTATTTATTTTAATAGTTTTGTTACTTAGTGGTAAAACTTTAAGTATATGTCATCTTTTTCCTGTATCATCATCTTTTCCATTTTGAAGTCCCCTCTTAACAATCTTCTATCGGAGAGAATACCATAGCAACACGGGATTAACCTGTAATACGGCCTCCGTAGAACAAAAAAAAAAGATAATAAACCCAGAGAGTAGAAACAAATGGAAATTTACGCCTAACGTTAAGTCAGGTGGATTTAAATGAAGAGTTGACGCCCTCTAGGAACATTGCATTGGAAGTAATGGGGAAAAGAAACGTTCGCTACCGATATACACAGGTAATTGGTTGTTGTACAGGGAACAATTGTAATTTGTTCCTTGTGTTGAACAAACCGAAGCCAACACGAAAATGGTCAATAAATAAGAAAATGTGTGATACTTTAACCAGAAATATTTTACTTTAAAAAAATGCATTACTTTAATACGCAAACTTTTTAAAGAATTGATTCATGTACAAAATAGTACTTTCCCTATAATACGTTGGAAAGTCTAAAAGTTATAGTGGTTTATTTATGTTGAAACTTTTTTACATGTTTTATTCAAAGAATATGTGTTGAAATTCCGTTGTAAGAAATATCTTTGTCAAATGTTTAAAGTTTATTTTCCATTTTTTTGCTAGCTGTTTTCTAATTTATGCTTGATTGCTGTTTTTTATTATATTTGTTTTCTATAATTTTACTCAAGTACAGAGGGTGTGTTTGTGTTGAAGCTCTATCTGTCATGTTTTAGTCAAAGAATATGTTTTTATTTTATTTTAGGTTTAAAAATTTTACTTCAAGAAATATCCTTAGTTAAATGTTTAAAGAATTTTATATTTACATTCTATTTTATTTTTCTTTATATTAATTTTCTAATTTAAACCCGATTGTGGTCTTTTTATCCCGTTTGTAGCTTGTAAATATACGGAATGTGTCTATGGAATATAATTTAACAAAAAATATTTATCAGTCAATTGTTAAACACTTAACAGTTATGTACGCTTTGATTATAATAATTGCCTGAAATATTACGTATACGTGAAGACGTAAGTGTTCAATGCAACATCCACGCTACTGAATTACCAACATAATTGAGCAAAAATCTCTTGTGCAATTACTGACAACTCAGCTCTTTTATTTAGCGTGTACTATTGTTGCTTAATATATACATGACGTGTTGCTGATTCCATGAGCTCTTATTTGTATAATTTAACCAAACATATTGACACTGGAATGCAGAACACATGGAATTACTAATTAATTTCCCGTTGGTGGGCAATTCTAGATACTACATTACATAATCATTTATTCTAGATTATATTAGAACAATACGACTTTAAATTCACATGTTTTTGGCTTTAGGACGAATAACCGGTATCACTGTAATCACCTGGGAATTTTGTGAAAGGATTGTTATTTTTAGTTAAATACATAAAATATATCAAAATTTAAGGAAAGCTATAATAGTTTCACTTAAAATGGTGTACATAAAGTAACCTACTCTCTATCAAGGTAATTAAGATGTGAGGAGATAAGATTAAGTGAAGACCATAAAGATTCCTTGGTACAGAGAAGCCGAAGAAGCACGACGGCACCAGGTGGGCGGTGTTGCTTACCTGAAGCAAACTAGCCAGTATGAGGAATCAATTGAAGGAGGGGAAATCTAATTGTTAAAACTAAACTTCGAATACACCAAACACGTGAGAATTGGAAGAAATAAACCAATTTGGAATTGAAGACGGCAACGTAATCAACTTGAAAACGTTATTAATCGCTAATATTATAAATGACAAAACAAGTGGCACATAAATGATTATAAGTGACACTATTCAAAACAATTAAAGAAAACAATCTTTAGGGACGAAATTGAATTATTATTTACAACATTATACTTTTTAAATACAAATAAATTTTAAGATCATACGTAATAGCAAACTCCTCTTTCCACTAAAGATGTAACTTGGCATTATTTATTTTTAGGTTATGTCAGGATATATCTGAGAGGAAATTGAAAAGGTTCTATTTTTCCGACAAACAACCCTTGGACGTGACATACACTCCAAATCAAGTCCTTCGAGGTAGTTTCATTGTACTTGAAAACAAGTTTCAACGGGTAAGTGAAAGGAAAACTTTGCCTTTTGAATGTTTACGAATCGATTTCATTGTTACGTAATGAAAAAGGTTTATTTAATCTAACTATTTGATAAAAACAGACGGTATTTAGTTCCATTTTACTTATAGTTGGTAAACCAATGAAGAACGCAAGTTCTCAATAATGCACTTTGTAACCGTACATGGTTTTAATTTCGAGCAAAAATGGCTTAAACAACCGTTATTTTAAAAAAATTGGTTTAAAATAATTTTATAAATTTTATGTCGTATAGTTAAAATTTTTATAAAGTTTAAACTATACTACATAAATTAAAATCATTATTTTTTGCTAATACTAAAAATGGAATTTTGAATTTCTAAAATTACTTTAACGACATCTATATTTTACTAATTATTATTTTTAAATTCTGATAATTCTTGAAACTTATATTTTCATCAAATGTAATTTTTGTAACACGATTTTAATAGTTTCAAGCTATTCATTTTAGTGGTTAATTTATCTATTTTAAATGTTTAAAGTCTGATAATTCTAAAAACCTCTGCTTAAAGCAACAATAATTTTTACCTAACTCTTCCACACCCTTTATTTTACAGTACTTTTAATTTCTAAAATTATTTAATTTAAAGTATTTTCTGGTTTATTCAGCTATTTTGTTCATAAATGTCTGACAATACTTAAGACTGATATTTACAGCATAAGCATTTATTACTTTATTTCTCAAATCCCTTTTTAATAATGGTTTTAAGCTTCTACAATTAGTTTTATTTCTCATTTAGGGCTGTATTGAAATATATTTATTTTTAAAATCACATAATTCTAGGGACGCAAGCTTATAGCATATGTAATTTTTATTTTAATTCACTAATACATCCTCCTTTTAAACGTTTTTTAGTTTCTAAAGTTTAATTTATTGTTGTTACTGATTTATGTCTGTATTTTTAATTTAATTAGCACTAATAACCCCTATTTTTTTAGGCTGTATTTTTTTTATGGATACAGCCTATGTAATTTTTATTTTTAATTTCTTTACAAAGTTACTCATTTTCAAAAAGCTTCAATAATCAATACTAATAATGTGTATATTGTCTGGTTTTTGGGATTTCGCAAATACAACCCACCTGCAATATAACATATGCGATTATTTCCTTCAAAACGTTACGTAGTATTGAGCGATTCTTTCACTCAGAAGATTGGTCACGAAAAGTTGTCGATTACATTAACAGTTAAGACACCAAATACAATTTGAGGTTAGTAAATCTGTAACCTGTAAATCTGACGTAATAGAAGTGCCTAGCGCATGTACTAGATATATTGATAGATAGATTATTGTGTATTATTCCCTTGATAACGATTCCTCAGAATTATAATATACACATTTAACCGTTACACTAATACTGTCTCTTTACAGTTTATTATTTTTTCATCTAAAGCAAACACGAAAAAACTTTCAAGTTTGTCATTTTTTAAGAATTATACTTGTTGTTCATTAGAAATTTAAATCAGCAACGTTTATTAAAAAAAAATTAGGAAAATCACATTTTATGAAAAATATTTTTTCCAAACGATTTAATAAATATTCAACTAACAATTAACGAGAAGGCTTAGATAATCTCATTCACAGGGTTCTATAGCAGCCCTCCAAGCTTACCTGAATAGAGGTATATTGTTCAACAATGCAATTTGATCCCTCCAGCCTTAACAAAGTTCCTGAACTGGACCAAATCTGCGCTTTCCAGTGATTGCCAGCACATGTCAACGTGACTTGCGTTGAGTGTGCAGACAAATTTGCTAGGGAGGCTAGACGTTTGAAAAATGAAATAATCATTAATGTTACCCTATTGACGGCTAATGTAGTAGCCACGTTCAAACTAAGCATATTTTAATGCCAATGTAACATCAGCTCTGTAACGTCAATGAGGCTCAATCTTTAATAAATCCATAGTCTGAGTGTTCATCCCGGAGGAATGAACATTGAAACAGAGGGTAAGAAAATCTAGCGAAACTGTCACAGCTGCCCAGACAAAAAACTGATTGCACCCTTCCTACCTTATACATTACTGAAGCCTTATATTCGATAGTGGACCATTATACGCGACAATATAGTAAGCCATCCCCACGGATTATCTAAAGAAGATCAGTCATTGTCACGTCAGCCCCATCACAACTAACTTTTCTAAATATTCTGTATCAAATGGGCAAGAATACAGTAGAAGGTTTCTATTTAAACGTTTTCCCTCTTTTTTTGGGCATTAATTTCAATATAGGAAATATCTGGGCATCACTGAACATTTACTCTTATTCACTTTTTTAACCCAACAAAGTACATATCTCTTATATGAAACTCACAGAGTTCTTTTTTGTTTATATCACTTCCTAAACGTAAAATTAGGTCATGCAAATTTACTGCAAAACGTTATACCTTTTGCTTCTGTCTAGATATCCTATCGTATAATTAATGGAAACTTTTACTGAAAGAAATTGAACAGTAAATTTCCTCTCCCGCCGTTGGGACACAGTTGCTGCTAATATTAAACTCTTAGTTGTTTTAAGGGGCGTAAATGCCTTTTCTTTAATTGTTTAACTTTTCCTTAAAGAATGTTTTTTCTTTTGAATTACGTAGATTATTTGAGATACAATAAGCGTTGTTAAATGTTATAAGAGGATTAAAAATTGTATTAAACAATAATTTAATTATTTTAAATATCAAGAAAAATCTGTAAACTTTGAAGTGCATATTAATGTACATAAAAATAAATTGTGAAATTATGGATCTATGTATTTGTTATCTAGGTAGGTGTTTTATTTTTGTATTGATTAAAAACTTTCTCCTACGTCTTATGATAGCCAGTCATCACTCCCCTCGTTGTAATCATAGGTTTTCATCCCACTTTCTGGTTCTAATTTCTGGACTTATATCTTCTCTGCAACTAAGGCGAGGATAATTTATTCCTTGTTTGTTTGTTTCTTTCTTCTATTTTTAATCTACATTTCCTTCCAATGAAACCTAAGTGCTAGTCGAAAGTATCTTTTTTTAAATAAAGACCAGACTTTTAAAGAATAATTTCAAAATTCCTACAAACGTATACAAGTGGTTTATCGTGGATAAGAGCTACAATATTCTGCCTCACTTTACCCAATATCATATTTCTATAAATGTGTCTGAAGCAGGGTTTTGTGGTTTTACTTTGAAAATGGATTTGTAGACTTGTAAAGTGTATTTCTCTAAACTACAATAGGGAAAGTATCTACTGCCTCCTTTAAGCCATAATTATTCCTTTGATCTACATTGTAAAATATTGATGAATACAGCAAAATATTCCCCACGCGACTAAACACCACTGACAGACGTTAATAACCTAGTGTTTATCAAAGGTTAAACGAATTAATGAAGGAAGTTTATATTCCTTTATACAACAAGGGATTCAGTAATAGCCCCTCCTGTGCTGAGGCGGGAGGACGCACAATTTATGGTCCAATTTCATCTGGGAAGAGGCCAGATTATTTATCCTGCAGGATATCTAAAACAAAAAAAAACATGTTGCAGTATATTTAGTCCGAAATTGTTTATCAGATGTTAATTTGTAATCATAGGAATGATATTTGGATGTAAAGACTATTTATTTTCAAAATGCCTTCTTACAAATGTCTCCACAGAAGACTATTAAATGTATTTATTCACTATTATAACCACAGCATCATTCCATTTCTCCAAGTATCCCATCATGCTTCTGCGGACTTTTTTCAAAACGATGAATGTGATGCACGTCTGACTTCTGCTGCATCAATTTTAAGCTCCATCGATTACCACTACGAAATCAACCTGGACCTATCCAACCCGTGGCTGACCTTGAATATGTGCTGTCTTATCTGAACCTGGCTCGAAATACGCTGCGTTTGGCCACTGGTTTTATACTACAGCGTGTCTATAAATGTAGCTTTTCTTAAAACTGATTTCCTTCCTCGATTGTTTCTTTTTTTTCTTCCTATGGACTACATTTCCTTTCCTTGTAAGGGTCATGCCAAAGGGCTTGTATGTCTCACAATATCGAATTATGTTTTTCATCTTTCAATGTCAGGACCAGCTTTAAAACAGGTGTTGGCTCCTGTAAGACATATATGTGTTTTTCTAATTTTTATTATCTAGGTTTTAGTTAATAATATTTTGCAACGTATGAGATATGACCTATGCAATTGGAGAGCAGAGTATGACTAGAATAATTATTCTGTGGTTAAGTGGTAATAAATAATACCCAAACCCTGTAACCACAAGTACTTATATTCTAACTAATGTCCATTTCGGATACCAAGTAACCATCATCAGAGCCAATGCAAACAATACCATAATATTTGAATGGTTTTTCGTTCCTCTGTGGATGGTTGCTTTATAACCGAAATGAACATCAGGATAGCAAAAAAAACGTTTTTGGTTAGAGGATTTGGGATATTATTTATTGCATATTATTGTTCCTTGCAATTATGTCAAGAGATTCATTTTTACATGCTCCTAACATCTGACCTAATAAAATAAACTCACTGTAATTATTTCATCTATCTCCTAAGGGACAAAAACTAAACATTTTTAACTTACCCGACGTGTATTAATGGTGTTTATTGATTGATAGTGTAAAGAAATCTAAAGGCATTATTACCAACCTATTTATAATTAAAGTTATACCTAGTTTTGCAGTGACGTATCGGCAATGACGGAAATGTACAAGAGTAAACAAAAATGGGTTTTCTGCGTGCGGCAAGTAGAGCCTATATCTAGATTAGGGAGAGAGTACCTGACAGAAGAATGAGAGAAATAATGAGAGTAAGACATACAATAGTAGATGAAATCCTGATGATTGATTTCCTAAACATATCCTAAGTTGGACTATTTACGGTAGAAAAAGATGCAAAATGAAAGAATTTGTTAAACCCTATGGTTGAACCGAGTGTAGTTACGCCTGGGTATCGGAAGATGTATTGGAAAGTTTTAAACAATCCAGCATTAGTAGTATAACTGATTCTTCCATAAAGACTAGACGGGTATCTTTAATTTTAATGTTCAAGTACATTTGCGCTGCAAAACTTCAAGCATAAACTGTGAAATATTTAACGTTTAATTTTTACATTTTTCAAAACTGTACTATTTTTACAAATCGAAAGTATTTTCTGAAACATATTCTTACGAGTGTTTATATAATTCTACAAAGTGAAATGAATTGTAAAACAAGAAAACGAATAAACATGAAACACATAAAAATATTAGTCCATAACCATACACTGTAAGTGAGAAAAATGCTATTCCTTTATTTTTAAGATTTCATCAATATGCTAAAAATATTATGCTTGGATTTTATCTCTACCTGTTCCTCATAGGGCTTATATTTATTTTTAAAAACATTTTATTGAAATAATTTCGTGTTAGATATTTCTGGAAATTTATGTTTTTTTTCTATGTAATGAGTTATTAGATTATTTACTTTCTTATGTTTTTGATAATTTGTACATTTTATACCATAAATGCCGCTTATGTCAAAACCATTTAATTTAATGTATGTATTTAATATATTATTTATTTTGTTGATTGTGTAAATAGTTTACCATTATTGTCTTTAAATAAATCTTTATTAGATTTGATTTCGTATCCGGTAATTATAAATATATTAAATATAAAATATACAGGGAAAAATAAATTAAATTTCCCAATTTTCAGAAAACTAACTCAAACGAATAAAATAATACCTAATTACTCAGACCATCTATATAATCACAAAATGGCAGATTTTATAGTTTATAATACAGAATGTTTATAATTCCATTAAATCATGTAAACAACATGAAATAAATAAATATTATTTACCAAATAGCAATTAGGAATGGATATAAAATAGAAACAGTTAATAAATTTAATAATATTATAACTAGAAAATGAGAAAATAATTAAAATAAAAACGAATAAACAACAAATAATAAAGAAACATAGAAAATAATAGATAATGGCAACGGAGCTTCTGAAAAGCACCTCACATTAAAGACCTCACATTATTTTGAAAAAGGAGCTTCAGTGCTTATTACGTTGCTACATTATATAGAACGTAGGATACATGCTGAAAACCGAGTTATTAGATTTCATTTTAATATCTATATAATAGTTATATGATATTTAAATATGTTGAAATAACTATAATTAATGAAATATTTAATTATAAAATAATAATTAAATAATTTAAAATATCCTTGTAAATCTTTGTTTTTAAAAGGTTTTACAAACGTCTATATCACAATTACGATACAAAATAATATCACTAAGATGTTTTTTCAGTAAGAAGAAAATTCGAGTATCTCTGTCATTACTTTACTACTACAATTACTTCCAACTAATGACTAAGGTGGGGTTACTTGTTTTCAACCTGTTTAGAGATAAATCTGTCCGGAAATTGAAAAGGTTCTATTTTATCCAACAAACACTGGAACGTGACTTACACCCTAAATCAACCCAATCGACGGTAGGTCCATTATACTTGAGATAGATTCTCATCATAAAAATAAAAGAAATCCTTTGCCTTTTAAATGTTTTACGAACAAATCTGATTAATGGTTACATTGTACATCTAAATTGAGAAAGTGTCAATGTAATTTATTTAAACTTATGTGAATCTGAGTAAAAAGGAAATGTGATAAAAAATGCGTTTTAATAACAATTTATACTTAAACAAGCCTAACTTTAAATTAGTATTTAACGTAATGTATAAGAGCTTTCTAGAACAAATTTACCTTCGTTTTTATTAATACTTTTAAAGTTATTTCGCTTGTTATTTAAGTGGTAAATATTTTATTCTTTACTCAAAACGTCTGTAAATATAGAGGTCTTCATCAACAACATATATATGGCACACGTATTTGTATTCTCTCTGGTTTTTCCATTCCGAAAAGCACAGATTTTAATTGGTGAACTTGACAAAACGAATGTTATTTTGCTATTCACATTGTACCTAAAATGTTTAAAACGTGTGCAACACCTTTCTGTTAAAGCTAGCACTTTAAATTGTTTAGAAAGTTTTTCATGATTCTTTTTGAATTGCGTTGACGTAATTAACAAAACAAATTATGACTTCAAAGTACTTAACCATAATTAATGCATCCAAAATAACGATATTTGTCACGTTAACTTTAAAGCAACTACGTTTTACTCTAAATTATTATATGCTGTGAGGAAAGCGCATGGATAGTATGGGTTATGTGACTTGAAGCCCATTTGGCGCTACACTTGTGTTGCACCTGCACTCAACGCAATCATTATCCTAACACCTAAGAGGCGTAACTTCTATAATAGTTGAAGAAAATACGATTTTGTAATTTTTAAACTTCTATAAATTGTACACGGTAACGGTAAAGATTATAAATATTTGCTCTCCTGTATAATGTATTATGTAACTGTAAGACTAAATTATTATTGTAATATGAAAGATTTAAATATATATTTCTGGCACAAGTACCAGAAATTATGTGCATACTTACACACACACACACACACACACACATATATATAGTATTAATGATTTATTTTGTTACATTTATATCATATTCTAATAATCTTACCCTTCCTATAATCACACCTTTAGATTTCTAAATAATTCAACAATCGTAGAATAATAACTAATATTACCTATATTTAGTTACCTGACATTGAGTGTTTTACAGTTTATGGTTCCTAACACAATAAAAAATAATAAATACAGATTTAGATATCCCTCTATCAGGTTGTTATTTTGGACGTCTATAAAATAGAAGAGGTAATAAAAAACTTGATGGAAATTCATAAATCCAATGACTTTAATCTTATGTATTCTGGCAAATTTAATTTTATGTACTTCTGAATCCATCTAATCTAATAAATTTAGTTATTAATGTCTGCGAATCATGAATTCACTAGTTCCTGGCTGTTAGATTCTTCACTTCATTTTTAGATACTAATCAACCTAACTTTACTTCCCCTATCTTTTTAGTATCTGCCCTAATTCATTACATGTCGCACCTTTATAGATTCTTTACATAAGAAAAAAACAAAAACTCCTTTTTTAAATCCCTTGAAGATTCTAACCAAAACTGACACTTTTAACACATTTTCAGCATTATGTAGCTATATCGTATCCCTTATATCATTATAATATAATAAATATCCTAATCTATATATACATATATATATATATATATATATATATATATATATATATATATATATATATATATATTTGTTACAAACAAAAATTAAATGAAGAATTAGATAACATTACAAAAATAGCAATAGGAAATGGATACAACAAACACATTATAAAAAATAGATACAATAAATTCACAAAAAACCTAACCTCAACACAACACTACAACCGGAACACAAAAATAATGAAAATAAAATCTACCTAAAATATAAATACACCAATAACAAAATAGAAAAAATAACAAATATATACAACAAAGAATACTACACTCCAACATACAAACCAAACAACAAAATAATAAAATATCTTAATAACACAAACCACAAAACAAATTCAGAAAAACATAACCTATCAGGAATTTACAAAATTACATGCAACAACTGTAACGCTTTTTACATAGGAAAAACAGCCAGATCATTTAAAATAAGATTTGAAGAACATTATAGAGCATTCAAAAACAAAAATTCAAAAGTATCAAATGTTGCAACACACCTAATATCACATAAACATGAAATAACAAATTACGAAAATAACCTAACCATACTTGAAATAAATAATAACCCAATAGAACTAAACTCACTAGAAAAATACCACATTTATAAAAACATACGCAACAATTTAATGAATCTACAAACAACATATACAGAAGACATACTATATAAAAACATCATACACACAGATCAAGAGAAAGTGCGTGTAACGTCAACAAATACCAATATCACGGACCGAACATCTACACCAGAAAAATATCAGTGATTCGACAATGGTCAATTGACCGAAAGGTGCCTCATCACTCAAGGTAAAATTATTGCACTTAATGGTAGATAAAATTACTTACAATAGTAATATATTAACTTCATATATATATATATATATATATATATATATATATATATCCATGTGTGTGTGTGTGTGTGTGTGTGTATTGATATTCTCTAAAGGTAAGAACACTGTCAACTGCTAAAATAAATATATTACAAAAACTCATGGTAATGCAATGTATGCAAAATTGTAACAAGAAAATATAACATACAAAACTGATAAACTATATATATCTATTCATGCCGTTCGCAGTATAAAGTATTTCAACAAGGATTTTAGTTGACAAATTTGCCAGTCAACGTTCTAGATCAATATTAATTAATGTGATCTCCATTAAAGCATTAGAATTATCGAGTGTTGAAGTTTGATTGTTTAAATACATTATAGTGTAATTGGTGTATACAAAAAAAGCATATATATATATATATGTGTGTGTGTGTGTGTGTGTGTGTGTGGTGTTTGTGTGTATATATGTAAATATACATATAATACTCGTATATGTTTAATTAGAAATTGATAAATCTGTAATATTTGATTTAGAATAATACGAGAACTTAATTGTTCCTGCAATTTATTAAAGGGTAATCAGGAAAGTGCAATAATAATATGAGTTATGTCACTAGATGCCCATTTGCGCTACGCTTGTACTGCACCTGCACTAAATGCAAACATTATCGTAAAACCTAAAGGTGAAACTTGTATAATAGTTGAAGCCAACACGATTGTGTACTTTATAAACTTGTAGGAATCCTATGAGGTAACGATCAAGTGGAATAAATGTTGGTCTTGAGTGGTGATGGCTTTTTAAAATAACATCAACTATTAGTCTAAAACAAAGTGGATATTTTATTTTAAATATACGTTAAATATATATATATATATATATATATATATATATATATATATATATATATATATATATATATATATATAACTATAATACAATCAATTAGATAATATATTTAAAATTATAAATTGTATGTACAACAGCGACTTAAAAGCCAATATACTTCATGGTAAGAAAACGCTTATCTTAAACATTTCTAAAACATAAACATGGTATTAACATCTCTGCGCTGTGACATTGTGAGATGTTGAATGCGTAGACGAATCTGGGGTTGCTAGCGTTTTCCAAACCACTCATATATTGTTAAAGATCATTTCTGAATATCCAAAGCAATCATAAGTATTTATAATTACTAATAATTAGAACAATTAGCTAAACAAACCCATAAATGTTCTAAAATACCTATAGGATTCCATTAAAAAAATTAGTCGAATTTATAAAAATAAAATTTTCATGATGATAAAAAAGTTTTAGTTTTTTAAACCGAGTAATTTGCTAATTTTACACTACTTAACTAAGTGAATACGTAATTGCTTACTTGCTGACAAGTTTCAAAACTATCGTTACTTTTTCGTAGCTAACCTTCTACTAGCGGCTTCTGGTTCTTTACAAACGGTATGACAGGGTTGGATTTATGAGAGGGTTGGATTTATGACATTGAGTGAGGTGTGGGCATCTTGTGTGATGTATTTGAAAAGACTATTGGCTTCGAAGTGTGTGTGGTCATTAAGTATATTTTCCCTGTCTGTTGCGTAGTGTTTGTAGATTTCATATTTTTCTAAGTGTTTAGTTTTTACTCTGTTTTATGTGTGTAGAATATTTAAATTATTGTGTATGTCGGTATGTCATATACAACATTCTCAGGAAAATAAAACATAAACACCATCTAACAGCCACACAAACAAACAACACAAAAAGTAACAAATACATATCCCTCAGCTACCACAATAAAAACACACAAAAATAGCCTCGACATTTAAAAAACTCTATTACCAAATATCCTACAAAACAACAAAGATATGAAATCTACAAACACTAAGCAACAGACAGGGAAAATATACTTAATGACCACACACACTTTGAAGCCAATAGTCTTTTCAAATACATCACACAAGACGCCGACACATCACCCAATGTCATAAATCCAACCCTGTCATACCGTTTGTAAAGAGCCAGAAGCCGCTTTTAGGAGGTTAGCTACGAAAAAGTAACGATAGTTTTGAAACGCGTCAGCAAGTAAGCAATTACGTATTCACTTAGTTAAGTAGTGTAAAATTAGTTTAATTAATGAATTCAAGGTGATTACATCAAGAAACTTCAAGTATTTTGATTGTAAAGATAAGATTTAGGTTTTAATAACTACTATACAAATTAAAAGCATATGCAAATTACAACAATGTAATATTCTGTAATTTTATTCACATTCTAAATACCTGATACTATTTCTGTCAAAAATTGTCTACCAATCTATATTTATGGAACACTCTGTGATTACATATGATTCTGTAATTTTCAAACTATCCGTAATGATCTACTATTTTGATTATCAAATTTTCTGTAATAATCTACCAGTCGATATTTACATACTCATTGTATATTTATGTATCAATCGGTAGTTATCTATCAATCCTTAATGACCTGATATTGTAGCTGTCCGATTGTCTGTATTAATCTGTCATTCTATAATTACCATATATTTATGTATCACTCAGTAACGATCTAACAATCTGTTATGATCAGATATTTTAATTGTAAAATATTCTATATAATCTAATATTATGATGCTGTATTTGTCTAATATACTATAAGTATCTAACACGCAGAAAATAGTTAAGTATAGATGCAAATTATATAACATCTGAAATATTGTTCACTAACAAATTATCTAAGAATTTGAGTACAGTTTTATGACATTACTAACTTTATAATATTCTCTAGAAGAAAAACAAGAACACGCTAGACCCTTGGTGTCTAGGAAATTTTAAATAAAACTAATAAACAAACATTTTAAGGGAAGAGTGATTTCAAGAAAGCAAGAAAGTAGAAAAATTAATAATAACTTAAAGTGGATAAAGGAAACGCTACTGTTTTATTAGTAAAGTAGGCTATGTAAAAAAAACTAAAGATTTTATTTTGAAACGGCAAGTAAAAACGAGTTTAAAGATATGAATGAAACATATCAAAAGGAAATTAAAGAAATTGTTAAAAACTTCAAATATATAATTCAAGAAGAGAAATGTAAACATGAATCCGAGTGTACCAATAATGACAGCCCAGTTAAAAATTCACAAAAAAAATACCTATTAGCCGATAATTAATTATAGAACGTCAGTCACCTATGAATTAGCAAAATATTTGGAAAAACTGTTGAAAGGAATCTATTTGGAAAAACATTTACTGTGAAAAATTCAACCGTGCATAGTAAAGAATATAAGAAATAAAGATTACTAAAGATTATAGGATGATTTCGTTCGATATAGAAAATCTATACCCATCAGTATCAATTAGAGGAACTATACAAATTATTAAGGAGAAAAATTACAAGAACAGAGCCAAAGTAAGGACTTAAATAACAAAAATGGTCAAATCATTGAAGGTAATTCTAAACAAAACCCATTTAAGAATACAACAATTATATAAACCGAAAGACGGCCTAGGGATGGGTAATTACTTATCTGGAATATTAAGCGAGTTTTTCATACAGGTATTAGAGATAAGAATACTAACAAAAATATTAGAAAAAGTCTAATTTTGTCTATATTGTTTACAATATATGAGGTATATGGACGATTCGCTATTAAAATTTTAAGATACTGAAGAAAAGGAACAAGATTCTATATTAACCCGGCAGAGGTTTCGTGAAAAATCCCCACACGGTGGATTCGACCAGGTCATTTTATTAATACAAAAAAAAAAAAAAAAATACTGGACAATAATTTATTTTAAAAATACAAACATCGTATTTAAGTATAATGCATCTATTTAAGTTCTATTGGTTTTAATTGTGACATTAATGTATTAAATAATTTTAAATAATACTTTAACATTTAACAAATTTAATTTTGATAAAAATACAAAACTTTAGATAAGTCGTCATAACATATGGACTCTTATACAAAAGACCTATGTTTAATAATATATTCTGGATGAAAACTAATTTCTAATTAAGAAAATGTACTGTATGTTTACAATAGCTGTAAAGTAAAAGAACCAATTTTGAATCAAAATGTGTGGAATATTTAAGTAAATTTATTATAATATTACAATTATAGTGATGAAATGAAACCTTAAAAATGTATGGTTTTACACAAAGAATTGCATACAATATGTCTAAGCACCTGAGGCTTATAGCAATGAAATTCCTTACAGTTTTTCATCCGATTAATGTTCTTGGGTGGCGCAGTTTTCACAAGAAGGTTTAGTGTGTTCCCTGCAGATGAATCTCCGACAACTGTTGCACCGAGGTTTTTAGTTCATGTTTTGTCTCTAGTTGCATAGACCGCATCGTTCTTTACGTGCATCTTCTACAATATTTTGCCCTGTGGATGTAGGCCCCGCATCTCTTCAATGTCTCTTTTCACAAGAAAGTTGTCTTCTAACACTACCGGGATTTCAATATTTTCTTCCTCATACCTTTCTTTCCTTTCCACGCTATCTAACACTCTAGCAAATCTTTCTTCTTCCGTTCGATTCATATTGCGTAGGAACACAAGAAATATAACACACAAACGCACTAAACGATCAATAACACAAAAGCGAAATTGAAAATTTTGTCACACGAAAATTGAAAATTTAGCACGTGCGAGGGGTCGCGCACTGTGGTTTCCACACTGGGTTTTCTTTAAACTGCTACACTAAGACCCTTATTGGTGATAGCGAATATACAAACACAGCATTCGACAGTGGACGAGTCTATTTGAAGTTACTGAGGGAGTGGAGTCTTACAAAAATTGGCAGTTCGAGATATTAAGAAAATGGTGAAGGCCCGGTGGAAAAGACCATGACGCGATTTCTGCCGGGTTAAAAGAAATCAACAGTATACATTATAATTTAAAATTCACGATGGAAGAAGAGAATAATGGTGATTTAAGTTACCTAGCTTTAAAACTAAAAAGAAGAGAAGAACAATTAGAATTTGGAACTTTCAGAAAAGTTACATGCACTGATAATGTTATTTAAGGAAACTCGAACCACCCATTAGAACAAAAATTAGCGGGATTTAGACATTTCATTTACAGATGATTAGATATAACGCTAATGGATAAAGAATATAAATAAGAACTGAATATTATATTGTTGAGAATAATGGATACAATAAAGAAGCAATAAGAAAGTTATTTAGGAAAATTAGGGCAAGATGAAATAAAAAAAGTACCACAAAGCAAATAGAGTATTTCTAGAAACGAGCTAAATTTGCATACGCAGGTAAAGAGGTTTATAAATTGAAAATGTTTTCAAGAAATATAATATAGAAGTTGGAATGAAAACTAACCACACATTAAAGTGTAATATACAGAGTTGTATAAAGAAATGTAATGTAATTAAGAGAAATATAAGAAAATGTGTGAAAAGATGTAATTAATGAAATATAGAGAAATGTAATGTAATTGCAAAGAAACATAAATAGGACAATCAGGACGAAACTTTGAAACAGATATAAAGAGAATATGATGTATTTTAAGTAAGAGAAAAATGATTAGAATAATGCTACATTTGTTTGAAGAGGGTCATACACCGCAAGAAATAAAAAATACAATGCAGTTTTACAGTATGTGTATAAAGGCAGACGTATAAATATTTTAGAAAATATAAAACTCTACAATGCAAAGTTAAAAAAAGAAAATGTAATAAACGAGCAAATAAGTACACAGTCAAACGTTATATTTAAAAGTTTAAAATGATTGAGTAGTTGGATGCAAGAAGCAGGAGTAGGAGTGCACCTATAGGAAGCGAGGTCTGGAAGCGGTGGGGGCATTGCTAACCGTGATTAAAGACGACCTCAAAGTTTGAGTGAACAGTTCGATTAAATTACAGAGTTACTCCGAAATTCGCTAACAGAGGAGAATATTATAAGGTTAGGAATGACAGAAAAATTAACTGAAATATATATAAATATTCATAATAGAAATGGAAGTGAGTAGGCTTATATAATAATTATTTATTATTAATTATTAATTTGAACTTATCTTTAAATTTAATAAAAATTTAAAGTGGATAAAGAAAACGCTACTGTTTTATTATTAAAGAAGGCTATGTATGAGGAATATGATGTCTTTTAAGTATGAGAAAAATGATTAGAATAATGCTACATTTGTTTGAAGAGGGTCATACACCGCAAGAAATAAAAAATACATTGAAATTTTTACAGTATGTGTACAAAGGTGGACGTTTAAATATTTTAGAAAATATAAAACTCTACAATGCAAAGTTAAAAATAGAAAATGTAATAAACGAGCAAATAAGTACACAGTCAAACGTTATATTTAAAAGTTTAAAATGATTGAGTAGTTGGATGCAAGAAGCAGGAGTAGAACTGCACCTATAGGAAGCGAGGTCTGGAAGCGGTGGGGGCATTGCATACCGTGATTAAAGACGACCTCAAAGTTTGAGTGAACAGTTCGATTAAATTACAGAGTTACTCCGAAATCCGCCAACAGAGGAGAATATTAAAAGGTTGGAATGACAGAAAAATTAACTGAAATATATATATAAATATTCGTAATAGAAATGAAAATGAGTAGGCTTATATAATTAATTTGAAATTATCTAACTGTCGGTAATTATATAAAACGTCATGTCCATAATAAGTTATAAGATAACGAATCGAATACACTGATTATTATAATTTGTACCAATTTAAATTAACTAATTCTAGTAGGACCTCGATTGTCATTTTTACCCAAATAGTCCGAGACCCAATGGCTTTCTCATATGTTAGAAGTACAACGGTTTTTGGTTTTAGTTATACAGCGTAACTTTATTAGTTAGGCTTCTTTCTATAAATGGTGATATCTTTTCGTGTCCGAAATCGAGACTAAAACTTACTTCAAAAATTTCCCTACCTTTATTTTTTACATTCCCATTTTGTATCAGATGCTTTAACCGTTATATCTCGAGAGTTAGGTAAACATATAGAGAAAATAGCTAAGATGTCGATTTTAATGCTTTGGCAGAATATTACTCCTAATGTCAGTATAGATTCCCATAATTCCTGAATACCTAAACCATGTAATGTCAATCTAACGATACATTGACGTTTATTCAGTGCATATAGTTTTGTTTTATTTAACTTTAAATAGAGTCACGGTCGGTTGTTGGATTAATAATAAACACTGCTCAACACATAACTGTCTTTTTATAGCAAAAAGTAACAGAAATATTTAAAACAATAATTTGTTCCGTGATTGAAAACTATACCAACTAACAATACTATTTTATTTTAATATACCTGTTTCAATGACGAAGTTATATTTATCAGTGCTTTAAACTCACAAATTCTAAGACTTTGACTCAAAAAGTGCAGATAAGAGTTTGTGTTGTTGTACAAATTGATGATGACCTTATCATTGAAACATGTATAAGAAAATAGTTAATACTGTAAGTACATTTTCATTATACAACCTAAACTCAAATTTTGGTAACGATGTGTTTATTATTTTTAAAACCTTTTACCAAAGATTTTAAACAAATAATAACATAAGTCATGACTGATAATTTCAAAGAAATTGAATAGTATTACAAAAAAAACTGTTTTAAGAAAACTACCAATTTTCATACATTATTCACATAGAAAAAACTCTCTTAAATAGCTGTGATTTAATAACAAAATTACCATTCACTATTGGCGCTTAAAACCAAATGATGCTTACTCAAATGGGAACCATTGTATAAACTCGCCGGATGTCAGCAAAGTTGCTTGTCATATTTAAGCAAGCACCCCTTTGTGCGGTATTTAGCGGGAATAAAGGTATCTTATAGAACTTCCAGCCAACTTCAACGCGGGGAAATATTCCTTGTTTTTATTTTTTTTACCAATTCTCTTCCAACTACAATTATAATACTTCCGTGTATTAGGAGTAAACAGAATAACTAAGTGTTTTCGAAACTCCTAGATGGTGATTTTATTGGCAGCACTTATTTAAAATTGATTTAGAATTATTAGTCGAAATTTCAAATTAAGCAAAAAGGAGAATATTACCAAACCCAGTGTTTGTAAAACACTTTTTGGACGATTTTCGTAAAGCGATTTCATTTCACCAAATTTAGATTATCTTTAAATGCTTAAAATATGCTTAAAATAATAAAATACTTCGTCAAAGTACAATAATTTAAAATTTGAAATATAATAATTAGATAAACATTTAATAATTGTATTCAAATTAAATGTAATAGTTATAAAATCCTTACTTTCTTCTTATTAATAATAAGTTATTCATGTTTTAAGTTTTCAAGCGAATGTAAACCTTAAACTGTTCTGAATCTTTAGTTATTAGTTCATGCTTTTCGATTTTTATTGATATAATTAAGAAAATAAATAAGCATATTGTTACCCTTATTGTGCAAGCAACAGTCAAAATTATATTATATAATATATATATATATATATATATATATATATATATATATATATATAGTTGTGAAAAATGTCGATAATCGAATGAAATTTCGATAACTACTTTAGAAAATACATTTAGCGCCACACTATACTATTTATATGTTACTAAGCCGAAGTGGAAAAGTCGATAAGCTCTCCGGCACGATATATCGCAGCTGTGGTCTCATAGATAAGCTTTATATTAGGCTATTCTATGCACTGCTCAAAAAATATCACTTCGGAGAAATCATTTCTTATTTCACACCAAACTTAACAATTTTATATGTAAAACCCAAATCGTAAAAAACTTAGGCCTTCACATTTATCCCACAATTCTATTGTTATCGTTTTTTTTTAGTTAACGATATATCCTGGAGCAAATATAACTCTTTGTGAAGTACAAGCATTAAAAACATCAAAATAAAAACAAATTAATCATGAGTAAAAGAGAGAGTTATCTAGATTCCAGTATTTTAATTAATAGATAAAAAAGCGGTCAAATGAAAAATTAATTTAACAGCACTCATTAAGAGTTTGATCCGTAAGAAGGGGGGGGCGGGTGCTCGTTCCACACAATTCATTTTGGGATTGGTTGATATCGATATTTTGTATTATGTCTTGCGATCCAAAATTTCTTCTTCTAGTTTTAGGACATTAAACGAAAAAGAATAGCTTTAAACTCTTTGTTTTCTTCTTTTCTAATTATTTTAATTATTTACGTATTAAGTTATATTTTCTAAAACCATTTATAAATCTTGTTTTATATCTTTTCTAAGCGCAATAAGAATATTCGTCTAAAACATTTGCTGTTTCATGGTATTTTGGTTTAAAAAAAGACACACACACACACACACACACACACACACACATATATATATATATTTCTAATAAATGCAATATACTAAACGACTCCAAACACTTTTAGACTTTCTGTTCATTAAAAAACAATCCGATGCGTTCTTACAGGAGTTCAATTAGTTATAAGGCAACTTCACATTAATAATTAAAATTATACTTACTATTAAAACAAGGTAAAAGTACACAATTTTAGTTACACACATTTAAAGAAACATTCAAAGGTAGTTTAAATCAGGTCAGCTACTAACTACAAAGTTCCCTAATAATCTATTCACACATAACACGCACTTTCACCATGTCACAAAAGCTTTTATTTTTTCATTACATTACAAATATCTAATATCTCGACTTACCGTTTGTAATGATTTTTATCCGCTTTACTTCTAGAAGGCTCCAGGTCTTGCAAAACTGTATGTTGTTGCGTTCACTCGAGCAGAAAAGAGTTTGTACTTTTAAACCATAGGTGAGACCTTGTCCGTTAGAAATAATTGTTTTGTATATTTTTTCTTCTATATCTATTTATATATAAACATTATCGCAAATTTTACGTTTCCTACTTTTTGTTTTGGAAAATATACCTACATCTTTATTTCCTCATAAAATACTACATCAATAGGTAAGTTTCTTTTTTCTTGTACTATCACTCTTACATTTTTACTACATTTTTCCATCTTTTTTACGTTTTGGCTTATTTATGTTCTATATCTCTTGTACATTTTTATAATTCATTTTACGTGTATCCCTTTCTCAATTCTCTAGTTTATAATATCTAAACTTAATTATTAACTATAAAAGTAACACAGGAGTTATAAAATTTTGGTAAGTGCACAAAGTAATATGAAGAAAAAGAAACAATGCAAGACGGCACGTGAATGAGAACGCGGACACATCACGTACCTAGGATTTACATATAGTACATTACAATACTTAACTTAAACTTGCCACCATAATATACTAAAATGTACTTTTTATTAAATTATTTGTTTACCTAAGTATACAAATCCGCTGTGTGTAATAAAAACAGAATTTAAAATAAATGTGAATTGAATAAAATATTCAAATAAACAAAAACGTTATTTCACTGTAACCCGATTTAATCTAAAAAGTAGAGCAATAAACCTGATCAAATCCAATCAAAACTGAATAAAATGAATTTACAATATTCATACAAACAAATCTTGTTTATTCAGGGAAATGTAGTTTGCAGAAAGTATCCTTTTAAATTAGAATAAGTGTGCAGTGGACTGTTTGATTACGTCTAGTGTCCCGACGTGTACTCAAGTGGTCATCTCGTTATATTTGTAAACAGTGAAACCCGTGAAAAACAAACTTTCATGAAGTGTGAAATCCCCAGGTAACTGATTGTCCTTCTAGCAACAAATCCCCTCGGAATGCTTCAACCTAGTGTTTTTGTTTGCGACATGTTTGCTTTATGAGCGAGCAAAATATTTTCGCTCCCTCATTTTAGTTTTGCATGGATAATAAATGACTGTCTTAGTTCATAGATACAACGGATTAACGCATTCTTTATTTACAGTTTCCGGAGTTGAGTTTTAACGAGTTAGTTTTGAAGAATTCGAAGGATACACACAAGTAGATACCGATAAACGTATTGGGTATTTTAAAGTCGGTCATTTCACGTTATTACCTAAAGCATTTTTAAGGTAATAACAAACAGTTTTAATAATAATAACTAATTATAAAATCACACATTAGGAAAAGGGGTTGCTTACATAGGGAAGAATCAAAGTTTTTAACTTAATCCTGGAAGTCATAATGTTCATGAGAATTAATAAATCAGCCCAACATATTTGCAGTAGGTCTTAAAGCATTATGTTTAGAAGAATATTGCCGATTAATTGGTTCTAGGCCTATTTACAACTAGATTTATTAAATTTTAAATACAGGCTATATTTTGTTAAATATATACTATATTAAAAACACTGTATATTACTGACAATTTTTAAAACCCTCATACGGTGAATAGCAATACATACACCCACACACACACCCACACACACACACATACACACACACACACACACATACACAGACACACACACACACACACACACTGATACACACACACCCACACACACACACACACACACACACACACACACACACACACACTCACACACACACACACACACACACACACACACACACACACACACACACACACACACACACACACATACACAAACATGCCCACACACACATACAATTTCGATTTTACGCATATGTACTTCGGATATTAGCTCTTCATCAAATATATATATATATATATATATATATATATATATATATATATATATATGAAAATGTGATGAATAGCTAATATTCGGACTACATCCGTTCATTTTTGCAGTGCAAAAAATTGCAGTTCCAAAGTTTCGCTAGAATCTCATCTCTCATTCATGAGGGGCACCTAACAAAAGTTGTAAAGGGAATCAACTGTTGTTGGATAACTTCATCAATGCCATATGCGATTGAAGGGCAAAAGGTGGAACTCCGATTTTATGCAAAAATGAGCATATTTACTCCGGATATTAGCTTTTCATGAAATGTATATATATATTTGGCGAGATTTTATTTATCTCTCCCAATAAAGTACGTACCACAAAACGGTTGTCAATATGACGACTAGTTTCTGTAGAAACAAAACGGAATTGTTTTAATAAACTAACTTTCAGGTGATTTTCTTTATCTGTTGGTGCATTATCTTCAGGTTGAACATTTGGGAAAGTGAGTCGGCGATTTTGTGATCAAGGAGGTTACCTAGATCATCATCTGTAGGTTTCCTATAGGTTTCCGCCGGTTAGGGATTGGGGGTGAGTTGGTCGGTATATTTATTACGAAAATAAATATTGTTTCCTAATTTATTTAGTCGTATTTTACTACACTAGGCCTAGCAAGGTATAATTTTACATAACACACATATACACACGATAATGCACAATTATGCAATAGGCGAAGAACATAAAAAAAAATACAGTAGATTTCTAAATATTGTATTTCTAATTAAAGTTGACATAAATACGACGGTAAAATGAGCGAAGGCTTTTAATTTTTTATATTATTTTTTGTAAGAAGTTAAACCTAGTTGTATAGGTGAGAAACGGATTATCTGTTTACTTACGATAAGATAAGAGTACAAAAGACTCTCTGCTACCATTTTTGTGACACCGCTGTAGGAAGGTTAAATGACGCAGTTATGTCCCATAGTAAAATCTAACAAAGTCCCACCCTAAAAATGAAATGTTTACAAATATCCCTTTTCGTTCCGTGATCAGTGCGAATACTTATAACAGAGGTTATATCTATAAATTTAAAATATGAAAGATTCACCTTTTCTGTCGTTGTATTAAGATATAAAGGTTACCTCCGTAGCTGGATCCCTAGGGGAGAATCGGATCGATCGGGGATTGATCAGTTGGTCATCTCTACACTGGCTTTTTCCTGCCTGGTCCTTAAGGCTGCATAACTTAAGGGAGGATTCCTTAGAGGAAGGTCACAACCCTTTCTACCAAACTTGTCAGCACGCTCATTACCCTTAATGTCACAGTATCAGGAGACGCCTAGTAAAACAATCTCTTTCTGACTAGAAGTTGGAGTAGGGCTTATTTGCACATTATGATTACATCATATTGTTGTGGTGGTGCAGAAGTAATCACTTTCAATGTTGAGATTGAGTCGCGCTACTCTGCCATTACGGATCCGTCTTTGTAGACGTTTTTCCATTCAGCAGCAGGATAGTTTTCAGACATAATTTCTATAGCAGTTGTCCTTATGAGCCATTGCGGCATTAAGGTTTTATGTTGGGAGACGCCAAGGAACCCACTTCACAGGAATATCAGATTTAAAACCTACTAAATGGCTGTCGCTCATCCTGATTGATACTTCTCTTGTACAAAATGACTGTCGCTCATCCTGATTGATACCTCTCTTGTACAAAAGGGCTGTCGCTCATCCTGATTGATATTTCTCTTGTACAAAATGGCTGTCGCTCATCCTGATTGATACTTCTCTTGTACAAAAGGGCTGTCGCTCATCCTGATTGATACCTCTCTTGTACAAAATGGCTGTCGCTCATCCTGATTGATACTTCTCTTGTACAAAATGGCTGTCGCTCATCCTGATTGATACTTCTCTTGTACAAAAGGGCTGTCGCTCATCCTGATTGATACTTCTCTTGTACAAAATGGCTGTCGCTCATCCTGATTGATACTTCTCTTGTACAAAAGGGCTGTCGCTCATCCTGATTGATACTTCTCTTGTACAAAAGGGCTGTCGCTCATCCTGATTGATACTTCTCTTGTACAAAATGGCTGTCGCTCATCCTGATTGATACTTCTCTTGTACAAAATGGCTGTCGCTCATCCTGATTGATACTTCTCTTGTACAAAAGGGCTGTCGCTCATCCTGATTGATACTTCTCTTGTACAAAATGGCTGTCGCTCATCCTGATTGATACTTCTCTTGTACAAAAGGGCTGTCGCTCATCCTGATTGATACTTCTCTTGTACAAAATGGCTGTCGCTCATCCTGATTGATACTTCTCTTGTACAAAAGGGCTGTCGCTCATCCTGATTGATACTTCTCTTGTACAAAAGGGCTGTCGCTCATCCTGATTGATACTTCTCTTGTACAAAATGGCTGTCGCTCATCCTGATTGATACTTCTCTTGTACAAAAGGGCTGTCGCTCATCCTGATTGATACTTCTCTTGTACAAAATGGCTGTCGCTCATCCTGATTGATACTTCTCTTGTACAAAATGGCTGTCGCTCATCCTGATTGATACTTCTCTTGTACAAAAGGGCTGTCGCTCATCCTGATTGATACTTCTCTTGTACAAAATGGCTGTCGCTCATCCTGATTGATACTTCTCTTGTACAAAAGGGCTGTCGCTCATCCTGATTGATACTTCTCTTGTACAAAATGACTGTCGCTCATCCTGATTGATACCTCTCTTGTACAAAAGGGCTGTCGCTCATCCTGATTGATATTTCTCTTGTACAAAATGGCTGTCGCTCATCCTGATTGATACTTCTCTTGTACAAAAGGGCTGTCGCTCATCCTGATTGATACCTCTCTTGTACAAAATGGCTGTCGCTCATCCTGATTGATACTTCTCTTGTACAAAATGGCTGTCGCTCATCCTGATTGATACTTCTCTTGTACAAAAGGGCTGTCGCTCATCCTGATTGATACTTCTCTTGTACAAAATGGCTGTCGCTCATCCTGATTGATACTTCTCTTGTACAAAAGGGCTGTCGCTCATCCTGATTGATACCTCTCTTGTACAAAAGGGCTGTCGCTCATCTTGATTGATATTTCTCTTGTACAAAATGGCTGTCGCTCATCCTGATTGATACTTCTCTTGTAGGTCCAGAACTTTCTGTAGTAACATATCTTGAGTTTTAAGTCAGGCATTAACTGTGCGATATGTTTCCTACTAGTTACCGACCCTATAATATATTTCAAATTGTATTTGTTGCGACAAACCCCCAACGGTACCGTAGCTGAGAAATCCTCCATAGTGGCGATTAGGGTTGAAAAAGCAGTACCACACACAATCAGTAAGGGATTATTCTGAACTGTGTTCCGCTTCTTCTTTAAAGCTTCACTAGCTGTTTTGTAAACCTCGCCGCCGTATTGCAATACAGGTCTCATGTACGGATTGCATATAGCTGTTAGGACGTCCTTAACGACCAGCATATGTTGCTCCTGGAAGACGTCTCAAAAAGTATAGTAATGTAAAGGACTTTGCAGCAACGTTTTGAATGTAGTAATTCCAAATTAGATTGTTATCAATGACATGCCTAAATACCTGGTCATTTACACCACGTCAAGTGGTTTTGAACCAAATGAGAGTTGAAAAATCTCCTTATTTGTTGATAATGTGAATATCTTGGCCATTGTCTTGCCCATAATAACAATAGTGTAAAGTGCGCCATAGACGGAGGCGAAGATGTACTTTATTGATTACATGTTCAAGAGCCTGTAAGTTGCTGTCAGTGGCCCATATTGCTAGGTCATCTGCATAGCCCAAGGCTTGGCCGCCAGATACCTTCTTTACCTCAATGATTATGTCCATTTATCAGAACAATAAAAAGCACAAAACTAAGCTGAATACCTTCAGAGATACCTCTTTTTTGCGGTCGATAACTTAAATACGTGTAAAAATCGGCATTGAAAAATCTTTGCGACAGGAAACAAGACACAAAACTTATCATATTTTCTCTTACCGAGAGTTTATTCATGAGAATTGTTCTGCTGACTGTGTCTTATGCATCTTGAAAGCCAACAAAACTGGCTAATGTCTTACCTTACCGGAAGCCGTATTTTATATACTTTGTCAGTTGCACAAACTGCATTCGGTCTATTAATTCCTGAATGCGGATGTTTATCATTATTTTCATGACGTTTCATAATACAGAGGTAAGGCTAATGGGTCGGTAGGTCTTGAAGTCACAAGAATCTTTATATTTTTGGTAATCAGTAACTTTCGGCCTTCCTTCAATGTCAGGTAAGTCAAGAAGCCAGGTCTTGTTGATGGCAGCAAAAAGCTTATTAAAGAGTGTCCATGGCATTTTTACCTAGATGGGTTGTACACTCTGGAAAGATGCTGTCTGGTCTGCATCTTTTACAAGTTTTGAGTGCAAAAATGGCCTGTTTGAGCTCAGATGTACTGAGTATTTTCTTTGTTGTGGGAAGTTTACGTTGGAAATCGAAAGTATTTCCAGAAGTATTCCACTATTTCCTTTTCATAGGTGATACGCCTCAACGTATTAAGAGGTATCATTCTTGTACGCTGCTTTACATTATTCAATCTAGAGTAAGAGCGATGGGTGGCACTGATGCAGCCCTGAAAAAGACGATGAGGTGAACTTACCATGATCGTCAAATGCTTATCGTGCAACATGATATACGTACAGAGGGGTAAGTCATTTAGCTAGGGTGCACCAAGCGAAGGGAAGCTGCGTTACATTCCAAAACCTGCGTTAATTATTCACTTGAGAGTTCTGTATATGCTACTAGAAGTAATAAACGAAGTATGACACCTAGGCCTACAGACACATAGAGAAATGAGGGAATAATTCCTATACAAAAAATAATGAAAACCCTGAAGAACTAGAGAGCTACATACCAATCATTCTTACACCAGCTCTTTGAAAAAATAAGAGAGATTGGTGAGCCATGCCTCTGATTTAGAAAGCCATACCAATATACAGAATAATATATAAATTAAATAAATATAACCTATCTTTCTTGTTACTAATGTCTCCCGGATAGTTATTAGAACTCTGTGAAGAAAGACGAATTCCTAAATTTTATATGTGTAAGTGAAACATTCCTTCCTAACGAATTTATACTTTAGTACGATTCTACATGATATATATATATATATATATATATATATATAAATTTTTTAAACATATGTTATTATTACAATTATTTTCTTGAAGATGCTGGTACTATTTTATCGGCGAAAAGCTTTGAATAAATATATTCATTAAAAGTATTCTTGTTATTGTAATATTTTTAAATTTATTAATTATATATATATTTCACATACACATATAAAATGAATATAAAATTTAGGATTTTATCTTTCCTCCCCGAGCACTAATAACTATCCGGGAGACAATAGTAACAAGAAAGATAGGTTATATTTATTTTATTTATTTATTACGCTGTAGGATGGTTTGGCTTTCTAAATCAGTAGACCATAAGCCTGTTACAGAACATGGTTATTTTAGCCAGGGACGGAGTGGATATTCAAACTCAAATAATGATTACCAGGAGTCATCTGTTAGCCTAGCTATAGGCTAAACATTGCAGTGTGCTACCAAAAAGACATTTCTGGTATATAGGCCAATCACGTTTAGTACTAATGTTGCAAACCAGTCATCGGTCAAATAGGTATTGAAGAATTATCAACACAAATAATATTATTCGTATTTGGATAGCTAGAAAAAGTAAGCAATGATTTTATGTCTTACCTATAGGTTTGTGATACAAAATCTGTGACATGGTGGTTTCGTAAGGAGAAACCTCTCATTATAATATAAATGTACTAATGTAAAGTTAAAAAAAAAAAACACACACAAAACCAATAAAAATGCCTTTATTATCTACATATACAAGTGTTATCATTATTCACCAGTGCCATGATTAGCCAAGCCTACAATCCTTTCTTGAAGGACAACTAAACGACGAATGCATGATACTTAGTAATAACAGACAAGAAGGTCTAGCTTGCCACAGACTCGATCGGTCAAGCTACACAGGAGGTGCTAGACAAGTTACTGCTAGTTACAGCTAAGTGATAAAGAGCGCTGCTAGAAGAAGATTCTAAGTAAGGACTAGTGTCCATCGTGGGTTCTTTGTAATTGCCCACCAAGAGAATCACTGGTTGGACATCAGCGTAATTTTGCCGTAAATAAATCTGCCTAAACAGAAGTCCTAGACTCTCTGCCATTGATTTCTCCCGTTATACTTTTACTTGGAGCTAGAGGTTGCAAGGAACGTCGAGAGTAGCCATATCAGCGAGTTTCGGTGTAACCAAAAATATTTGTGAGTAGAGATTGTTAATTTAACTGGGACATAACATTTGCAACATACAAATCTGATTCTATGATGATATCTTCCTGTTAAAAAAGGAATTGAATAATTTGAAATTATGGAGAAGAGAGTAGCAAAGTTTATTACACCTTAAAAAGAAGGAAGGAGCAGGATATTTTACAAATATACATTAATTTGACAAATGGTTTGATCATACATTCTTCGTCTACGACTTTCACTTAACTGAAAAATGGATAATATTATGAAATTCAGCAGGAAACTAAGATAAAGTTTATAAAAATTTTGGTATCAAAGAAAGGATGAAAAATTAAGAGTGAAATTCAAATCGAAAAACCTGAGATTAAACAACATTAAACAGATTGGAAAACCATATTAAAATGAGTTGAAATTCAATGATGAATATAACAGAGACAATGTATTTGAACAGGCCAGTAGAGTTTTCTTCATCGACCGCTCTAGTACCCCCCAGCTGGTTCCAGCAGATTGGACGGAGACTTAAGCAGACCTAAAACCATGGCAAGACCTTGTATAGCCAATCCTGAGAAGGCGATGTTCCTGTATACAAGTTCAAGGCACGCCTTCAAGCCCAAGTAATAAGCCCCAGCCTAGCTACAGAACTAAACCGTGCACTGCGACGACCATTGACCAAGCAGGGCTAGTCTGACCGATATCTAAGTGTACAAGTCTCGTACAGACGAGGTAAAGTCTATGGTTGGTCTAATCACAGCAAGCAGCAATTACTGTATAACGTGTTTATTCTTATTATTTATGATAAACGATGAATACTCACCATTTTGAGGAGTAGCTTCCAATGAACCCAGTTCCACACAGTTTCATTCTAAATTTGTTGTTTGCCTAGCAACATTTTAACAATGGGTTTATTATTGTTGAATAAATATAAACTATTTTTAATTAAACTCGTAAAAATTTCTGATAAGTGGAAAATCAATGTGAATTGACTAAAGTAAGTCCACATCAACTTCTGTATGTTAACGGAATTATCATCCGTTGTGAAAATAATGAAAATACGCGAGGAAAAATATCTAGCTATGAACGTTTATACTCAATTAAGATTTAAATACACTAAGAAAAAGAATAAGGAATTAATATCGAATATCATAAGCAGTATTTGCTTTTGGTTAGAAACTCAAACATCTTATTACGTAATAAAACAATCTTCTACAATCAGAACTTGAAACTAGTCTAGCTATGTGACAGCCTTCTGTGGGGATTTAAAAAGGAATGTAATATAAATACTCTTCAAATTTCAGGTGTTCCAAACTAAGGTACTGAAAAACATGGTCAAGGCCCCTTGACATGTGAAAACCATAAATATTCACGTAGATTAGAACATCACGACGTTACCAGAAGAAATGCAGAAGATGCATAAACATAAAAAGAGACTTTGCTTTCATCAAAGTACAGTAGCTCTACAAATTCTCGATAACCAGTGACTGGTTAGGAGATTGATGATAAAACCATTTGAGTGTAGTGTTGTGTTGCTAGTTCTTATCGACTACATGTAAATGACAATGTCTAGAAACGAATTTACAAGGAGGACTTTAAATGCATTTAAACTTTAAATGGGCACTTTAGTATAGGATTATTTAGGGTAAAATAAAGCAAGAAAAGGTAATAGTTCGTCTTATAATACCAGCTTTAATAATAATAACCAGAAAATAAATAAATGATTTAAAATATAATGTTAGTCCAACATAAAAGATTTTACAGGAATTTTTTTTTCTTTAGTGTTCTCTAAGTCAAACGTAAAATTTTAAACCACTGTATGTTAATAATTTGACCTATTTTCACCTGACACTTTTGTAAGATAATAAAATGACAAACTGTTAGTATATAGCCTAAATGTTTACTGTATTATTAAAATAAACTTTTCAACTGTCTCTTAAAGAAAAGTACCAAACGGTTCATTACGATTGGCGATTAAACATAAGTTATTTATCATGAATAAGTTTCAAATCCGTAAATAAAAATCAAGTTGCATTGACCACTGCAATGAACCAGGTAAACATGACTTTTACAAAACTCATTTTACGAATTTCGACTCACTTCGTACAGGTTACTCTCAAGTTGTATTATTTTTAAGGCAATTTTAATAAGTTTAAATGTCTATGGCTTATTCAGTATTGTACTATTTAATCTCTTCGTTAAAATATTTTTGGAAGAACGTAACATTTACAACACTGATATATTACTAATACATCCTGGCCCTTGATTCAAACTCAATCAAAATTGTAGGACTCCTCTCTTGCTCTTTTTTTTTAACTAGTTAAGATGGCCTTTGGCATATTTGATTCATTTTTCAAGCATTTCCTTCACTCCTGTGTTTATTATTTGACAAAGATTAGACGATTATTTATCTGAATGCTACTTCTAGCTATATAGATTTAAAAGTGTTAATAGAGGTTCTAAAAAAGCAGTACTGTTATTTCATCCACTAAAATTTTTATTTGGTTTTCAACCACTTTTCGTGCCTACTTGGAGAGAAAATTATTTCCTTGTTTCTTTTCTGCCTACTTTTATAATTTTTGATTAGAATTTGAAATGTATGATATAGGTATTTACCAAAATTTCCGTCTTTAATCTTCTTTTAATTCATAGCCTAATGTCTCACCTTTGAGTTTAGGTCAACATCACATTCACTGTTATCTTCTTCCTCTACACTCGAACTTGCAGGAATTAATTCATAATATGAGAAAAATTTTTAAATAAAACTTTTTCAGTTCCTATTGCAAAAAAAGTGGTAACATTATCAAAGTTTTTCATTTTGATTAAAAACATTAGGCTAGAGGCAAGTCTGTACTTGCCCATTTGACTGATGTACTCAGGTTTGAGCCTTGCAAAATTAGTAATGAATACAAACCTGCTTGTTTCTAGTACACATCAAACTATCTATAAAGATATTTTCTAACGTATTGACACATGTTGAGTTTTCATGCTTACTCTTTTATGTTAATAGCTAAACAGGGAAGGGGTGCTACCACAACCTCTCTTTATTGGGTTCTGAGCCTACGGAGAAGGAGAGTACCAACCTTTCCAAATAAGTACTCAAGTGTATACATATATGTTATTGTTACAAAATTGTATAAAAGTATTTCAAAATAAGGAATAATCGATTTGTATTTACGTATGAGTATGAATCAAATAATAAACTTATTATTTTAGACATTAAATTATTAGAATCAATGGTAATTCTAATATAAAATATACAATAAACTTCATAACACCAACTAAAATAATCTGTTGTACACAACACATAAAACAACTGTGAATAATTAAAATCAAATGGAATAAACAAAACATAATAGACCAACTTCAGTAAAAACAAATTTAAAAGAACCGTTAAAAACAGTAAATTAACCTATTATTAACATATTAAATAGAAACAAAATAATACACTTTAGAAAGATGATATTAATACTAACAATAAACTGGTTTGGGCATTATTCATTTTTAAAAGATATAAAATGTAACAAACTAAAAACTAGTATAAAATAAAAATATAAAACTTGTCTATTGAGCCAATGTTGGATTACAAATAAAAAAATTTAGAATAGTAATCAGTTTTATTTGAATAAGAAAAAAGCTATTTAAAGTATAAATCGTGAAAATGTATAGATATTTTTTATTGCTAAAAAAATTAAAGGCAAAATAAGTCACCATAAAATTATAATTTTCCAGATATGAAATATGAAAATAATAATTTTTAAAATAAAATTAAAAGTTTAAAATGATTATACCTTGAATACTGGAAAGAATATTATGATAAAGTTAGACAAATTAATTATTGAACAAGTTCATGTGCAGATACAACATATAATACCTTACTTATTAAAACAGTTCCTGTTTTTCCACCTTCATACCCTGAAGAGATCAACCGTTGATTGAAATCAACGCCCCTGTGTTGTAATGTTGAAATAGTAAAGCATAAAGTATATATGAGCATTCAAATACTTCAAGATCCATACGTTGAAAGATTCGCAAAACCACCGTTAGGTGTTAACGATAGAAAATTAGAAAAACATTAATTTTCTAGATGAACAAAAATTGCCGACCGATTTCTGCACAATCATTAATTCGCAAATTGCTCTCATTGACCAGATATTTCTCGATATACACACACAATGCTGTAATTATGAATGGCTAGCAGACAGAGCAATTTTGGCCGCAAAAAATTTGGAATTCAAAGATTTGAATTTCAAATTACAATATTTATTGCCAGAGGAATTGGTGTCATACTAAAACTATCGATACAGTTTGCGATACCAACGAACCTGTAAATTATCAAGTAGAGATTTTAAAGTTATTGGATTTCCTAGGCATGACACCGTACCGTTTACAACTAAAGTTTAATATCCAGTTATTTTGCTTTGTAATTTGAATCCACCACAGCTGTGAAATGGCACGCGACTGGTCATAATATGAAAAATATTGTTGACGCCAAGGTGAATATGTATTACTACCACAAATCCCAATTATTCCAACAGATGTACCTATAGAATTTAAACGTGTTTAACTTCCAATTAGATTGGCATTCGCAATGCCAATCATTAGGTCTCACAGCCAAACGATGTCTGTTTGTGGCTTAGATTTGGGCACCCGTTTTTTTCACACGGGCAATTATACGTGACATGTTCTCGCGTGGGTAAAACCATTCAGTTTGTTGTTTTTTTGGTAAACTTAAACACACTAAAAATGTCTTGCACTCCATTGCACTAAGATACCGATAATTTTTAATTTTTTTGATTATCATAATATGTGTTAGAGACGTAATTTGAAATTTATTATTTACGGTAATAAAAATACTATGAATTCTAAAAATGAATGTTTGGTGTTTTGTTATTTTTATAGGCCGTCATCGTTTACAGCGCTCCATTCCTCTTTTAATCATATACAACATCCCCACACTCTTACATTCAGTTAATTATTTTTCATTCGGCAACCAAAATATTTGCCAAATATACCAAATATATATATATATATATATATATATATATATATATATATATATATATATATATAACAAATATATTTACTAGTAAATCTTTTTATGTCATATATTCATCATATATGCTGATACGTATTCCTACATGGATGGAAAAATATGATGAATAGTTATTATCTGGAGTACATCCGTTCATTCTTCAGTGCATAAAATCGCAGTTCCGACGTTTCGCTAGAATCTCATTTAGCATTGACGAGATGAACCCAACCACAGTTGAAGAGCGAGTATATATATATATATATATATATATATATATATATATATATTCTAGATATATATATATATATCTAGAAGGCTACACATTCAAGAGTCAGGCAGTGCAATAAAATTGTTTTATATTGTATAAAATTTGCGTATGAAAAGCAGGTATGAGTTGTTGTATCTATAGAGTGATTAAGAATCATACCTGAAATAATAATACATATTAGCGGTATTTATATAGTGCTTTTTAAAGCACACAAATTACCAAAATTATTATAATAACCAAAAAAAATTATAATTGTAATCAAAGGCTTTCTGATAGAGCTTTGAAATGAAAGTAAGTTTTAAACACTGTTAAATTAGGCATATATTTAGGAGTATATGTTTTAAAGGCAATGAATAATATATATTGCCTTCGTGGGAATAATGACGTTGTAATTGTTTAAAGAAATGTTTCAAAGTCGTGGATGTTATAAATATATTTACTTAAATCTAAATACATATACAGTAGAGTCTTGATAATTCGAGATGAATGAGACCGAGACCACCTCGGATTACACAGAAAACGTTCCTGAGTATTAGAAACAAATAGGACTTCTAATGAACCCTAATACAATTAAAGTCCTCATATCCAGATCAATGTGGCAACATTCCGAACCAGATTTATTAATATCTCTGGAAGAAAGTCCAGCCTATCAAGAGTGTCGTCATTGCTTGATTGATTTCAATAGAGAACGTTTTCTGATATGTACGCACAAGGCTAGACATTTATGAAGGGATATTTGTTAACTGTCAAAACTCACAGAGTAGATAAAGAAAGATATTTATGGCCCAATGACCTTCTGTCATCTAGACATAACTGATACGGGCATTCAAACACAACATAACAGCAAGAATGAACGACAGCATAACAACAACAACCACTGAATGGGGAAGAAGAAAAATAGCGTATTGATATAAACATTTCTTGGAAGACTGACTCATTTCCTTTGCACGAGGTATTTATATAAATATTGCTTGAACGCCCTTTTCATTTTCTTAAAGGCTATAAACATTTCTTGGATACCAGAAACATTTCCTTTTAAATATATATAAAATAAGCTCAAACAGAACTATAAGGAAGCTTGAAATATCGGGACTCGGATTTTAGACTCTACTGAATATTTATGTAACAAAGTTCTATGCTTGAACAAACACAAAGACTTGCCTATTACTTACAGTAACTGAAAAACTGTTTTATTCTCTTGCTGTTTTTGTAATATAACAAATGTCTTATTTTAATGGCTCCACTTTTATAAGTTTTAAAAAATTAGATCTGGAAAAACTTACAATACGTGCACAAAGAGGTAACTAAATGATTATCGTTGGCAAGGTTATTCGAAAAAATACCTAAAACTTCTATTGTTGAAATTATTGATTCAAAGAAATGCTATATATGCAGAATTACATAGATTTTTTTGTATATTTTGTACTAAAATTTCTACCAACCGATTTTGCTAAATAATCAACATCAATACAGAAAACGTGGTCATAAAGCTGTAAAATGGAAAGAAGAGGTAAAATTTATTCTCCAGCCAAACACTTGGAGAGGAACCACGTTCCAGAATCTGGAAGATGCCTACGGTAAGGGACACCATTGGATTAGGTCGATAATCTTAAAGGTTGGAAGCAGTTTAAGTGAGTAAGGTAATCGGCATCACTATAATACTGGAAAATAAGAACAGAAGTAAGAGAAACGATGTATTATCTTTTACTGGAGAGAGCTTCAATATATGATGACAGTATTATACTAATGCTAATTAGTATGAAAGTTCGTTAATTGGTATAATTGTGATTCGCTAGAATCATAATAGAATGGAAATTACAAAACTGGTTCACTGTAACCGACTGAACACAGCTGAAACATGGATTATGGTAGTAAATATGTATATGTAATATCACATAGTACTTCTAAATACATATAGTACATATTCAATGTAATACATTGGAATATGTAGTATTACAGCTCACAACTTTAAAATAAACCTTCGTTAAAAGTTAATACTTTTAAAACAATTTTGCCTTTACGTAATAATTTTGTAATTATTTAGCTGTAAAATATTATTGGAAGATATAATTAGTAAACTACCAATATAATGATTATTTCCAACTTAGGCACACAAGAAAATCTCCTTACGATATGAGAAACCTTAAATGTATATTTTACGAAGGGTTAAAATAGGTCTGAAGCCATTTCTATAAAAATTTCAAGCTATGAATTATCAATTTTTTAAAAAAATATCTCTCAAATACTTTTTAGTTTTTGGGCAAGTGCAACAAATCGGTGTAACCAGGGGGTATACATACATGTATTAAAGTTCAAGTAAACGTTTCTAAAATTTGGAAAGTTATTCGAACGTGTCTTTTTCGGTTTTCTAAGGATATTCTTGGATCAGTGGTTTGAATATTTGTAAAAGAGTGTAGCTTGATGTCCATTACTACTATTCGTACAACAAGGGAACTAATTTGGATACTAAAAGCAAGGAATCTAAATAACAGTTTAACTAATAAAAATAACAGTGTTGACTAACAGTTTAGAGAGGTTTTTGGACTCATCATGATTACTAATGGTAATTTCTATCCTTCGGTAATAATTTGCTATTATGTTGTTTCAGAATGCGTGTTCTCTGAAACTGCTGGAACCATCTAACCCGACATTGTACCTATCATATGTAAACATGACATCACACATATCTGAGGAAGTGTTACAGATCACGGAGATGAAATGCAATCGTAAGAATCTCTATCATAATTTCCTGGTATTTTAAATGTAATTACTTTATAGCTAATACATTTATGTTTATATAACAAGGTTGCAGATTTGAGCTAAACACAAAGGCACGAATATTACTTACAGTAACTGAAAAATTGCTACACTTCATGTTTTTTTTGTATTTACCGTCTTTTTACTTAAGCGCTTTCAACGTGTATTAGTTTTATACAATTATAAATTGAATAGACTTACACCTCGTCTACAGAGCGGTAGCTGAATGATTATCGTAACCAAGGTAATTCAAAAGAATGTGCAAGCTATTGTTGAAATTATTTATTTTAAGCATATACAAAACATTTTATTGAAAATAGTATGTAAATCGTTTTAAAACCAAAAAGGTAATATATAGGCTATATAAAGGTATATATTTATAAAACGCACTCTCTTACGTTTTTGTTCATGTTAAGAAATAGTATTATACAAATATCGATTTTATTTCATTTTTTTATTATTAAATATTTCTTTCAATTAACTAATGTTGGACGCCAAATCTGTATTCTAAACCGATTATAATTAAAGAAAGATTTCAGAATTTTACAACAACCAAATGCAATGAATTAATTCTTAAACTTACTTTAATTCACTATAGGTTAACTAATAATTTACATTGAAATAATTTTATACATTTGCCAGCTACCTTCAACGGTTACACAAACAACTAGAAGTCTTTACGATTTAAAAATTGTCTTAAAACTAATCTTATCTTAGACACAATTTATGTTAAACGAATGATCTCTAGGCGCTAGGTTTATTGTGTTATGGCTTGTAATATATAACTCAACTTACTATGCCCGTTTCGAAATTCTAATCTCTGGCTTTCTAATTTAAATTTTACAAAAATTGAAAATTTAAATACATAATTATTTTAATTACTTTGTACTTAAGTTTGCGTTGGTAGCCTGGGATCCTCACAGTTCCTCTGTATTGTGTTGGTGATCCAAGGCGTTCCTCTTCGATCCTCATCTGTCTCTCTGGCTCCCAGAGATGGACTCCAATTTGATTTCCTAAAGCTGCAACCCACCTCCGTCTTCTCGAAGCTCCTTTCTCGACCCCCTAAACTGAACTGTCCGCTTCGAACTCCTAAACTCAACCGCTGTTCAATTCGTTGCCTCCCCTCTATCGCTTTCCTTTTTTTCTATCTTCTTCACTACTATTGATCATATCTTGAAATTTCGCCGACAAAAGGCTACTTTCGGGCTCTGGATTTATGCTCAGCAATCTACTTGGCAGCCCGTCTTATGTTTTCATTCCCAGTTTAGATGATTCTATAGATTTGAAAAACCCCTTTGTCTTTTCAATTGACGGTATACCTTGACAAAGTAAGCCCTGACTTAAAGATTTACAAATATCTAACATTCCTTCTATTTAATATTGCTAGCTAGGAACATATGTGTGTCTAGTTAGCAATATATTATTATATGAATGCTAGCACGTTAAAATATATGTGGACTCCCTAATAAATCCTTTCGTTTGCACCTGAAGTAGATTTACAACTGTCGCATTCATATAAACACAGGTGAACATTCGGCACCTTTACAGCGGTAAAAAAAAACTACGATTTGGCAAGGTGTGAACATATCCATTATATATAACCATTATTATTGCTAATGGGTAAATTAGTCAGACAATAATATAAACTCGATGGTTTAGAACCATCTATAGCCAACATAAACTCGCCTCTTTGAGGATTAGTAAAACATTTTATACTAGAACTGCTGCTATCCGCTTCTCACTTGCCCTGATAGACTGTTAGGCGATCCAGTCGACAAGATTAGTAATTTTGCTGATATCTAGGAACTATCCCCCCTTAAATGATAACCTAGCTTATGCGGCCTACTAAGGTATTGCCTATTACTTCTCAAGTAGATCTTACAGCAGAACAGTATGCCTAATCTCCTACATTAATGTCGTTTAGCCTAACTACATATAAAGCTACAACGTGCTCCATTTCATAAATAAAGACCAGGAGAGCTACACTACATTTCATAAAAATATACACGCTAAAAAACTCAAGAATATAGCCTATAACCTAAGTGACCAAAATATAAAAAGTTAACCCTAAAACTCAACACTTCTCAGACGTCTATAAAAAGCCGAAATTTGGTTCTACCCCACGAAGTATGAAAATAGGGTACTTACTACGGTACTACTTATTGACAGAAAACGATAATTGAACACGGTAACACAGTGTTTTGAAAAATTCTGCTGAGTTTGATCAGCAAACTCACACACACACACACACACACACACACACACACACACACACACACACACACACACACACACACACACACACACACACACACACACACACACACACACACACACACACACACACACACACACACACACACACACACATATATATATATATATATTTATTTATTTATAAATGTGTTATATATATTAATAAAATATATTTTATACATTTTACTTTAAATAATAATAATAATATATATATATATATATATATATATGTGTGTGTGTGTGTGTGTGTGTGTGTGTGTGTGTGTGTGTGTGTGTCTGTAGATATTCTTCATATTGTATATGAATACAATTTATATACATACATTTTTACTGACTAGATGTTATTGTATAGAAATTGTATAGAAATTATATATTGTTCTCATTTCTCTCAATATGTTTCTGTATTTATGCTAGATCATATGTATGTAGTAGTTGTAATATTTATATATAACATTTGGGTTATATAATTTATTATAGTCAACTTGATCAACATTCAATTTATTGATAAAGTTATTTGTTAATATTCTCATGAGGGAAATTAAAATAGGGTAAGTAAACGTTTCTAAGGGACAACAGTCCAAGCTAGACAGGATATCAAGATGAATGGACTTTGTGAAGTCCAGAAAACAGCAATTGGACAATAATCTCTCCTTGCGTTTTTACTTTAATTTTCTCCTTATCTTTGTCGACATTTTCTCAAAGAAATTCTTACAATGGTTTGTAAGGACTGTTCTTACAACAGTTTGTTTATAAGTTTGTGTCTGTAGACGTATTCATCTATCTATGAATTTTATTATTAAATACGTTTTCCTAATATTATTACCATTTCTTTATTTAAAAAAAAAATAGAATTTATGAAACCTTCTCACAACTAAGGATTTAATGGTACTTTAAATATTTAGAGTAGAGAGATATAAGAAAATAAATTGTAAATTTAATAATTCTCATAGCTTTTCCTTGTCAGTTGTACCTAATTTTAATTCAAATGTATTAAACTATAAGAATTTTGCAATATTGTAGGTTTAATAAATGAAACTGATTCATAAACATTTAAAAAATACAGTTTTTATTTACATACGTGAATCTAGGTAAAATGGAACCCCTCGTGTTTCAGATCTGGAGAGTTAGTCGTGTCCCAAGATTGTTTGCCTAAAAAATGTACCCTCTTCAATTTTCTGTCGGTGTTATCCCAAACCAGCCTCTAAGTTAATAACGTCATTTTGTCTCTGATGTCAAAAAACGTGTTTATAACATCAAGAGGGAAGTCTTATCGCTATAATGATTTAATATTTATGAAATAACCAATTTTTAAATAATGCTTTTGATATTTTAGAATAATTGTTAGTTACTTGGGGAGGAGAAACAGACATTTTTTTTTAAATTTACATTTTAATTCTGAAGCACATCGCAGCACCCCTAACAAGGGTCCGTGGCACCTAACGGGGCACACTTTGTAAACCAAGGGCTGTCCTCTACAGTGACAATGAGGATTTTTTAGTTCTTGTAGTAGTTAGGTAGCTGGTCAGCAATCTTTGCAGTTGATATATAAAATTCAGATATGCATATATAGTATATAGTATATATATATTCAGTTTTGGGGGGGATATAAAATACAATGGTATAACTTATGGTAATCTATTTCTTAAATATGTTTTATAATATTATTACTATAAAATAAATGTAATAAACTTTAAAATTTAAAAGTTGGCCGGTTGAATTTGCATCAATATGTTTTGTAAAGCTAAGATTTTTTTTCTGACACTCGATTTTATTTTTTTACATAAATATATAAGCAATTTTTGCAATGATAAACAAATTACAAACATTTACAATTTTACCAGAGGCATTTACTAGAAAAACATTAAAATCACTCAATAAGAAAAATAATTATCTATGGCGTACACATCTATAGAACTATTTCTTGTAGAATGATGACTGTACTTTGCGAAAATATGTAATCTTTTTATTTTTTGCTATTAATAAAGCGTTAAAATAAAGAAAAGTTACATGTTAATTTCTAGTCTTAGAAAGTTCATAATAATATGTACCTTCATATTTTTTTTACAAATTAGTAAAAATTACATAATAATAATACATAGTTTTTGTAATAACTGAATGCAAGGATCATGATCTTTACCCAATCTTAAATTTAGGGTATTTGAAAATAGACCAACTGACTTTCCGTTGCTCTAATTCAGTTTCCTGTTTGGACATCAGAACCGGTATTGTTCCTTTCCAATGTATTCGTGCTATTGAATACGAAATGTTTAAGTGGCTAGCAATATTATCCTGAAAGATAAACCGAATTTTTACTGGTCTAATTTAGTTTCGTAGGCACTGATATTTCTTTACAATATAAATTTCCATTTGAAATTAGCTGTTTTAAAATAACTAAGAAAATATTATTGAAAACAAATCATCTGATTTCACTGTTGTATTTGAGTGTTTGATACCTGCTACAAATGTCTCTAACATAACAGATAAGTTATGGAAAATAAATTCCATTACTACACAAAACTAAAGAAATCCCGCAATAAATATGAAGAAGGTTTATGGATTTTTAAAAGCTTATATTAGGATTTATATCTTCGACCTATTGTTTTATTTTTGCAAGGTGACGGAAAGTATGGGTCATCATTCGTAAGCAGTAGGCTACCGTCCTTTAACAAGCTCGTGCGACGCCATGAGGGCGCCGGCAGTTTAGGGGCGCTGAAGAGTTTTAAGAATTATAGGAACTTTTTTCAAAAAATATTTGTAAGAGAAAAATAAGAACAAATACATATGTAGTAGTTAGTAGGTATGACGAAAGTGTCGAACCATTAACAATTAAAAGCGTCTTAAACATCCTTAAGAAAGGAATTATATTTAAACACTGTGTGAGTGTAATAGAATTTTATTATTTAGGAATGCACTTAACTTCATAAAAAGATTAGAAAACAGCTTTTAAATTATGAGAAAATACAATTTTTAAACGTTTTTTGTTTGTTTTTATACATTTTAAACTCTTGTGCAAAAAAAAAACTTTTTAAAAGTTCTTTGAAAACTGTTTTACTTTTAAAGCAAAGCCTCAACCTTCTTTACTTTTCTTCCAGAGTAGTGTATAATGTACTATTTCCCTCATGCCTTTGGAGATGAGTGTTTTTTTTTTGTTGTCACCAGAGGATAAAAAATGCTTAGGAACATATATCTGTAGGTTTCGTATTAAAGTTATAACTATCTCTATTATAATTTTTTTTTGTACTGAGAGTTTTTGCAGTTGGATAAAGATTTTATTAATGGTAAACTAATTTTAATTACTTTACCCTTACAGGGGCTCCGAGAGAAATATTGCCCGAATAAATGTTCGAGCCTAAGGCTTGTATGAAAACTGTTTTTTTTTTAAACTATCGTGTAAATGAAAACCTGTTTTCTATACTAGTTGTGAGATACTCTATGACAATTATCTAGTTACATTTTCTCTTCCTGAAAGTACACGTCTTATCATATTCCTCTAAATAACGTATTTTTGGTTTAAGGTATGAACACATTTGAAGTTCCAGTATTATATTTTAAATTTTGAAAACTGTATTTTCATACCGGATGTCTAATCGTTTGCAACAGTCAAGACACATAAAAATATTCCTGTTAGTATATGCACTCACAAGAATAACTATAAAGAGAAATACGGTTGATAGAAGAGTAATTTATACTCAATGATGTTTTACTTTTCTATCCATCATCTTCTTCTTGGTGTAAAATATTGTTTATCCACTAGTGAAAAGCGAAATTCTAATTCGAAACAGCTATTATTTTAGAAATAAATTACCAATATTACACAAACGATTTTTACACCTTGATTAAATCATACGTAAAAATAATTAAAATTATATTACGTGTTTTAGTAGGGGTTTTATTCTTATCATTTGTGTTGACATTTCTATAATTTGTCCAAAATTTATTCAATAATGGTTTATTTATATTTTAAAATATTACAACAATGCAGAAGAAGTCAGTAAATTCCTATAATAAACATTATCTATTTCTTATAATTATTTTTCAGTAACAAAGCACATAGACAAACAACAAACCGCTAGAAATGTTCCCAACATTATTACAATTTATAATCACTTTTTTATCAGCTGATTACAGGCAAAACATATATTAATCAGGTGATTAACTGTGACTAATCTAGTAGTGGATTAACAAATGAGAGGATTAGGCAGCCAATGTAATAATAAACTGACAACCTAGGTTCTACAAGCCATACTCAACAATCAGGAGGCTCGTAGGATAAACAATGAACTATACATGTTTACATTCATTACATAATAAATACGAAGTGTCAGTAAATGCACTGTGAAGGTGCATAAATTTATAAACGAGAATATATTTACATTCTGAATATGTTCATAAACTATTTATTCAAAATAAGTTATTTCTATTTTAATATATTACAATAATGATGAAGAAATCTGGAAATTTTTATGATACTAAACAGTATCTATTCCTCATAATTATTTTTCAGTAACGAACCACATTGCTAAAAATGTTCCCCCAGATTATCACAAATTAAAATCACATTTTTATCAGCTGATTACACAAAACATGTGTGTTAGTCAGCTGATTAACTGTGACTAATCTAGTAGAGGATTTACAAATGGGAGGATTAGGCAGCCAATGTAATATTAAACTGACAATCTGTGTTCTGCAAATCATACGCAACAATCAGGTGGCTCGTTGGGTAAACAATGAACTATAAATGTCTACAATCATTACATATTAAATACTTCCTGTATCGAAAGGCACTGTGAATGTCCATATATTTATAAAGGAGAATATATTTCCATTCTGAATATGTTCATAAACCATTTATTCAAAATACGTTATTTTTTATTATGCTAGACCTCTTACACACAGACGCACACACACACACACACACACACACACACACACACACACATATATATATATATATATATATATATATATATATATAAAGAACTAATCAATTGTAAATTCAATTATAATTCTTGTATTTGTATTTTGACTTAGTTCTTTATTAATACACAATACATATTGCGATATATATATATATATATATATATATATATATATTATTTCTGGTTCAATTATAAAGCTATTTTTAACTAGGACGTTATATTTTCTGAAGGGTGTTTCGTATAACAAAAAATCCTGATAATTGTAATGCGATTAACACCTTTTGTTTGATTTTGTTACATATTGACGAATAACTACTTCATCTCACTCTTTATTATCATTTTAACCCACACATTATTTGTTTTAAAGCCAACAGCGAAAGTAATTATAATATTGTAGACAACCGGTAGATAGCGGTGGGATAAAGTTACTAAAGCACTTCTTCAGTAGAAGAATAAGAATAAATATATTATGTATTTTATACCTTTATAATTGCTAAATATAGGTATCGGCACAGTCCTAAACACTGGACCTGCTTAAAGAATTAACAATCTAAACATATCAGGCTTTGTTTGCTTTTATTGTCTGTCGCTAAATGTTTAAAGCTTGAGTCTGCAGGCTTCGTGCCAATATAGTAGAGAGCGAGGGCGAGGGCGAGGGTAGTGTGAGGGGAAGTCTACTAAACAAGTAGACGTTAAGGATAGCTTCTTTTGGCCTAGGCTAACTGAACCAAACTACTACCAAATTCAAAAACGGCAAGTTGCGGAAAACAAGCGACACGTGTCACCATGTAATAGTGGACACATGTAAAGGATTAGGCCTATAATATTATATGTATATTTTAATCAATGCATTAGAGCAGCTATATATTAAACCTCTAATGTACTATATTTCAGTTGTATGCAAAGAAGTGTAACTTATTATTAAAGTTGTTATTGAAATTACCTTTTTCTCGACCTTTTTTAATTTTAGATGAAATTATAAAACATGGTAGGCGAGTTCCATAGGTGAAACGTTTACCTGCAATTTTCAATCTAGCTCCTATAAAAACTGCTTAGCGATTAGCAAAGTTTTACAAGCTGTTTTTTTGTTGGAGAACGGCGTAGAAAATACATTTGAAACTGAGGCTAAAAGAATAGAGTTTAATTTCCGTTAGTGAAAACTTTATAAAATCTCCAACATTTTTCTCTCTAAATAACTATAGGTCTATTAAAAATAGGGTTTAACAGTTTGTTTAATACTGTACCTAACTTCTATTAACATCTTTCGATATAACTTAGTTGACAACAGACATGAATAATTTAGGTTATCTGTCAAACTACTGCGCATGATCTACGCACTTTGCGCTTCTCTTATCACAGCGTAGTTCTTTCTTTTGATCTATGACGTTTGCATTTTTAGTCAGTGACGATTACATCTGACGGAAATGTGACTTCATTATCATTCACATTGTCTTGCGTCTTTAGCTCTTTCCGTTCAATTTAGTGTGAAACGAGAACATCAACTTGTTACACTCTAGCTCTTGTTTCTTTTCATAATTTTAGCTTGTAAGTTATAGAATCGTTTTTGATCATCATAATTATTCTTTAAAATAATATTGACAGATACCTCAGTTTTAAGAATTATTCATTATATTGAACTTAATTTCTTTTAAACTCACAATTCTGTTATTTTCTAAAGATAGTTAACCTCTTAACAGTGATTTAACACGTGACCATTCTGTTAGTGAAACTATTTATTTAATCCTATTAGGTTAAATAAAATTTTAATTTAATCAATTTGTTTGTTTAGTGAGAGTTTATCTGTGAAAAAAGTTGTGTTTACTAACCGAGGCATCTAACTGAGCTTGAAGTGAGGAACCATCATCAAAGGTATGTTCAAGTGAAGTGGAGTTAGGCATTTAGCAATTTTTTAATTATTTTATACATTTTTTTAATCTTTGAAAAAATATAGTTTAAGGAAACACAGATTTCCTTTTCAAATTTATCTATGTGTCCTTTTTTTTGTTTTTCATTCAAATTCAAGGGCTGAACGCCACTCAGTTGATATATATTTTTCAGTTTGTTCTTTAATATAAATATATTTATTTACACAAATGCAACTATTCATCTATTCTAAAGTGTCTTCTAACTGTTCTATATTAGCATAACTTGTATGTGAATAACGGTCAGTGATATCATAAAAAGCTTTTGCTCCAATAAAAAGACCCTATCATGCACCCACCCCCACCCAGGTCCAGTTTTTCTCATTGTGAGCATTGCTTCACTTTATAAATAAATATACCAACTCACACCAGGGTCATTCTCAAAATAATAGAACAATAAGATCCCATTGTAAAATTCTCCTAAAAAACTTTTTTTCAGAAGATTTTTAATTATGCAATTCAAGTGTTAAGAATTAATTAAATGTGTAGTTGATTTTATTTCATTATATTTTGAAATATTGGCAGAGCAATTGTAAACTCTGTGTAACACTTCCGTGGGCTGTCCCTTCAATGATGTTATAACTTTCTGCTCTGCAATAACAAACTATGTACAATTGTAATTACATTTGAATACACATTTTGGGTAAGACAATGTGCACAATATAAACATGGTTTTATAATTTGTTTAAATTAATTGTGACTGCTACTATATATAAAATGTGTTTGTCCTCACCTCCGTGGACACTACTAAACCAGGGAAATTTCACATAGCATTGTTGTCATAACTGTCTATATTTTTAAGGGAAACACTATACATTGTTCTTCTTTCTTTGGTGTTTTTCTATTGGATGTTTGTTGCTTGGTTATTTATTTAAAAATCAGATACAGTTTGTGGCATATATGTATGAAATCTAGTTAAATCATAAGGATGATGATACCTATGTCTTTTTTATCAAGAAGAGCATTTCAAATATTACATTTAAGATGTTTTTAAATATATTTTTTTAAACAGTCTTTAGCATGATAAGACTGCTTCATTTTTACTTTTCTGACAACTATCAATGCAAATTTGCTGTAGAAATTCAGTTCGCCCATGTTGATGGCTCAAATCCACAGGTTATACTCCACACTTCTGTATTGTAGTTCTTTTATTTATTCTCTGGTGAATTGAAACACGAGTCATTGGTTACATCAGAGAATTACAGGCATGACCCAATAGCAATTGCAGCTCACTTAGAACCGGTTATTAGAATCCGATTAGAATCAAAGCAGGTAGTCCCCATGCTACCTACTGTACACTTACTTAGCAATATAGATTTTTTTATATTGTCGTATGGCAATGTTTCAAATATCAGGCTGTCTTAGCTGATTGGTTTCAAGCTAAGTGGAAGACTTAGAATTTTTCTGAGGCTTCACATGGCAAAGAATCAAAGTTAAATAGATGGCAGACATGCTTGAAGCTGCAGACACTGACATTACAAACTTTGAAACACTTGTTCAAAGATTAGAGGAAAACTGCAGATTAGTTGATATAATATAAACACAAGAATAACTCATTTGTTAGCATTGAATCTGAAGCAGAAACCTATAAAGGTACCTCAAATATTCATCAAGTACTTCATCTATCTAGAGGGTCGTAGTTACTTGAAGGCTCAGTTCTATAGACTGTCCTTTTGGCGAAGCACCCCCTCACTTAGACATTGGTAATATCAAACTTTTTCATTATAAAAGTACCCATTTTTGCCTCAAAACAAATAAGTTGGCGTGATTATTCTTAAAACATTTAAACACTATTACCTCTACCCCTGTCATGCAATCGAAATCAATACATATTAGATTTTTCAAATTACAACATGTAATGTCATAGTAGTCATGAGAAAATAAACTAAAGTATTACGCAATAATATCAAAGATGTAGTTTTCAAAAATAAAGTTTGTTCTGAAATGTGTGTAAATTAGTTTAACTTTCCCCAATATTCACCTTCAAGGAGATTTTTCACTTCCGTGGATATGTCAAAAAAAAATATTACAATTTTTTAATATAAATTTAAGTAAACTATCTTGACCACTTGCGAAATATGTTTCAGGGAAAAGTTTATTACCTGAAAATGTAATTTGTACATTTCATATTTCAGGTTTGGAAAAGATATTTTACTACCTGAAAAAGTTATGTTATTTTGAGAATGACCTACTAATATAAGCAACTTTCATATTGAACAGCCGAGTTGAGAGAACGTTTTGTTAATCAGCTGTCAACATTCTATTTACTTGACACTGATAAAGCATTGGCCATATAATATAAACAGCTTTCATATTGAACAGCCGAGTTGAGAGAACATTTTATTAATCAGCTGTCAACATTCTATTTACTTGGCTCTGATAAAGCATTGGCCATATAATATAAACAGCTTTCGTATTGAACAGCCGAGTTGAGAGAACATTTTATTAATCAGCTGTCAACATTTTATTTACTTGGCACTGATAAAGCATTGGCCATATAATATAAACAGCTTTCATATTGAACAGCCGAGTTGAGAGAACATTTTATTAATCAGCTGTCAACATTCTATTTACTTGGCACTGATAAAGCATTGGCCATATAATATAAAATTAATCTGCGATTTTAAGTACTTTGCATGTCGCAAGCAATAATTTATTATTAACCTTGAGAGATTAAAGTTGGAACAGACGAAATCAGTGACCTCGTCATGTTAACACGGAATGACTATGATACCAGGTAAATGCATCACCGTTATAAATAAATTGTTCCGGAATTGGTGACTTACGGTGTAACCATTGACTCCTTTACTATTTAGGTTTTTTCTTATAACGAACAAAGCTTAATCTCTTGTGAGGTAAAAAACTTGGGTAAGACACCTTTAATGCAATGTTTATTAAAATCAAAGAAAAACATGTCCTAAACCAATAATAACATCCATTATTATTATTTTTCTACTGTCGCGGAAAGTTATTTTTTTATCGTACTACGCAAACCTATATTTAAATATACCTATACAGTCTCTAGTTATGTTAGATTAAGTTGTAATTTCATACATTTCAATACTCTTGTTATTAAATATAACTATAAAGTGTCGATTTAGAATAGATTTTGTTGTAATTTTATACAATATTACCTAATTAGACGTCTGCTTCAAGTGAGGAATATCCTTTGTCGTCACGTGATCTCTATTCTTGCCTTACGTGTGTACATTTGCTTGGTTAAATGTAGAAAACTATAACCAAATTCATCCTAATTGGATGCTTTATAAGTATACACCCTAATTATGTCTAGGTATATAAAATTAACCTTCCATTAGCAATAACAAAAGAAATGATTATCAATATAGCTTCAGTACATGATTATCAGTGATTTTATACATAAGAGTGTTACATTAAAGGCGCCAAAACTAAGTAATTACCCATTTCGTCATAGTAATATATATATATATATATATATATATATATATATATATATATATATATATATATACATCCTCTGACCTGTTATTACACAGATTTTTGAGTTTTCTATATTTTGGTAGGCCTAAATCTTAATCTTCATAATAAAATCAATACATGATTATTATTATATTATTTTAATATAATCATTTATATGATTTTAGATTAATAATATTATAGGTCAGTAGGCATCTGTACAATATTTGACAATGTTATATCAAACAAATGCAATAAAATCAAAACACATTATATAAATTCACATTTTATAAAACTAAGATATTATTAATGTGACAATGATTGCACATGCTTGAATTAAATTTTATTAAGTCAAAAGTCTATCATTCCAATATATATAGTCAGGTTAACACAAATAATTAGAAATCTTTCATGATAAGGCTAATACAAATCGCCAGAGAATGAACAAATATGAAATCTGTCCTCTTCTATATTTAAAAATTAAAAACAATCAACAAAATAGCGTATATTTATGTATAATGTATGTAATATAACATAATGTTGATAGCGCTTAGCGTTGATGCCAACTATAAAATCATGCTTGCGCCCTTACTTGAGTTAACATAGCACTGCTTTGTTATTTTTCTACTTTCAATTATATATGTAAAAATATTTTACATTTATTGTTTATATTAAATACAGAATTTTGGTACAAAATCTGTATTTTTAATGGAGTAAAAGTTATAAAAACGTTTCTGGACTTAAGAAAAAAGAAAAAAAATCTCACAGATTACGTATTAAATTGAACTTTATTAAACAAAAATTAACTTCTAATATACATTTTCAACATCTTAAATTTATCAATAGCCTGCTAGTTTCAGTGTAAGGCAAACAAAAAAAACCCCTCTACAAATTAACAGCTGTTAGCGCTCAATACAATATTATCTTATCAACACTTATGTCAAAAGTAATTTATCTCTAGACGTTAGTTTATTGTTTTATGGTTTGTACTTTTAAAATTTAGCTATTGTTTCCGTTTTCTAAATTTAATTTGATGGCTTTATATCTAAATATGCAAAACATTTATTTTTAAAATTATTATTTGGTACTTACATAGTTAGAACTTAATTAAAATTAAATTGAAGGATCTTGGTTGAGCTTTAAAGCTCGCGTATGTTTGTGTCGTGAACCACCTTGTGTTCGGAATGGCAGACGACCTTCTTCATTATCCTTTCATCTCCGCCTCCTAGGGTTGAAATCCTCTTCTTCCAGCTTCTAGTGTTAGACACTCACCAACTACCCGAGCGCCTGCCATCTCTGGTTCCCCTAAATTCATTCCTGTAGGCTACTCCCAAAACTGATCTATTCTCCCCGACTCCTTGATTCTCCTCCCATTCATGCCTTCCTTTCTTCTGACTTTTATAACCAATGATCTTCCTTTTATTATTTGAAATTATTTTGGCATATCTTCCATTTGTTGTCACGGCCATCAAATTTTCGTTGTCTCTTTTTCCACCCGCCTATTTAGGAAATTAGGACTTTCTACGAAAAAACATTACTTTGGAACCTGCATGCGCTTCTGGGGTTCCCCCTCATATAGCCCCAATATACCTGTTTCAGTCCATTCTTTGAGCTCCCATTCTAAATGGCTCTATGAATTTGAATGTTTTCATTTTATAAATAACGATACAAGGTAGCCTAGCGTACAGATTTACTGTAGTTAAACTATTACGCTAGATTGCCTTACAAAAAAGGTTAACACAAAGGTTATTCCTTACCAGCTACGTTTGAATATACGTTTTCATGATAATATATTGATGATTACATTTTTATTTAGAATATATTACAATACAACAGGCTTGTTTTGGAATTTTCCAAACCTTATCACTGGGTACAGTTTGCTTATTGCTACTTTTTTGGAACTTCGGATTTCTGTTGGCCTCCCCGCTTTTTGGACTTTTGTCCTCTCCGGTTCCTCGAACTTACTTCCTCGATCCCCAAAACCTCAATAATAAATATACCTCGACAGCTTGATCACTCCTCTTTTCCATCGTTTTTTTCTAATATTTTGTTTATTTATATTATATATATATATATATATATATATATATATATATATATATATAATATAAAAGGAAGACAAATTGATCAAACGAGTACACAAAACTGTTAACTTTTGACTATATGTTATAAAAATTAGAACCACGCCTAATTCTTATAAGACGAACTTTCATACAACAGATGCAATAATACCTGCAGAAACGTTAATAGTAACTTTAAAGTTAGTAAAATATACAACTTCTTGCTAAACCTTATATTTTGCCCATTACTTGTTAGTAAACATTTATGTAATAAATTAAATGGTAAATAGTAATAAAAACGGTTAATATTAGTAAAAAATAATTGCACTAACATACATAATTCCATAATCTAGATTAACTGAACTTATTGATTGTTCATGGGTATTATCATGATTTTGAAACGTCTTTGTTGATTCTAAACAAATACCTGGCTGGGAATAATACACCTGATTAGGTACAGAGTGAGCATAATAACCCTGAATCAGAAGAAAAACCCGTTCGTTTCGGGCCATTGCCTCCATCAGGCAGTCATTATTTTCTTCAGTTGAGAAAATAAACAGTGCAATTATTTCACAAAAGAATGGAAAAAGGGCTATGTAAGCAAAGACAAAAATCCGTGTACCACATCTCAAATCAGTATATATATATATATATATATATATATATATATGATGAATAGATACTATCTGGAGTACATCCGTTCATTCTGCAGTCCATAAATTCGCAGTTCCGACGTTTCGCTAGAATCTCATCCAGCATTGACGGGGCGAACCCTACAACAGTAGAAGAGCGAGCCTCTTACTGTTCTTCTACTGTTGTTGGGTTCGCCTCGTCAATGCTGGATGAGATTCTAGCAAAACTTCGGAACTGCGAATTTATGGACTGCAGAATGAACGGATGTACTCCAGATGGTAACTATTCATCATATTTTTCCATCAGTGAAGGAATACGTATCAGTATATATATATATATATATATATATATATATATATATATATATATATATACATCCCGCTATCAATATGGCAGCATTTCATTTTGCAACCATATGGCAGCCACTTGAAAGAGAGGAGTATAAATGTTTTTCGTCGTGTATAATTTATTTCTAATAAACATGATACTACTCCATGTACTTTAATTTTATAAAATCTTAAAAATACAAAATTGACTGAAGTACTATCAATACGGCAGCATTTCATTTAGGCATCAATATGGCAGCCAGTGTATATTTTCGTTCAGTCTAATAACAATATGGCAGCCGGTGTGTATATTAATCCCACGCTACTAACTATACGAGAACCAACAGTGTTGCCACTATGGTGCTACTATCTGACTAGTCAAATGTTTAGACTCTAAGACACGTGTGTGTAATCGCGGTAAAAACACAAACATTAGTATGGCCCTTCTTCATTTCAGCTGGCCAATTATTTACTCAACTCACATAAGTCTTAGTTGTTAGTTTTCATAAACGTTTACAACTATCGAAAGCTGACGGGAATACAAGTGTGTGCCTCTACAGGAGTAGCAAAAGGATCAATTAGGGTAAAATATCGGAACAAAAAAAAAGCTAGGAAATAAACAATTGGGATGTTTTTAAGGATGCTGAGTCCACTACTTTGAACAAAATTAAACGGGGATGAACGGGTGGGGCTCTATAGGAGTTATAAAGGAGGATTTTGACTTGGGGTCAAAATGACAAAAGGCAAAAAAAACTAGAAAATGATCAGTCGGAGGGTTTTAATGGTGCTGAGTCTTTTACCGTTATCGAACGTAATAGGGATACACAGGTGATCCTCTATGGGAGTAGCAAATGATAAATTGGATTATAAATATGATAAGGCAAAACAAAGCTAGAATATGATCAATCGTAGTGTTTTGGAGGTAGCTGAGTCCAATACTGTCTTCCATATTAATCGGGAATGCACGGATGTGGCTCTACGGGAGTAGAAAAGGGGTAGAATTTTGGTACAATTGTCAGAAGGCAAAAAAACAATAGAAAATGATCATTCGGGTGGGTTTTAATGGTACTGAGTCTTTCACCGTTATCGAACGTCAATGGGGATACAAGGGTGACCCTCTATGGGAGTAGCAAATGATGAAATGGAGTATAATTAATTGTGACATGGCAAAACAAAGCTAGAATATGATAAATCGTAGTATTTTGGAGGGTTCTGAGTAGAATACCGCCTTCAATATTATAATGGGATGCACGGGTGTGGCTCTACGGGAGTAGAAAGGGGATGAATTGGGGTAAAATTTTCAGAAGGCAAAAAAACAATAGAAAATGATCACTCGGGTGTTTTAAAGGTGCTGAGTCTTTTACCGTTATCGAAAGCCAATGGGGATACATGGGTGATCCTCTATGGGAGTAGCAAATGATGAATTGGAGTATAAATCTGAAAAGGCAAGACAAAGCTAGAGTATGATTAAACGTAGTGTTTTTTAGGTTGGTGAGTCCAATACCGTCTTCCATATTAATCGGGAATGCACTGGTGTGGCTTTAAGGGAGTAGAAAAGGGGTAAATTAGGGTAAAATTGTCAGAAGTCAAAAAAACAATTGAAAATGATCATTCGGGTGGGCTTTAATGGTGCCGAGTTGTTTACCATAATCGAACGTCAATGTGGATATACGGGTGACCCTCTATGAGAGTAGCAAATGATGAATTTGGGGTATAATTGTGAGAAGGCAAAAAAAAACTAGAAAATGATCAATCGTAGTGTTTTGGAGGGTGCTGAGTCCAATACTGTCTACATTATTAAACAGGGATGCTTGGGTGTTGCTCTACGAGAGTAGAAAATTGCTAATTTGGGGTAAAATTGTCAGATGGCAAAAAAAAATATATAATGATCACTCGGGGAGTTTTAATGGTGCTGAGCCTTTTACCGTTATCGATCGTCAATGGGGATACACAGGTGATCCTCTATGGGAGTAGCAAATGATAAATTGGAGTATAAATATGATAAGGCAAAACAAAGCTAGAATATGATCAATCGTAGTGTTTTGGAGGTAGCTGAGTCCAATACTGTCTTCCATATTAATCGGGAATGCACGGATGTGGCTCTACGGGAGTAGAAAAGGGGTAGAATTTTGGTACAATTGTCAGAAGGCAAAAAAACAATAGAAAATGATCATTCGGGTGGGTTTTAATGGTACTGAGTCTTTCACCGTTATCGAACGTCAATGGGGATACAAGGGTGACCCTCTATGGGAGTAGCAAATGATGAAATGGAGTATAATTAATTGTGACATGGCAAAACAAAGCTAGAATATGATAAATCGTAGTATTTTGGAGGGTTCTGAGTAGAATACCGCCTTCAATATTATAATGGGATGCACGGGTGTGGCTCTACGGGAGTAGAAAGGGGATGAATTGGGGTAAAATTTTCAGAAGGCAAAAAAACAATAGAAAATGATCACTCGGGTGTTTTAAAGGTGCTGAGTCTTTTACCGTTATCGAAAGCCAATGGGGATACATGGGTGATCCTCTATGGGAGTAGCAAATGATGAATTGGAGTATAAATCTGAAAAGGCAAGACAAAGCTAGAGTATGATTAAACGTAGTGTTTTTTAGGTTGGTGAGTCCAATACCGTCTTCCATATTAATCGGGAATGCACTGGTGTGGCTTTAAGGGAGTAGAAAAGGGGTAAATTAGGGTAAAATTGTCAGAAGGCAAAAAAACAATTGAAAATGATCATTCGGGTGGGCTTTAATGGTGCCGAGTTGTTTACCATAATCGAACGTCAATGTGGATATACGGGTGACCCTCTATGAGAGTAGCAAATGATGAATTTGGGGTATAATTGTGAGAAGGCAAAAAAAAACTAGAAAATGATCAATCGTAGTGTTTTGGAGGGTGCTGAGTCCAATACTGTCTACATTATTAAACAGGGATGCTTGGGTGTTGCTCTACGAGAGTAGAAAATTGCTAATTTGGGGTAAAATTGTCAGATGGCAAAAAAAAATATATAATGATCACTCGGGGAGTTTTAATGGTGCTGAGCCTTTTACCGTTATCGATCGTCAATGGGGATATACGGGTGATCCTCTATGGGAGTAGCAAATGATGAATTGGAGTATAGACCTAATTGTGAGAAGAGAAGGTAAAATAGAGGTGAAATATTATGACTTGTAAAGTGAAACATTCAACCTAATAAGATTTTATTTTGGTATTTTTATCCTTTGGAGGGAATGAACTAGCTGAAGTAAACAGATACTATCATGAAGTAACTATAATGGCCCCTGTCACAAGATTAAAACTGATAAAACTGAATGATGTGGTCATCATTTCAGAGATCGAAAATAAACATTACACAAACACGTACATGACGGGTTCTATCCCAGGCGCTACTTGGTCACGTGTTACAATGCGACATTTATACCGCCATTTCTCCCTCTAATTTCAACATACAACCACACGGGACGTCTCTTTACAATCTGTTTCGTTTCAGCTACAATAGTACATAGTTGTCTTAAGTTGTCTTAGAAATTGTCACTCTGATTGTTAAAATTCTATTATTCGTTATTTTTAATATGAATTAACGAAATGAAACTTAACAAATTTATTGTTTGTAATAAAAACAAATATCCACAAATAAATTTAAACCCTCAATTTAATTCATTTTTTTATTTAGGCTAGTACACACGCCACTGTCTTATAAAAGAAATTACTCTCTTTGACGTATGTTTTGATAAAAAAAGGAGGCACTTGCTAAACCTATGCCTTACGGGTCGCGTTCTTCGTGTCATTCTTCCAGGTCATTGGAAAAAATTGAAATTAGTAAATCCACCTATTTTAATCCTTGCTATTTATAAATATCCCCGCCCCATTGAAGGTGTTCAATGCTCTGTCGAATATTAGGAATAGTTCTCCAGGGAAAAAATACAGGAGTGCAAGTAGACGATTGTTTTGTGAATCAGCAGGTTAGGTGTAGACCGGTTTCCATCGATTCTCTAGATAAGTTACATGTTTTCAAAACCCTCAACAGATCTGCAACTAAATGAACGGTTTCATCTTTAACAATATTCAATCTAGATTTCCAGGCGTGCACTGCACGGGATAAAGGCCAAGTACGAATTCAACTTTTTTCTTCTGAATTTCTCATTTAATTATCAGTGTTAGAGTTAGTACACTAAATTCTCTTATATCCTTTACTTTACGAAAGTACATTTATTCTCATTTAATTTATTTTATCTCATTGAGCTTTCTGCTACAATTTTTAAATTCTATTTCTTTCGTGTTACAATCTTTTAAGAGTTTTTGCAGTTTAAGAACGATTTTGCAGAATGTTTAGACTAATACATCGAATTTTCCTCAACATTTCCTCTTCAGTGTATTAAAAATAATGAAAATTTCAATTTTAAGTTTTTACTGCTTGTAAAAAAATATTAAAGGATAAGTAAAGGGTTGGCATAAAGTTTTTTTACAGTAAGTTTTAAAAGTTAGGCCTATAGTAGAAAAACAACAAATATTGTATCACCTTTACCTCAGGTAGGTAACCAGAAAAATTTAACTATATTGTACATTGTAAATAAAAGAAGGCTTTTATTTGGTCGAATCTCATCTAATGTTAATTTCTTGTTCACGTAAGCCCATCGAACACGTCCATATTTTATAGGTTCAAACGAGCACAAATTACCATTTTCGGGTAAAAAAATTAAACATTGAAATAATAGTATTTCTGTACTTACGACAGCCAAATGTAACCAAAAAAATGTTTTATTTTTCTGTGAGCATATGCTTTATAAGGGTGCATATAGTATTCTAACAAGTAGTAAAATTTTCACGAAGGTGTGACATTTTAGTGCCAATACCAATAAGTATAAATATTAAATCAAGATAAGGGCAAAACATTTTAAGTATTTATATAAGGATTCATGTATCATAGGTGGTTTTCTGCCAATAAAACTAGAGAGCAGTTCAGGTGGTGTAAGCAATGGTAAATATTTAAACTTCTTTAATTCTACACCTCTAAAGAATGTATGTAAGGATATAGTTATTCCCAATGTATATTGCATTGTAGACATCACGGTGAAAAACGATTTCGGTAAGCAATGTAATACATCTATTTTATTTATCCATCATATTTGATTTGTCATAGGTTGTTATAGGTACAATTGTGTTTGAGTAAAGACCTATTTTTTCTAAAAATTCTTCTTTAACTACATTCATTAAATTTTCCTGGTAGTCGTTGTTGGCAGGTTAAAAAATTTATTTAATTCCTCCCTTAGATATTTTCCGAAAGGATGACATTTCACCTTGATTGTGATGTTACTTTCATCAAGACACGTTGAATGCACCTGAAAATATATCTGATAAGATTTAAATATATTTTAATCTTCTTTTTTAATTCTATCTTTAACCGTATCCCTCCTGGCTCGCATATCTACAATTTGATTTATTATTATTATTATTATGGTGAAAAAAATTACAAATATTTTGGCGAATATAGCTGAGGAACCCGTCTTCAAAAGCTAGCTGTAAAATAGCGTTATGCAGAGTGACAGAAATTAGTCACTATGATGGTATTTCTTGTTAAAAAAAACAAGACGTAAATGATAATGACTGTTTTGTAGATTTTTTTCACTTTAAAAAATATCTCCGATCTTCGGTCGACATGTTACATACATTTTTATAGTTAGTATCAGAATGATTTTAATTCGTTCGGCTGTGTCTGATTTCAAGACAAAGTCTGCTAATACTCAATCACTTCTCAAAACTGTCTCCTTTGTTATATATTTTACGAATCCTATCACTAGCAATACCAGTTAATAAATAACTCCTAATTACAAACTTAATATTTCAATTTGAATATTCTCTATTCTTCGTCGATAGAAAATTACTTCAGTTAAGCAACCCTAACCAAGTGCTTATAAAACGTTTTGTAGTCAATCTTTAGACGTTGATAATCATAAATATTTACTACCGATGATCACGGTAATTTTTCACTATACTTCAGATTTACTGATATTTTACTGATAATCTCGTTTTATTTTTATGGTAGGCGAACAAAAAAACTATCTACGATCAAAACATTGGGCGTCCTGATAAAGTTTACAACGGGCATCGGCTATTTTCTAGCTATAATTGCCGATACTTAGTATGGTATTCATATCGTATAGTATCCTTGCAAGCAAGATTCAGTACAGTGGTCCTTGGAGAGCCAAGCAACATTAATTTATGTATGTACTGTAATCAATAAAGTTCTACATACGTATTTTGTGCATTCTTAATTATAGTATTAGGGTTCATTAGAACTCCTGTTTTTTTTTCTAGTGTACAGGAAGCTATTTCCGTGTATTCCAAGTTTTCGGTAATCCGACGGTGTCTCGGTGCCATCTACCTCGAATTATCCATGCACTACTGTATTTGTTTCCGTACCAATGATCACCATACTTGAACCAGTTTTTCATGCAACTCTAAAGTGAGTGAAAATCCCATAGATATTAAAGTTACTCTTGGGACTAGAATATCGAGGATAAACATAATAGATTTATTACATTGCTTTCTGAAAACGTTTTGATTCCTAGCTACACTGCAATACACATTGGGAAGAACTATATCCTTACATATAATCTTCAGAGATGTAGAAATAAAGAATTTTAAATATTTACCATTGCTTAAACCGCCTGAACTGCTCTATAGTTTAATTGGCATAATAACACCTATGATACATGTATCCTTAAATAAGTACTTAAAATGTTTTGCCCTTATGGTCATAGAATGTGTGTATATATCCACGTGTTCTTTCTTATCTACATTATTTATATCTTTCAAACTATTTTTGAGTATTTGGATGAAAAAAATATATATAATGTTATTATTGATAAATATGATGTTGTATGGCCTATAAATAACGCTAGCTCTTTAATACCTTGGTCATTCATTTGGTAAAGTTGAGATATTGTTGCCAAGTGTTTCATTAGAGTCCTCGATGTAAGTACTTCAGGAATTTGTAAACATGCTATTTTAGGACATACAGCTGTGGATTCGCGAACTTATCTTGGAGAGAACTATGCTATGTATTTACAGACACAATTTTGATATGGAAACATAAACAGCCGACACTCCGAAAGATATTCTGACTCGTTTGTTTACTTGATGACCAAACTTATCTTAATGTTCCGGTCAATGTATCTCGTTCTTTTCCCTTGGTGCTCTTAGATACTATAGGATGGATAAAGTATTTATTTTTTAACTTAACTTGCTTTTCAATTTAATTGTTATAGCATCTCTATCAGATTTTAAGAATCTAAAAGTGACTATTATTTGCTGTATATTCTTACAATTTCGTAACATTGCAAACATGGTAACACTAGTCTGCAACACATGTATTAACAGATATAACACTTAATATGGCCTACTCCATATATATTTACTAAAGGTTAATACCAATGTATTCAATAAACATATTAATAAAATAAAATATAGACTACCAGCGGCTAAAGTCGAGGATAGAAACAAATATTTCCGTCTTTATACGACCATTTTGACATTGGGAAGATACCATAAATTATTTACGTTTACGCCGTATGTAAATGAGACAAAGGGATGGAAAAGATAGAATGCAAAAAGTCAGTTTTTCGGGCCTTCGTCCACGAGAGTACTTGTCGAGTGCGAGCCTTTATCTTTGTTTGGCTTGGACCTATGTCTGTTTACACCAGACAGCCTGATATCACCAGACAATATAAACTGACAACACTCGCACAGATGTTATTTAGGTTCATGTATACAATACAGAGATTAACGAAAGATGATTCAGTATTTATTAACCTTCAACTACCGTGCTGGAATTTCTGTCACATTACTGCTGCCGATTACATCAGAGGCACGAAATGTCTAAGTGTGATTTATTGTGTGGTTTAACAATTTAACTTGCATTTACTTTATAAAAATTGTTTTTGAATATTCTGATTGCAATGGGACTAGTAGGGTAAACGTAGTTTTATGAGAGCAGTCATATTTTATTTACTAATTGAAAACTGTAGTAAATAAAACCTACAGATTTTAGCGCAGTTTAGCTCTAAAGACTTATAATCGCACGATAATTAACATACACTAATTATTTCTCGTTCACTGATTGTATACACTTAACTTTATATACAAGATAACATTTGACACATTATAAGCTTTATTTATGGAAACTGGCATTACAAATAATAACTCAATTTTGACAGCAGTATTTACACAGCAGCTCAGAAAATTCTAGACATATTGACTGTACAAAGACAGCTTACAAAGTGTAACTAGTCTTTATATTTTTTGTTGCTGGACAAATTCTACATTGTTTATAACAATTTATCTATACAAATAGAAAAATTTGTAAATTTCTGGAGGTTGCAGTTTTTCGAAATCATCTTCATCGTCTGATGGAGATGAAGATGACCTTTTGCTCAATTACTTCTTCACTCTGTTGCACAATTCCCCTATTCTCTTTGATGCCTTATAAAAGTTGGTCATTAGATACAGCACCTGAATCACTGTCTTCTTCGGATAACCCGTTGCTGATGCTTAGGCACGATGACGGCAGTTAAAGATTAAGCTTGGAATTTGTAGATATTGGCATAATAGGTTTTCTGGATATATAAGCTGATAAAGATAAGTCGATGAAATGATTTGGGCCAAAAATTTCCCTTTTTTGTCGTTTATTCTAAGTTGTATAAAGGTTGAACAAATATAAGGTCTACTTATTTATAGTTTTTTTTAATTTACGGTTATAGTAGAAGTTTTACATTAACTGATGGCTGAAAAGTCATTCCGCTGCCCTCGCTAACGATACTATCCTTTTTAAGAGAACAAAAGAAAATAACACGAAAAGAGAAGAAAATTAATTACCCGACGAAGAATGAGAAAACAAACATAAATGTTTAGATATTCTAAGTAAAAATGGAAAGAAAATATATGACAATTAGGTAGACAAAATACATTAAAAAAAAAATTAAATAAATACATTAATTTTTAAAAAAATATCAATTTGGGACAAACAGTTATCTTTTCAAGTTGAATCGTTCAAGCACACAGTCTTTAAAATGCTTAAAGCACATGGACAGGCTGCATTGAAACACTGCTCCAAGTTATAAAGATTACTTTGACAGACATGACGTAAACAAACGTACTAGAACTTCTATTGGTGTGACGCCTGTTTATATTTTCATATCACAAACATTTCTGTAAATAGATGTAGCATAACTTCTGTCCAAGACAAGGTCACGAACCCGACTCTTTCTGTTGGTTATGTTGCATAGTTGGAAACATGCCAATTTTGGGAGATTTATTGTTAATGGGATATATTAACCCTAATCACCCCTTGGTAACCCCGTACATGCCCGGCGAATTTTCATGACAAAGGACTAGGAGCTTCGAAAATCTTCGAATGCCCATGTTTGGGCAATATTTTAGATTCTGGCTAGTTTTACCAAAATTCACCCATAGCGACACCCGCAGTCCCATCTCGGATTGCGCATGGCCAACTTCGGTGCTAGGATTAGACTCAGCATTATTAAAAACCCCAAGTGATGATTTTATAACGATCCCTTGGCCTCTGACCTTTTTACCCCAATTATCCCTTTGCTACTCCCGCAGAGCCCACACCCGTCCATCCCTGGTCTCTTTCGATGACGGTATTGAATTCAGCATCCTCAAAAACCCCCGAGTGGTTATGTTGCAGCGATTTTTTGAAATTTGACTTTTTCACTCCAATTCACCCCTTTGGTACTAACGTGGAACCATACTAGTGCATCCCCGGCGACTTTCGGTGACGGCATTAAATTCCGCCTTACCAAAATCCCCCGTGTGGTTATTTTCTAGTAATTTTTTGGCTTTTGACTTTTTTACTCCAAATCATTCCTTTGGTACTAACGTAGAGTCAAAACCGTCCATCCTCGGTGACTCTAGATGACGTCATTGAATTTAGCATCCTCAGAAACCCTCGAACGGTCATTTTCCCGCGATTCTTAGGCATTTGACATTTTCACCCCAATTCATCCCTTTGGCACTTGCGTGGAACCACACCAATGCATTCCCGGTGACTTTCGGTGACGGCATTGAATTCCGCCTCATCAAAATTCCCCGAGTATTTATTTTCTAGTATTTTTTTTTTACTTTTGAGATTTCTACCCCAAATCATCTCTTTGGCACTCACGTAGAGTCTCATATGTCCATCCCCGGTGACTTTCGATGGCGGCATTGAATTCAGCATCCTCAAAAACCCCCGAGTGGTTATGTTGCAGCGATTTTTTGACTTTAGACGTTTTCACCCCAATTCACCCCTTTGGTACTCGTGGGGAACCATACCAGTGCATCCCCGGCGACTCTCGGCGACGGCAATAAATTCCGCCTTACCAAAATCCCCCGAGTTTTTATTTTGTAGTAATTTTTTGTTTTTTTACTTTTTTACCCCAAATCATCCCTTTGGTACCAACGTAGAGTCACAACCGTCCATCCTCGGTGACTCTAGATGAAGTCATTGAATATAGCATCCTCAGAAACCCTCGAACGGTAATTTTCCCGCGATTCTTAGGCATTTGATATTTTCACCCCAATTCATCCCTTTGGTACTCGCGTGGAACCACACCAATGCATTCCCGGTGACTTTCGGTGGCGGCATTGAATTCCGCCTCATCAAAATTCCCCGAGTTTTTATTTTCTAGTATTTTTTTTTTTTACTTTTGAGATTTCTACCCCAAATCATCCCTTTGGCACTCACGTAGAGTCTCATCTGTCCATCCCCGGCGACTTTCGATGGCGGCATTGAATTCAGCATCCTCAAAAACCCCCGAGTGGTTATGTTGAAGCGATTTTTTTACTTTTGAGGTTTTCACCCCAATTCACCCCTTTGGTACTTGCGTGGAACCATACCAGTGCATCCCCGGCGACTTTCGGTGACGGCATTAAATTCCGCCTTACCAAAATCCCCCGTGTGGTTATTTTCTAGTAATTTTTTGACTTTTGACTTTTTTACCCCAAATCATCCCTTTGGTACTTACGTAGAGTCACATCCGGTTCATCCCCGGTGACTCTAGATGACGCCATTGAATTTAGCATCCTCAAAAACCCCCGAATAGTCATTATCCCGCGATTTTTGGACGTCTGACATTTTTACCATAATTCAACCCCTTTTGTACATGGGTTTAGCCTCACCAGTACATCCCCGGTGACTTTCGATGACGGCATTGAATTCAGCATCCTCAAAAACCCCCGAGTGGTCAGTTTCCAGCGATTCTTTGTCCAATTCAAATATATACGTCATGTAGTACGATTGATATCTATGTGGATGCCAGCAATGTTGCCAAGTTTGTGGCTGCCATAATGTTAGGGAATGTTTGAAATATACAGTAAATTTATATACAGGAGGCGACTATGCTGCCCCTGGCGGAAATGTTACGAACTTGTGATATACAAATCCCGTTCACTATGCTATCAATACGAGTACCGTTTGGTTATTACAAATTATTTTTTAAAAATTCCGAACGACCATAGAACTTCCAAATACAGATTACCACCAATAAAACACTTCTTATTACACTTATTGACATGATTTTTATTTCAATTATTGTCAAAGGGTGTTACATTATCATGGATTACTATGTGGCAGCCGTATACGGCTGCCACAAGTACCCGGCTGCCAGTTTGAATGCAAAATGACCAATGTATGGTCTCCGTATTGTTAGCAGGCTGTATATATATATATATATATATATATACATATTCGTTCACGGACGGAAAAATGTGATTTTTTTTCATTTATTCATCATATATATATATATATATATATATATATTTAAAAACAATATAGGTTATTCAAATACAAGAATATTTATTAATTTATATTCAAAGCTTTTCGTTGGTAGACAGTACCAACATCATCAGGAATGAAAATTCCAGTAATATAATTTTTTTTTTTTTTTTTTTTTTTTTGAAGATACTGATACTATTTTATCGGCGAAAAGCTTTGAATAAATATGTTCATTAAAAGTATTCTTGTTTTTGAAATATTTTTAATTTATTAACTATATTACAAGAAAACATATCACTATATTTAATATAAATATATATATATATATATATATAAACAAAAATGAAGTTAACAGATTTTAGTTTACTTTACAGTTCTACAGAAATAGATTCAAACATGAATCATGAAACACCCAATTAAGATCATCATCAAATAATCCATTTGTGAATATTTCTCAAAGCACATTATATGTTTAATAAAACCCAGTAAATAATAAACCCATTTAACGCAAGGTAAGAATATATTTGCAGAAGATAAATTTAAATTATTTCAGAATGAATTTTGCTTGAAGTTATGAGACACGGCCAATGTGTCCCCGGGCGTGGATAAAGGCCATAGCATTTGATTCAGCCTTGTGCAGGAAGTAAAATTGCTCTCGGTGGGGTCATTTGGTTTAATTTTAAGTGAACTGTTTCTTTTGTAGGTATTTGTGGAAAATTCGACATTTTCTGGAGTATTTACCTAACAATGAATCTCTGTTATCACGAGTCCAATAAAGATAATCCAGTTTCTCTATAAATTTTATTGCACAAAAAATATTCCTTGAATGACAATGATTCAGAATTTATGTATTATGCAATACGGTATTTTACATTAGAGGCAAGTCGTATCCAATAGAGTTTGTATAATATAAATATATGTAATACAATATAATGATCAATTAAACTAATACTAAACCCAAAATAAATACATTTATTACTTCTATCGCAAATAAAGACATATTGATACAAACGAAACTTTCAACCACTAAAAACCGCTCTCAAACTACAATATTTTTTTTGATTCAAACTAGCTCATGCTGTCAATAATATGAAGAATTGGTTGCTATAATTTATAATGAGGTTTTGATGCATCATTAGCTTATGGTACATAATATTCATAAATAAGCTTTTGTAACGTAATAATTGTTATAAAGCGTTAAAAACATAATAACTAGTAAGAGGATTCTATTATCCTTTATAGACTACTAAGAGTAAAATTCTGTAAAATATATTTTAAAAGTTTCAATAATATTCTTGCAAAAATGCACACTATTCCAATAAGTCTTATTATTTAAATTCAATAAACACATCAGCTGTTTAACATTATAATAAGTAACTTCGTAGTTGTGAGTAATTGGGTTCCATTACTTAATAATTTTAAACGTAATTGGTGCCATTATTTGAGTTTGACAAATGTCTGTCATTTACTAGTTCGTGCTCCGCCCAGTCTGTGATTAGAGAAATTATATTTGACAAATGTTTATAATAATGTCGTAAACCTTGTTATGCCATATTGTGACAAATTATCTACTATAAAATGTGATGATAGGGGAAATGTTTAAATTAGTTTTCCTTAAGCTTCAAAATTCTTCTGATATTTTGAAATTAGAAAACGGTTTATAACCAATTCAAATTACGCTATAAAAATGCTTTACACATTTTTTCATACGTTCATAAATGTTGTTAATTGCGTAATTAAAACACTGTTAAAGTCACATGGCAACCTTGTTCTAAGACGGAAGCACGTACAGCGTGTTGTTCTAGTACTAAATCGTTAGATATTTTCTTTACTCGTGTCTTATATTAAGAACACCTAAAAATACATGGCCTAAGACAACTGATAGAGGGTAAAAGGCACGAGTAAGGTCGAGCGAAATAGTCTGCGCTAAACAAGAACCAGTCATTACTCGTGAGGGAAGCGTAGACCTGCTATATTCTTTTTTATTTTTAGATTTATTTCATGAAATTTTCTGAAGAAGAAAGCAAGCATGCGTTAACTTCAAAAAGATTGTAAATTTAACAATTAGCAATCTTACAATATACGTCAGTTAGGTTTCAAGTTAACAATGGAGAACATTTCCCAAAACACGTGTCCTCGTTAAACCAAAAGTAAGTGTTACCATAGACACGTTTTGGCATATTATATTTGGTTAAACATATAAATCCATTTTTAGTATACCAATGTTTCCAGGAAGCTGAAAAAAATTATTGACAATCGTAAAGTTTTCAGTAAGGCTATTATTTTATTATTTAAACATTCATATTTAATTTAGTGCTTTCTTGAGAATTGAAAAAAAATAGAAAAGTTAAATAAAAAGAAGGATCCTAAACAATGTAGGGGTTTTAGCTCTTGATTGCTTTTAGTCTATAAAACAACAAATGAAGACCACAGAGTACTGATTAAAGGGGGGAGGTTTCAATCCAAGACTACATCTCATTGTGTGTTAACCTAACCAATACGATAGTTTGTCTTACCTCCACCATTTCCTTATATTTTAGTGATTAGTTTATTGATAATTATATTTAGAAATAAACACTGCGGCGATTTTTTTAATTAATATCTTTCATTAAGAATATATCCAAGATTACAACAAATATGTAAATAAGACTCATAACTAAAGTATATACCTACAACTTTTATTAACGTTTCAAAGATCAGGTAGTAAATCTTTAGATAGTGTAACTATTGTTTGTTTCTAAAACATAACGATGGGCCTTTGAAGTTGAATATGTGAGGAGGTTTTGAAAGTTTGAGGTTTTTAAATATAATGTTACTCAAATATATATATGAGTGTGAATGTGTGTGTGTGTTAACAAACCAAAATAACTTAAAATTCATAACCTTAAAATAGGTTCTAAAAGCATAATGCTTAGGATAGTTAAATTCGTGAGAACCAGGTTGCTTATAAAATCATACAACAGGGGATTAAAAAGCGCTGCAATCGAGAAGATCTGCTAAACTAGAAAAGTGAATTAAATAAATTTGGATAAATATAAATAAATAAATTGTTGGTACAAAGTTTGAAATTCAAGTCAAAACATCGTATAAAGTAAAAGGCTATGACACGAGTTAAGACAAAATAATTAAAGAAAGTACAACCAGAGAGAGGAGTCAAGAAAAAATATAACTAGTTGCTAAGGCTACTAGGGCTCAGATTGGTTAATTAACGTAACAGGGTTTGGACATGGATTTTGAAAATTTTTCCAAAGGAAGCGTTAGTTGGAAAGTAGACTTGGACCAAAACAATCAACTAGGTAGGACGTGTTTAAGTTATAGAAGATGTAAGTACAAAGATATTGTTAAGAGCTTAAATAGTGCAAGATGTGATACGGAAGAGTTCAGATATTTGAGCTATATGATCAAATATTAAAATAACTCCACCACGACTAGTAAAATATGTAAATAAACAATGCGACTTAGTAAGTTAGTTGAAGACGCCGTTCATTACACACTTAAAAACATGATGAATAACTGTAAAAAAGTCTCGACCAATCAAATTTGTACAATAATTAACCAAAAACAACAAGATATTTACTACGAATACGGGAGGTGCAAAGGCAGTTTTCAAGACGAGATCCAGAAAAGAAAAAGGACATATGCACAAGGTTAAATAAACAATATATTATTCCTTTAATTTCACTTCAAATTCAAATGCAACAAAAATAAATAGCCCTAGAGAAATAGACCACTCTTAGGCTAACTGATTTAAGGTTTAGATTTTCAAAATTGACTTTCTTTTCAACCGTTTGCATGCAATGGAAAGAAATTATTTAATTTAGTAAAAAATGTTCAATATGGGTTTATTTCTTAAACCATTGATATAAATTCTTTATGAGTTATATCATGGAATTATTAATCATCATTATAGTTAGTAGATGTGTTCCAATATGTAAAATAAATATTAGAAGTACCACACTTTTGGGTGAATCTTTGTTAGACTTACTCATGTGTGTTTTTTAAATTTATTTAACATATATTATACATAAAATTAAATTGGTTAGTTGTAATTTACCTGATATTATATGTTGGGAGTTACTAGGCTTTGTGGGTAAAATAATGTGAAAATAGAGTGTATAAACTAAAGTTTAGGTTAAACAGATAACATATAGCCTAGTATCTATGTAGCTTGAATAAATTATAAAATATCAGGAAATCAGTCTACGATCTGATATTACTATGATTGTGTCTGAAATTTTAAATATTATATTTCACATTTAACGTGGATTATTTGGCGAAAGAATTTTTGAGCTACTCCTTCTTGTTGTCTGTGCATAAAAACGGAGGTTCTTAAGTCGATAAAAACATAATCAAAAGTTTGTCTCTGTGACAACCCTAAAGGGTTGCCATGGCAAAGGCTGGTCTAACTGGGATTTGGTGTATTTGCATAGTACATCCAAGTTGAATCTTGTTATCTGTTGAGTCAAATTTTCGAAAACTCAATGAGAAAGATTTTTCCTAAATATATCAGCCTATTGTATTACTGAGGTAAACCCCCAATTTTTGTAACCCCATAAAAGGTACCAATTTTGGTGAAAACCCCTTAAAGTAGCTAAAATGTTTAAAGAATTTCTAATATTTCATAAGGATTTTTCTGAAAATTGTCACTTAGGTCACTGGAATAGTGAGGTTAAAACCCTCTGAATACCAATATCAGTGAATATCCCTAGAGTAGTGTCAGAGAAAAAATTTACAAATACACACACACACACACACATATATATATATATATATATATATATATATATATATATATATATACAATTTTTCGAAATCTAATTATGACAATCACCTAGCAAATTTTAACTTACCTCATTGGATTCTTGAGGATAAAAACTCCCTGTATATATATATATATATATATATATATATATATATATATATATATATACACATATACATTTATACATATATACATATATATATATATATATATATATATATATATATATATATATATATATATATATATATTAAAACAACATAGGTTATTCAAATACAAGAATATTTATTAATTTATATTCAAAACATTTCGTTGGTAAACAGTACCAACATCATCAGGAACGAAAATTACAATAATTTATTGTAATTACAATTGATAGTATAATTTTCATTATTGATGATGTTGGTACTGTTTAACAACGAAAAGCTTTGAATATAAATTAATAAATATACTTGTATTTGAATAACCTGTTGTTTTAAATTATTAAACAAGAAAACGTATTATATATATATATATATATATATATATTATATATATATAAATATATATATATATATATATATATATGTATATATAATATATATATGTATATATATATATATATATATATATATATATATATATATATATATATATATACAACAATTTTTGTGAAAATCCATAGAGTATTTTCCGACAAAATATTTACAAATACATATATACATATTTTCAAAAGCTGATGATGACGGTTTTCTGCAAATATTCACTTAGCTTATAGGATACCTGATGTTAAGAATCCCCTATATAAAAAATTTGGAGACACATATACATTACACATATACATATTTATATATATATATTTACAATTATTAGTAAGAGCAATCGTCGTGTTTTGCCTTTGACGTATGAAGTCCGTATCACGATACTCTTGAATATCTACAAGTCTGATTATCTACCTCTTCTGCGGTACATAAACAACAAAGCCTCAAACCACCAGCACTCTTGATGCTAAACAACGTACAGTAATGCAATAACACCACAGATGGCCCTCAGACTTCAGGATGACTCGGTATGCCGTAGTGATTTTACTGTGCTAATGGGTACAGACCTAATCAAATTTCAAACCTCCGGCGTTACTACACGAATATTAGTAGCACTATTGAACTTCAGAAGTTTTAAGTACACGAAGCATCGCACCTCTTTGGAGGCCAAAGCCCCAGCTACGTTCTCCAGACGTTCAACAGCTACCACGATAATACGTGGGTCAATGCAAGTTGTCATCAAAAAGCTAATGGGTCTACCGATCGCCTTTACGAATCTTTGTTTGTCGTTGACCAAATAGCTGAAGAGGTGCCTCTAGTAACGCACCCAGAGAGGGGCGCTCTCCGTTCCAAAATCTCGTTTTGCTCGACCCAGCATTCGACAATAATGGACATGTCCAAGTGCTCCTAAGCACACCTCTGTTCCAGGTGTTGCTGACTAACGACCAACGATCGTTAGGTCAGAATCTTCCGGTGGCTGAGTGAACTCACTTTAAATTCTTGGTAATGGGCCCAATCAATTTGTATTAGTAAATCATTGATAAAAAATAAAGTTTAAAAGATAATTCAATTAATATACTTTCTTCGACAATCGGTAGCAACAATATAACATTTACCAAAATCCATAGAAACGTCTAATTATATTGTTGTATTCGATTTAATATCTGTTGTGAATAGCCCTCTGCGGAGCCAACATCGGTTAGTTTAATCTAATGGGTGCGGGCCGTCTAAGTAAGTCTTGAGTAATCCTCCCTTAGGGAGCCGACACGGGTAGGCGCGGTGACTCCTACTGTAACCTGATTGGGGTTGTCTGGGGGTCCTTCAGTTACACGTTGAAGGCTCAAGTTATTCATTCTGCATTATGATTCTACCATAGAATACTTTTCTTTTTTTATGGTACAATCATTATACCTGATGAATCCTTGACCCTTCCTCGCCTCACTGCTGCACTTCTGCTCAGTGCCATTCAGTTTACAGTTGGAGTCTCCCACGTAAACATCAATGCATACATTTGATTTAAAAAACCAAAAAAAATGTAACACACTGCATAATATATTTCAATATGTAAATAATTACAAATAATAGATTTTATATTCACGGCAAACTTAGAATGACCATAAATGGCAGAGACCATCAAACTTTGGGTTTTGTATCTACTGAAGCTCTCTCTCTCTCTCTCTCTCTCTCTCTCTATATATATATATATATATATATATATATATATATATATATATATATATATATATATATATAAGTTTTATACCAAGACACCTATCTACTATCGGATCATTCTCCGAGTCCGAAATTTTTAACATTATGTTTCGCTTATTAACCATTTGTTCGGTTTACACATCATATGATGTGCAGGTCCCTTGGTGCTGTTTTCAGTATGAGAATACATTGAGTTTTCTATGACAGTATGTTAATCAGTGTACACATCATGTGATGCTTGCTTGTCTAAATTTTTGCTGCTGTTTTTGGAGTTTTTTTGAATGACTGTATTTTCTTTGTCTGTATATCGTTGTTCATCATATAATGTGCGTACTACAGCTGGCTGTTAGGTTAGAAGTCAGATTACTAACATTGTCCGTTCGCCTGCGTATGTTATTACCTTTGTGTATCCTTTTGTTATTATTACGTGATAAATAATGTCGTTCGAAAACGGACTTGATAAAAAAAAATTACTTCCTTTATGCGTGGAGAATGCAATGTTCCATAAAGTATACATCTGTGTTTCAAAGATAATCATTGTGATTTTTGTATAAATTTTCAAAAATGCTATTAATTTATTTAAAAACTAAAGAAATTTCCATTTTTGAATTTTTTAAAAACAAAAAAAAATACTATTTAGAGCAGATATCTATTGTAATAAGTCACTGACCAAAGGGTTTTAAGTGTATTATCATTTGGCAAAAGAATTTAAAAGCTACTCCTTTTAACCACAATGAATGGCATATATGCAACTCCCAGTGCATTAAAATGCAGTTTTTTTAAGTCGATACCAAAATAATCAAAAGTTTGCCTCTGTGACTTATGGATTGTCATTGCAAATTCCGGTCTGACTCCAAGTTGACTCTAGCTTGAGTCTAATGTAAATCTAGAAATATGAACTTCTTAGGAATTTTCGAAAACTTGATATTAATTTTTCAAGAACTTTTAACTTAGCCCATTTGATTGGTAAGGTAAAAATCTCCTATATACCAATTTCATGCAAAGTCTTATTGTAATTTCCGAGAAAAAATATTTACAAATATGGTGTATATTCAATTTTACGAAAACTGATTATACCCATTTTTAAGGGAATTTTGACAGTCTATTGGGCTCCTGAGGTTAAAATCCCCCAATATACCAATTTTGGTAAATATCCTTAGGGTATTTTACGACCAATACACATATAAAATTTTTTGTAACTAATGATAGCAATTTTTAGCAAATTACGACATCCCGTTGGATTCCTGAGGTCAAAAATCCATACATACCTATTTTGATGAAAATTCTTAAAGTAGGTTTTAAGAACAAAATTACATATATACAATTATTAGTCGTTTAAGAATATTAGATATAATTGAAATAATGGCATGCTAAGATAACAAATAATTAAAATATAGATATACATGTTTTGGGGGAGGGTTATGTTCAATTTCAAAAGAAGGTTTTGTCCGTAAATATTTTGGGATTTATAAATAAAAGGAAATGAATTCACTAGAATTATTTTAGGCAAAGTGTGGTCCTACATAAAAACTTTTGCTCTTAGTTAATTAAAGGTTATTTATTGATTAAAATTATTTTGAACAAAGCTTTGGTCATACATTCAATATTTTAATAAAGGTAAACAAAAGGAAGTTAAAATTAATATAAATAAATTAGATAGAACTACAAAGGACTTATTTTATACTTTTAACCTTGTAATCACATTACAAATAGGAGGTTAAACGTAGATAAAATATTAAATAAAACATGTTTATTTTCCAATTAGTGTTTAGTATTCTTTTATAAAAAGTAAGTTTTCCTAGGTGTCCAGTAGTCTTTACAGGTAGGTGTCCAGTGTCTCTCAAAGAATCTATAACCACGATAAAAGTCTAAATGGTTTATAGGCGGTTAATTGGTGTTTGTTACAAATTCAGGAGTTGGTTCTCCTGAGAGGTTTATTCCTTGAGCTACTGGTTTCGGAATGGAGTTCAAAGTTAAGGAATAAACCATTACTTTCTTGCAGACAAGGAGTGGCTTAATATCATATGGGTAAGGAAGTATTGGAGATGAGTCGGGCGGATGTGTAAAATTGATGAACGGGAGTTTAGGTGAGTAGTAAGCTCCGTAGGAGTGTGTGTGTCTGTGTCTCCTGGATTGTCTTTAATTAGTCATTTTATACCAATTAGGTAAGTAATATCACTTAACTTGGAATCTTTAATTACCCTCTACCTAAGAAAAAAATTGCACTTTAGTAAACAGAGATTGAGATACAGGGGTGGAATATCTGCCCTTGGCAAGAGCCGAGGTAATTCTTGAAAGCTAACTAGACCTACTCACAGAATAATCACAAGTATTCAATTTAGATACAGTCTGACTTTGGTTTCGCTTTCAGTTACTCCCTTACAACCGTATGGGGAGCGTTTTTAAAATCGCTACCTGATTTAAAATATTAAACTGGTGATAGAAGGGAAATGTGTTTTTATTATATGTGACTTTCCCAATTGCAAGAGTTTTATTTTTCTGGTGAAATATTATGCTACAGTTATAAATATTTAAAACATATATTATTTTACCTATATATTTATAACTCTATAATAAGAACTCCACCCCTGATATTATCGTTACAAACGATAGCGTAAAGAGCTGGTCGGTATCTTACAAGCGTTTAAGCAACCGTAGCTTGACAGTTAGGATAATAGCTCTTTAAATGTGTAGGGATGTTTGATTTGAGAACTATAAAACGTAGTGTTTCGAAAGCTATGGAAGTGTTGCATTTAAATCAAACTTCGTTTTTAAACTTACAAGTAACTACTATACGCTTTAGCACGGTATAATCTTCTCATATTGAACTCTTGTTTAAAGGCGTTCTCTTTAAAGACAAAAGAATTAATTTCATACTTCACACAAACTGTTGCAGAGAACAAACTACAATGAAAACATTTAACAAGTTGTAAAGACAGACTTTTATGTTAAAATTCCATAATATGGAATTATAAATTAGGTGGTCTATAAAATACACTATTACGTAGGTTAAATATGTGTCTACGTTGAAAGTTGAAGGATGGGATGAACTCTACCTCGAAATGTAGTAAACACTAATATACTATTCATTAAATCACTTACTGAATTGTTTCAAATTATCATTGGGAAATAATTTTTCTATATTTATGTAATCCGATGCGTAAAATACATTGACAGTAAAAACTGTCATCTATGCTAACGGTCGTTAAATACATTACCTTGCTTTCAGGTAGTTAGGTAGTTACCTTATATTAACATTTAATTGCACATTCTGTTTGTTTTAAATTTACAGAGCTAATTGCGTTGATCCGCTTTGCATAGTTTTCGACAGAGGTATAATCTCAAAAACTATACCAGTTGAGACACCGGGGAGCTTGTTTGATACATAGAATGTAAGTAAAATAATAAAATAGAAGTAAAATACAAAAAAAAGTGGAGGAATACAAATTCAAATAGAAATCGCTTTGGTTTAGCATGGCAACGAACACCCTGACGAGGGAGAGCACTATGATATTATTAGACGCCTTATCTTTGAACCATATCTTATGTTTTTAATATAAAAATAGACGGTGACCAACAAATAGCACAATAAACAATCTCTATCTTCTGCAAAAAAATCAAAATAGCATCAAGAAGTCAGTGCTGCTGACCATAGTTATTTTTGGTACTAAAATATGGAAGACGAACGAAGACAAACAATAAGGAAACTAATCCAACGGAAATTGTGTATATCGTGATTTCAATTTATTAATCTTTAGACTAATTAGGAAAAAGTAAGAAATTGATAATACTGAAAAGAGCAACAACGAAGAGACTAAAAGGATCATGCGATTAGAAAATGATGCGTCATAGATGTATTATTTCCTTTACGTAGCTGAGTTTAAACGATATTTTGAGAAACTTTAATGTTTCAGACCTGATACAGCTCAAGAGATTTGTTTTTAATTTTAAAATCCCACAGGCGGCTGAGTGTTACAATGTTACATAGAGTCATTGAACGGTAATCTAAAAAATGTGAGTACGATCCCCGGTAGAACCAAAACATTTTTGTTTATTTCTCAGCCCGAAGATCAATTTATCCTGGTTACCTTAGATCTCAGATAAATTAATGAAAACCTTGGTAAGCCTTGAATATCAATTTGCGGTTGAAGCTTAATTTTAGCTACAATAAACTTTTTGAATATCGTATGACCGAAGTAAGCCAGCACTAACCTCTCTCTCCTAAACCATGATGGTCTAATATATTTAAAAAATATGATATTAATTAGCATCGAAAAATCATTATAATACATCATAAATGTATCAATTAACATCATATAACAATGACTGATTTGGGTACAAATTTCTCAAGAGTTATTCTTAAATCTTTACCACGCATTTCAGATAAGATTATATTTTCTTATAACAATCAAATCTTAAGTTAAAGTCATGATTACGCTTAGTGTCGCGTAAAAGGTTATAATAGATCACTCTTTTATCACCAGATAACTGTAGACAAATATAAGGCAAATGCTTTACAAATTTTTATTGTATAACGATTATCGTTCAATGTCTAAAACGTTATCAGAGAACAAATCTGAAATCTATTCGATATCTCTTGCAACGTAGTCTTGGAGGTTTTGAGGAAAGATTTCTAGGAACATAATGTTACTTCACTTTAGTTGCAGTTTTGTTGAAACAAAGTTTTTTTTTTTTTTTTGAAGATGTCAGTTACAAATAAAAGCACTTAAAGAGCGAGAAACGCTTTTAGAGACTTTTTTTTACTTACATAAAAATAAATTGCAACGAGAAATTTGGTTTCTAAATTAGGAGATATTTATGATATTCAAAAATAAAATTATATAATATATCTGCTGTTATGTTTATTGAAATATGTTAAATACAAAAAGCTTCTTCTTTTGTCAGTAGTCGTATTTGCACTAGGGTTAAAATATCTCCGATCCCCTACATCTAATATATTGCGAATGCGAACTGAAGTAGATAAGGAATACATGAAATGAATTAATCAGGAGGTTAAAAAACTAAAAAAGGACAAGCAAGTTAGGAATTAGAATATTTGTAACTACAGAACTGAAAACCCATCTTTAAAAGTAAAAATATAAAATAAGACGAATAATTGAAAAAATAAACCATGTATGTATTGTAAATATAACTGTACGTAGCAACTGTGGCGTAATGTTTATTCTTAAATAAATAAAGCCTCTAAACCACAAATAACTTCTATTTAAACCTTTAGTTGTATTTTTAAATACCTCTGAAGATGATTGCTGTGCAATTGAAATGTACATAAGGTTTAAGTAAAACTTATTTGTAGCCTTATTTATTTTTAAAAAAAAATGTATGTGTTGTATTTAGATACTTCTGTGAGCCTTAAATTAAAATAATTTTTAACTACCAACAGATGCTGGTTGCTTATTACTACCTCCGACAGGTGAAAATAAAGAGAAGTGAATACAATAAACAATGCTTTATTATTAAAAATTAAGGATTTTGAATTGCTTCTAAACACAATCACCGTGATGATTAAGACATGTATTGTACTTTTGGTCGAGCTCTCAAATGCCCTCTTCATGAAGTGTTGTCTCTGCTGAGTTTAGATGTTTCTTGGAAATATTTGGAACACTTTCCTTTTCTCCTAAACACCTTTTCAGATCAGAAAGTAAGAAAAAAAGAAAAAGAAAATTAACCACTTTTTCAGAAAAAATAAAATACCCATTGTGTGTCGGGTGATCGAAAGCTCTTTCTTTTCTCAAGGTCTTTTTGGTTATTCACTTTTAGGACAGATATTATCTGCTGGATATTTGGGCTACGTAGTAAACATCATCAGAGGTATCAACCTAAGTACTGAATCGCTACTTGATGCTTGATAAGCACAAATACCTCTTCGTTTGAACTTAATATATTTTATACTGAGACATTCATTTTCCGAGCCCTATATGCGATCTTCATCAGTGTCTAGATGTCTTAGTATAATGTATTTATAGACTTTAATTAATTCGTATTGACTGTGTTAATATATTATTATTGTGTGTTCTTGTAAAGTACGTATTACTCTACTGTTTTGTGGTGTAATTCGTTTTTGATCATGTGGTAAACGTATAGTTTGTGCTTATTACACCATATATGTACAAACTAAGGCATTCAGATTGCAACAAATTCTGCACGGGGTAAATAAGCTAAACGGTGTCAAACAACACATGTACTCAATTAAATACTACACTGTCTCCTCAATTTCTAAGGACATAACAGAATCGGACCGCACTCACACAGGTATCAACTACAACCTATAGAATATTAACATTAACATAAAAATATCACATCGAAACTAACTAATAGAAAATTGACAAACATATGACAATATATTAACATATTAAATTGACAAAACCAAAACTAATAACATATAACTGCAAAGACATAGTGAGAGACTTTAACGGTGGATGCACAATTGCCTTTTTTATACTTTTAGTGCTAGAGGAGCCCTCTGAATCAGTACCTTAGTGATTGACGAACCTCGCTTCTGTATGTAACGGCCCATCATACCACCTATGTTTTGTTAACCACTGTGCTTAGTTGGGAGAGAAAAATAGACAGCTGCTGGCCTTTCACCTCCACAAGTCTCCGAACTACTATTCATTACATATCATGTCTCTTGCTATGCCTCGTGAGATATTCTGCTTTATAAATGGCTTGCATTTAAAATCGCTGTCACATAACTCAATAACGCTTCTAATATCCAACCAAGATACTTAGCATTCTCGAACACGTTATTATGTACATGCCACCATTATCTACAGACTAACTCTTTATTTATCATATTATTCTACAAATGTTTACATGTATATTATAATGTTTTAACTTTTATAAATTTTGTATGCTTCTTTGTTTATAATACACCCACATGTTATTTGTTATTTGTAATTTAGAGGCTCCTATATTTTTTCCGATTATGTATTTGGTAAATTTATATGATGAACATCAAATTTTATTATTAAAACCTGATTTGAAGCGCCTACAGATAGATCCTCAAGAGCTCCTAAAGTTCTATCCCTTACCAAACTCTTTTAGTTTATATTTCCTTTCTAGTGTCTCCTAATGTAAAGTTTGTGATCGATTATTAATTGTTTAAGTCTAACAAAATTTCTCTTATCGTGTTGAGTGAAATATTAACATCATTGTTAATTGCTTTTTTGTACCTTATATGGACCTAGTGGTCCTGTGTGACAAAAATAAAGTTCAATAATTACCCCGACAAATATTTCCCGAAATATGGAGCTTCTGTTCCAATTGTTAGTTTAAAAAGATTATTTATTTTTCTAATTTTAAAATTGTGTTGGTAATTTACTGTTAATTGTATTATAGTAAATAAAATTTGGGTTGGCTTTAAGAAAATAATTAACAAAAATGTAATACATTTTATATCATTGCTAAGTCGACGGTATTTTTTTTTTATACAATGGGTGCTAGTTTGTTTATTATAAACTAATGTTTCAATATGTTTTACACTTTATAGTCATATTTATTATAGTACTCAGTAAATAGGGTGCAGGGTGAGGAAGTATGACGTATAATAATTTGCAGCCTCTCATTGTTATTGAAAATATTTCACCTTTTTTGTATTCTTTACACGAAAAGATAGTGTTAATGTTTAGGAACTATAAATATTGCCTAAGCAAACTATATGCTCAATAGGTTGTCTGTAGTTCCTATATCCACGTAATGTCAATCACTAGTAAAAATAAGTAGACTGTAATTTAAAATGCCTTACGAATCGTTTAAATGACGGTTTTTAATAATAGTATTTTTCACAACTGTATCTTTATGTAAAAAATTTGATATATTTACCAAACAATAGTCTATATTTTAAATTATATGTACACAATATTCTAAAAAATATGTTTTCAGATAAGAATGTCGCAGAAGCTCGAAACGGAACTCGCAGAGTATTTTCAAGAACATATGTATTCAGTAAATGATGGATTTGTGACGTATCCGGATCATAATGACTTCACGATGACGTCGGAATATAAAGATGCCGAGGAAGATATTTTAAATTTTGAAGTGTTTCCGGACGATATCTGGCTCGTATCTTATCCGAAAACTGGTAAGTGTGAATTATGGCTCTCTTAATGCAGTGGTATTAAATTGTAGGTATAAGTATTATACACACATAAATATATATAATCGTATAATCTTTCATACATCCAGCATTAAATAAAGGTAATATTGAATAACTTTCTTCGTAAATTCAATAAAAAGACAAATGAAATTAAATATAACATAAAAACATTTCACGTTACTACATAAAGAGACTGCAAAATTTATCAACTTTTACTACCCTGTATGTGATAAATTATTTCCACTCGTATTTATTTTATTTACTGTAAAATACATAAAATTATTACTAAGTACTTTCATTTAAGACGTTGTTCACATTTTGAAACTCATTTGACTCTCTAAAATGTGTACTACTTTAATTTTAAATGTAAACATTCTTTAATATTTCAAGTAGACTAAAATGTTGTTTATCGAATACAATAATATTTGGTGTTATTTATGTTAAACGTTGGTATGTATGGTCTCTTTTCTTAGTTGATGGAGCGGATAAAATGGTCTTTCCACAGCAAAAGTGATTCTGAACGAGCCTCGGTACGATTCTGTTTACCCTAGATACGACTTTGACAGTGTCATCCACCATTTCAATGATGTTGATATTTTATAGTAAATAACGGCTACACGTATAAGCATAATCGAAAATGTTTTAGTTCGCGTCACCAATTTTAGCTTAAATTACTTGATAACATGATTTCATACAACAGCTGTACTAGAATTTTCAAGTTAGGCTGTATCCTGAATTTGTAACAAATACCAGTTAGTCTCTTATAAGCTTCTTTAGACTTTGATTGGGGTTATGTATTCTTCGAGAGAATCTTCTGAATTAAAGACTATAATAGCACACCTTGTGAAACTTACGTTGTATAACATAAAAATAAAAAGCTAATTGGAAAACATTTTTAAAAAAAATTATTTTTCATCCTAATTTTAAACTGTTTGTTTCTGTTTATTTACAATTATTAGGTATTTTTTTAAAAATGTGACCAAAACTATGTTTACATTAATTTGACCGAATCTTTTTCTCATTGTATACAAAAAGCAAATTATTTGAATTTTAGACCCTTTGTGTTAGAATGAACATATAGCCCCCTCCCTTAAAAAACATGTAGGCTACATCTAATTTCACACTAATGACTATTTATTTTCCATACTATTACCACAATAATATTTCTAGGTTATTCTCCCTACATTCAGGTTAGGCTATATACTTTTCATTTATCCAATGTTTCAATTTGCACTTTCGCCTAATATATTTGATAGACTCAATTATATCTTTTAGAGTTCCATTGAACAATTTTAAATTTATTTCTAATATGTGTTATATGTTACCTAAATATAAACTAAGATATGTAACTCTGGCAAAGATTTACCCAAAAGTTTGGTTAATTAATACATTATCAATTATTGTATATTTTGAAAAACTTTTACTTAACCGTCATTACAATAATTATGTTCTTTATGTATAACTGAGGAGAATTTATAGCATTTGTTGAGAAATAAAGCCACATTGAACATTTGTATTCACTTATATAACTTATATAAAGTATAATTTAAATAAATATTCTTATTCATAAATACCATTACTGATGACATCGTGATGGCTGGATCTCATCGTTAAATGGGTTCCTAACACCCAGTCTGCTTTGGTAACTATCTAGTTGTATTGGTTATATGTCTTACTAATGGAGTGATTTGTCGAAATTTTCCTCAATAAAATTCACAGTATTTTTTCAACATGTCCTAATGGACGGCGTCTTCTCCAACTTTACTTATTACGGCGTTAGATACTTTCATATTTTTCACAGTTTGAAGTGATTGTGATTTGGAACTTTTGAGCATATAGCTAAAATACCCAGATCTTTCCGCATCACATCTTGCGATTTTTTAAAAACATATTTGTAATTATTATTTCAGGAACTTAATACACACATGCTGTTCTATGATGGATGTTGTATGACTCTAGACTACTCTTTCACTAGCGTTATAGTCCGTGGTTGAACCCCGTTCTTTTAATCAACCAATCAGAGCCTTTCTTCGATAAGAGCGGGGCTATTTCAAATATATACTTCAACCTACTCGGCTAGTATATCCTTTATTTATATCATTTTTACTTTTATTAGAGCCTTTTACGTTGCATAATGTCCTGCTTTGAATTTACAGTTCTGTTGAAAAATATATTTATTTATTTACATTTCTTTAAAACCATTTACTACCTTGTTTACTTTAGCATTTCTTCTTGATTGAGCCTCTTGTGTCCCTATTGGAAGATTTTATAAACACCTTAATTCTCGCGGTTTTGTTTTTGTAAATATAGCTTTATAGTTTAATAGTCTGGATTTTAGGTTGTGAATATTACCTTATTTCTGGTTTTCTACCATATTTTAAAATTAAAAGTTATTATTAGGTCTAGTATACCCTAGTTTTATTCATTGTGTTCTATTTTTTATTATTTATTTTATTTATTTAAAATGTTTACACTTTGGCGTACCTATTCTCTCCAATTACCAAGATTTTTGCACTGGTCAACTTGGCTGTAGTAGGTTATGTTACTTTATTTATTTAAAATATTATTTTCTTATAATATAATTATTCAATATTTCATACCAGTTATTAAATATATATAATTTGTGTTTCAATATATCTGATTATATTTATTAAGTTCAAAGTTAACGAATTACATTCCAACGTATTCCAATTTTTTAAATGAAAACGGTATTTCTTAGGGGCGTCCGACACGACTTAAGAAATAACTTGAATTAATTTCGTTGAAACTAATTTTTAACTTGATAAATATTCAACATCTGTATAAAAGCAGTTTTATTACCAATAATCGTAATTATAAAATTGAAACTCCTACTACATTCTTCCTTGTCGTTTTCAATTCTGACGGTCAGTTCCATGATATAAATAAATATATATATATATATATATATATATATATATATATATATATATATTTTTTTTTTTTTTTTTTTTTTTTTTTGCTAATAGACAACAGATTTGGCTTTATTAATTTCATATTAAATAAATATTTAACAAATAAAACTATAATAAACAATCCACATTTCCCTCTGGGATCCAAAGGGTTCTAATATTTTTTAGTACTTGCTACAAACATTCAAAATATACATTGGCCTACTATCTACATACCTCGAAACGTTAAAAAGTATTTCCACTGACATCAGACCGTAAGAATAAAATCAACGTTCAAAGGCCTCTAGAAAAGGATGAACGAACCCGCGGTAAGATAGATGAATGAACCTTTAGAGTATATATTAATATTAATAATGATAATTTACAGATTACATTCCTTTTTTTTTTAAAGGGACTACTTGGAGTCAAGAAATGATCAGGTTGCTTGTAAGTAATCTGGACTATGATGCCGCTAAAGAGGACTTGACAATAAGATTTCCCTTCTTGGAGTAAGTACAGGATACGTTTTAGAAAAACTAGCAAAAGTTCCATTAATATTGTTTGTTTATTCAATAAAAATTAAACTATGAGAACTTCGAAATAAATTTTTAAAAAATTGACTGATAAAGACAAAAAAACATGAATAGGTGATAAGTAAAATGACAATTAAAAAAACAGACTTTGCATTTAATTAACGAAAAAAGCTTATTATGTGTCAAGTAAATGTTTTGTATATAAGTTACTATTCTTAACTGAGTCAAATGTTCCTGAAATTAAGGCAAAAAGTATGTGAGCTGCGAAATAGGTCGAATCAATCGGAATTTTGCTTCATGACATCGCTCCATGCAGCACTTAAATATCGGTTATTGTGTAATTAGCTAGACAAAGAACAGTGTTTAGTGTTACAGCACTACAACTTCCACCCTACCCGGCCACCTCGTGTCGGAAGACTTCTTCCTGTCCTACGACTATATACATCGTTGAGGTCGCACGATTTGCAGATGCTGCTGTTGTGAAATAAAGTGTGTCAAAAATATTAAACGGCATATCGCAAAGTATCTTCCAAAATTGTTTTGAACAACTGTGTGATTGTTGGAGCAATAATGGAGAAACGTAAATTTAAAGAAAATAAAATTATATTATTTTATCTTTGTTGAATATATATATTTAGTTAGATTCCTGGAAACTTTCACATATTACTATAAAATGTTTTAGGTCCTCTAAATTATGACCCTCAATTTAGAGTGAAATTTTTATCAAATTATTCTCATTCGATTATCCAAATTTTAGGTTATGTTATATTTTTGGAATATCTGGGACAAATTTTAATAAAAAAAGCTTGGTAATACGACTTAAAAATATATTTTGTACCAGTAAATTATTTGTATACATATTTAAGGGAAAGTAAAAACAATCGTTTTATATGAATTGAAAGCATGAGCCTACTCAGTATCATTGAATTAAGTTGGGGAATAATATATTTCTCAACTCGTTTGGAAAACATATAAACTAGCGGTTAAAAACCAACGAAATGTATGCGGAAATATTCTTTTAAAAAATACAGTTGAAATCCCACATCGAAAAATACTGTCATTTGGTATTTGCCCCATCGTGTTATTCTTTTTTTCCTATTTAATAATTTTTTTCGTTGCTAGGTTACATGCTTTCGCACGGGCATTTACTCAAGTAGAGGTGGACAAACTATTGGATCACGTGAAGTACCTGGAGCGGCCTAGGCTGATCAAGACACACTTGCCAGCAAGCCTTTTGCCTCGGCAGTTGTGGGACATTAAACCAAAGGTAAGTTCCCCTCACCTCTGGGACTGGCTCTTCTAATGGGTCCTCCAATGCTTCTAATTGTCTTTGAAATATCAGCTCAAGTAAACAATACCTACTGTGAAACATTAAATAACCTACTGAGTGACGATAGTTATTGAAGCTTTCTTCTCCTAATCGGCATATATATCTTTCTATTTTTGTCCCTATTATTTCCTAGTTGGTGATCGGACTAAGCCAATCCAAGATATTCTAGGGTAAGTCTATAGGTTCACTTTGAAAAAAACAACTTATTACGTTGGGTTTTGGTTATTGTTGTTGCATCCCTTTTGTATACCCGGAAACTTTGGTAGTCTAAGTTTGAAACGTAGAGTAAATACACCACGGTTGTTACTCTTTGATTACTTAATAGTTTTTCTTTGATTGAGTTCTGTCTTTACTTTATACCATAACTCTTTGTATTTTAAATATCAGACGGTCAAACTCCTACACGATAATAGCTAGTTACTTTAATGCCAGCATCTCTTTTTTTGTTATGAGGTGTTTCTATATTTATCTCTCTCTCCTTAGTTCTGTCCTTTACTGGTCTTCTATACCACCTTAGATTAGATATTAAAAAGGAAGAAAGGAACCTCAGGGAACCCTCTTATATATACAGTGATATATTATATTAATGATATTTATATATTACCTTTATATTATATTCTAGTTATTTTACCTTTATAATAGTCACACCTTGAGGTTTCCAAATAATTAAACAATCATACAAATTAATGGGAACTACATTTATTCATATGACATCCAGTTATTACAAATTATACCTTCAAATACATTATTATAATTCAGTGATTTTACTTCCCTTTTTCTTAATTATCTGCCTAATTCATTACTCGTCGCTTTTGTATAAATTCTTTACATAAATAATTAATAGCTACTTTTACAATTCCCTTAACTATTATAAGAAAACACCTTTTATAAAACCTTTTCTTACAACTTGTAACGTTCAGTCAACGGTTTCTGCAATTAGTTTCTGTCTCACATTACAAGTTAATGTTATGAGTTCCCACACTCTATTAGGTTTTATGTTCCTATACTTTCCTTGTTTGTCCAGGATTATTTGAACCTCAGAAACAATCTTCACCCTTTTTTGTTAACACGTACCCAAAACGGGGGTCTTAATAATCTAACTGGAATATACAATGATTAAGCACTCTTTGTCGGGATTTAGTACGCACGCTATATATATTTTATACAATAAATGATTATATTACTTTTTATTAAATAAAATTAAGGTCCATTTGTAACACAGTATTACAATTTTATATATACTAATATCTCTCTGATCTGGGACTTATACTCGTAATTTAAAAACTATAATTACATTGACTGGAACACTTAATTTATTCTTACGTATGTACTTAGCGTTACAAAGTAGCTAGTAATTTTGGTAAGATGTTCTTTCAGATATCTCATAAGTCCTTAAAGACTATATGTACCCTTACCAATGTCATGCAATTATTAGAGAACTTAAGTGTCTTTAAATATTCTAGATTTCGCTAAATATCTAATGTGTCTCAAGTTATTTAGTCTTATGAGTTTTTATTGATCATATGTCTCTTACAATATTCTACATACTTTCGCTCAAGTGACTGATATAATCAAAGTATTGCTAATTATTAAATAATAAACTTCTATAAATGCACATATTTGATATTACCTTAAAAATATTTTTATACATTCTAAAAGATCTTATATATCTTAAAACATCGTATTCATAATAGACTCATTTGAATTTTAGCAAATAATGATTGTATTATATTTTCAGATTATTTACGTGATGCGCCAACCGAAGGACACCGCCTTGTCGTATTTCAACCACTACATAATTATGAACGGCTACACTGGCAGCAAAGACAAGTTTTTCCAGGGATTTTTAGAAAACCACGGTAAGTGAAGAACCTCTGTTTATTTTATAACCTCCTCGTGACTTCATTTTAAAACGTCACCTCATGGAACCACTTTATCGTCTCTACATAGAAAGGACTTCGCACAATCATCAGCAACAGTAACTTTCTCGCAGAGTAGATGCGACCTCCCTCGAGACAGACACATACAGTTGTCCTTACGGGCACACGAATCGTACTGTATCGATTATATGATATTTTAAATAAATAATTTTTCAGATAGGGCCTAACGCAGTCCGTAAACTTTGGGCTGCGTCGCCGCTTCTCGGGAATTACTAATTTAACTTTGGATACTTTATTCGAGTTTCGTGTTAGCTACAGAAGATTGGGAGCATACAAGTCTCTGACAGACTCAGTACCAAGGTATTTTGCCAAGTAATATAAATATAACCTTTCCTATGAAGCATAAGTGTGTCTCAATCACCAAGAGTCATAAGTCTCGGGTTTTTTCTTGGCAGGGTTTCGTTCTTGCCTGAATTGCTTCATCCCGTTCTTCATTTGGCATTTGCCGTTTTGTGTATCACTTCATGCGTAACTTTATGCCTAACTTCATACGGTTTTCTTGTCATTGTTTTTGACGGGCGTATTGTGGACATGAAATAGTAACAGATTTACAACATATTTTTGTAATATTACGTTACAGTTTTATACATGATTATATAGAGCACATAAATATCAAATGATTTAACAAGTAATATAATGTCAATTGTGCCTAGAATATTGGTTTGTGAAATGGAATATAAGTATATTATTCCTAGGGTAGACTTTGTCCCAAACTAACTGCAGTAGCTCTACAACACTATGTTTACGTATTTTCGAAGCATTTATTACCTATAACCTTTTTTATAATAATTAATTATTTTAACTGAGTAATAATTATAGATAATATAATCGAATAGGTAATAATAAATCGGTTATTTTTGCAGTAATGTGGGGTTCGTATTTTGGAAATGTTGCGCCTTTTTGGAAGCTACGCAACCAGCCAAACGTGCTTCTCAATACATTTGAGGAAATGAAAAAAGTAAGTATACTGTGCTGTAACATGTCAAACAAACGGTAAATCCTATGTTATTACTTATTTACTACTTGTTCAGGATTTGTCTGGAGTTATTAATCGCACGGCGGAATTCCTTGGGAAGTCTGTGCCGGAAGACCAGATGGGAAAGCTTCTGGACCACTTGAGTATTTCCAACATGAAGGACAACGAGTTTGTCAATATGGAGAATATTATGGAGATTGTGAGAAATACGACTGGTGTCAGTAATGGTAGAAGTTTTATAAATGAAGGTAACGTTGGAAGTCATAAAAAGGAAATGTCTGCAGAGTGGAATGAAAAGTTTGATGAATGGATAAGAAAAGAAAAAATTAAGTTCGAGTTAGACAAAGATAAGGACTTTCCTTATTGAGGAAAGTTAAATATAGTTATAAAAGCACTGTGAAATAGTTACAAATACATTTTCTAAGGAAACATGCTAACGACTATTTTTTGTATTTTTTTTATACAAGTAGTACAAATAAATGTTTTTAAATTCTAATTTTTTTTCATAATTTTAAAAGAGTTTTTGTATATTATTTCAATGTCCTTTTAACTACTGGATCAATATTTGGTATGCAGTGGGTATAGACCTATTACTTTAGCAGATGGTTTATACCTATTAGTTTAGGATTCAGTAGCTTAAATGTAACTGTAAAATCATCAATATAGATCCAATACTATAATCAATAAGGCTAATCAATCACGCTCTGACGTACAGCTGATATCTAGATGAAGTAAAGAATATGATTTTGCATAACTGTTTTTATACGTTTTAATTATAATTTGCATGACAGCTAATTGATGAGTAGATTATATTACTTTATTTGTACGTGTATTACAATATAAATTTTAAATGAGATTGCATTTCAAATTTATACATTTTATAAGTCATTAACCATTAAAATTTATATTATATATTGCTGATTGAGTTCATTTGGTTGACAGTGGCTATAAGTGTGTATAGAAGGTTAGAACTCGATAATTCATTTCTTACAATTGTGAAGAATAGTTTTGGAATTGTAATTATCTTTTAAACATTTACTATTATGAAATGTAAATATTTAAATTGTATGTTACTAAAAAACTTTATAAATATGAATTATTAGTTCATTATTTATAATTTGTTTCTAAGATCTTAACATCTAAGAACAAATCCTAAAACTTGTGTTTTACGATAAATTGTTATTATTTATCAGTTAATAGTTATATTGACTCATACTTTATAGAAAAGTTATCTTATTGAAATCAGTATAGCTATAAGGTGATTCATTAAAACACTTGATTTTCATGGTATGTTTATTTTAAGAAGAAAAATACAAATAAGTTGTTATTCTGCTCTACATGTACAACATACCTGGGAGGTTAACTGGTCATTAAAGGTGATATTGAAAAGGATCTCTGTCTGCCTTTAGACACAGTTGAACACGTCGTTCCATGTTTTTGACAGTTCGCTAGAGCCATGCGTTATCAATACTGTTGATTTCGCCTATAATATTATCCATCAGATCGTCCAAATTCCGAGGGCGTATAGTGTAGACTCTTCCCTTTAGGTAATCCCACAGAAAGAAGTCTGGTGGGGTCAAGACCGGTGATCTTTGCGGTCACAAATTCCTGGAAATAATACGGTTTTCAAAGTAACTTTGGATCAAAGTAGTAGACTCACGTGACTTATGGCAAGTGGAACCATGCTGTTGAAAGTATCCTTGACGCAGCTCAATTTCATCTAATTGCACAACGAAAACACTGAAAATGCATCGGTACTCTTCGTTGTTCAGTGTACCGTGGGAAAACATTGGACCGACGATTCTCTCTGATGAGACTGAGTACCAAACTTTGTATAACTTACCATACTGCCGTAACCGTACTGTTGTCCAACTTTCAATGTGCTCATAGGTGTTCCTTGAATACCATATGCATTTTGGTGCTAACCAAATGCGTGTCTTCTGCGAGTTTACATAACCGTTTAGGGGGAGCCATGCCTGATCTTTGAACCAAGCAATGGACAGTATGCCAGGATTTTGCACAACGATTTTTAGAGTGGTTTTAAAAATATAAGTCGTCTGTAATTTGTCTTATGTGCAATGGAAGGTTGCACAACTAGGTATAAGCAATTTTTACACTTTGGATATTGTGAGAGCAATCATTTACTTTTCAGACCGACGAGAGAAATATCTAACATATAAAAAATTGTGTAACATGTTATATTGTTTTATTTTTAAACAACACTTAAATTTGGCGTGAGAATAAAAAACTGGGCAGATAATGCAAAAATATTTACTTGTAAAACTATCGATAGTTTGTTGCTAAAACTAGCGTTTGTGAGTTAAATAGGAAACGAATAACCGAATATGCCAGAATATATATTGTCCTCGTACATAGCGGAAGCATTGATCCTTAGCGGAAGTATACGGCGGTGTGTCCTGGCAAACAGGAAAGGTGTCTGTTGTTAACAGACAGCTTGTTTCTAATTCAGGACAGCTGAATATAATACAGCTGTTTATTGGATTGTTCTCTACAGTAATTTGTCAATAATAACTAAGTTAATCACTGAAGAATGCCACATAGCGATCGAAAACGTTCTGTCTCAGTAAGTTTTTACAAATATACAAAATGTAAAGTTCGGATAGTCATAAACTAATGTTAAAGTGATTAATAATATTCACGAGAACGTAAAGGACTACAAAATTAAAGAGAATAACTAAGTTGTATTAAATGAGTTTTACTGAAGGTCCTCTAAACCTTGTATTTACGAGATAAAAACGAGAAAAAATAATAATAAAAATAACACAATTAGCTACTTACTGAATCGGAATGAAGAGTAATAATGTTAATAAAAACTCAATATCCATAACAAAAAATTAATTTAATAATTATAAATCAGTTTACACTTTCAATATCTCTGAAGATTGTAAGGGGGTGTGCAATACATACTTATTTATAATTAGTTTTAAGTGAATATTGGGTTTAACTGTGATACGTCGATAATATTTCAGGTTTGCTGGAAATAATAAGTGATTGAAAAATGAGTTTATACTGAGTATGTTTGAAATAGGTTTACGTTATGGTTGACTGTTTCCAAAGAAACTGTGATTCACTCAGTTCCTCTATTAAAACTTGAAGTAGTAAAGTTAGTAGCAAACTGTCACGTGAGTCGGCGTGAGGCAGTAAACTTTTCGTCAACTCTACTAATCAGCTGTTTGCCTTGGACAGTTCAGAAGTGGCAGTGTTTAATGCCATATTTGTCAAATTGTCAAAGCATAAATACACTCACACTTATTATAATTCTGGTCGAACATATGCACCAAAGTTCTAATTCACAAGACTTATTATAGATGTTCTTTGATGTATTTGTGACGTATGTAAAGATGATAAAAAATTATATAAAACTCCTAATATGCTCACCTTCATATTTGCTAGAAATATATCTATATATTTGAGTACAGTTTTCTGTCTTTCCCAACGTTAAAATATTATCCTCTGTTGACGCGTTTCGGAGTGACACCAATTTCAAAATTTGTTATCGAAACGACCACTAGGACATAAATGTGTGGCATTGCTGAGTAAATTAAATATTTTAAAAATTGCTGAGTATAATGGATATAATGAAGGAGCATGAGAGAGTTATTTAAGAAAATCAGGACTAGAAGAAATAAAATAAAAAAGTGCCGAAGAAAGAGAGAGATTGGCTAAGTTTACTTATATGGAGAAAAACGTTTATAAGTTTAAAACGTTTTCAAGAAATTAACTTTACAGGTTGGAAGGAAAAATAACAACACATTGAAGAATATATTATAGGTTAACATAGGAATTTTAAATTAGTTAAAAGGGAGTTTATAAAATACAATACAATTGCGAAACCACATACAGGGCAAACAGGACGAAAATTTGAAACCAGATAAAAAGACCATTTAAGGTCATTTAAGTATGAGAAAAATAAATCGAATTATGCTACAAATTTGTTTAACGTGAGTCATACATTGCAAGAAATGAAAAAACAATGAAAATCTTATATTATGTTGTTAAAGGAAGATGTTTAAATATTTTAGAAAATTTAAAAGGATAGTTTAAACTTAAGCAAAAGTTTAAGCAAAGTAAAAAATGAAAAAAGTAATAACGAACAAATAAATACAGAGTGGAACGTTATATTTAAATGTTAAAAATTCTAATTAGTTGGACGCAAGGGGTAAGAGTAGGCATGCACCAATAGGAAGCGAGGTCTGGAAGTGGTGAGGCGTGGGAAATAGTATATAAAGGCTAGCTCAAAGTAAAACAAAAAGTCTGTCAGCCAGTCCAAATGTTTAAAATAAACGTAGTCCCCCAGAATAAAATCCTTATTACCGTCCCGCCCAAAAAATGCACTGCCTTTCCTACATCCAGCCCCTACAAAAAGCCCTGTTACAATATTCCTACACTCAGCCGATGCTAGTGACAGTTGCTGCATAACTTCGGGCGAACTGACTGACTAATTGGGCGAAGAGTACAATTTAAGTTTTGGAAATGGAGTCACTCCTAAACGCCTCAACTGAGAAGAATATTGTAACGTTCGGACAATATAGAGACGTACTCAAATATAGAGACGTATATGGTTTGATTTTCTATGTGTATATTAAGCGACAAAACTTCTTATTGTGTTCGGCTACGATTCCTTTTATTAAATTACCCACACAATTTTTATTGATTGGAAGTGTCAGTGGTAAAGTGGCATTCTTAATAGTGTTTGTCCTCTGATACAGTTTAGAGTTTCTTAATTTACGATACAGTTTAGCAGTGGATCTGACTTGTGCTGGGATATCAGGTGGATAAGCTCTGCATTCCTGTAGTATTCGCCGAAGAGAAAATTCTTACTAGTCAACCAATTTCCCATATCACTGTATTAAAGGGATAGTTGGAGCTTTATCTAATATTTTCTATTAGTACGATAGTTTGTCGATTAATATTTCCAACGAATACTCTAAAATCTTTAGAAACTGTTTATAAAATCAGTTTCTGAAATGATTCATGGTTTACTTCTTCATGATTATCTTGGTTTTTACGAAAGAATTAACTAGGGACAGTTTAAAACAAAACTACGGTATTTACCACCATGCAAATCTATTATTCTATCTTTTCGTTCCACGATATGGCCATGGTCCCTACTTTTATATCATCTGCCCATTCCTGTCGCCATAGGCAGTAAAAATAAATAGGCAGTAGTCTATTTACCCAGGTTTATTTAATCAAATTATGTCTCCTCAAACTGTCCCTTTCTAATCTATGAGATATTTGCTGTTCCAAGCAACAAGGTCCATTCTCTTCTACAACATTTTGCGTCAATTGTTTTTGTTTTGTTTTTTTCTAAGAAAATACAACTTACTTTAAAACCATAAACTAACGAGGATATACTGCTTTTAAAGAAACCTGCCTCCTACAGTAAAATACAGTAGGCCTAATTAGTATTTACAGTGTTAGATGCTTTTTGCTAATGATTGACGTCTTAATGCATCAACCTGAAATATGTCTGTTCAGGTAATACGCTTCATAGTTACTATTTATGGTGGGTGGGGAATGTTGGTGACTCACCAGCAACAATTTGTCCATCCCTCTCTTAACATATTTTCGTTTCTGTAATTGTATTAGTATGTTAGGTCTTAGAATCACTCTTTACAGAGAAAAGAAGGCACCTTTACTGACACATTTTTGTATAGATTAGTCACTCAAGGAACAATTAAGCTCTCGGGCGCTGCGGCCAATAATCTGATAAGGGCTATTTAATCCAAGCATATGTAAATGAGGCCACCCTTTCATCTTTACATCTTCGTTTTCAGACATAAACAAGTCCGTTAAATTTTTTAGAAGGACTAATTATGGGTCGTAAAACAATACTCTATAAATTATTAGAGATAAATCCTACATCTCTGCACCTCTAGAAAATCATTCACGTCTCCACAGCTATACAACAACACTGACTGAGGACTAGAGTTCGACTTAGAAACAATGGCATCGATACCTGGATAGAATTTGGGATGCTTTCGTTCAAACCTTGACGGCCTTCTAGCTGCTAACACTTATGTAGGTTTCTATTCAAGCTATAAACAGAAAGTTGGATCATCAAGTACAGCCATCCTGGGAACAACAATTACATCTGTTCTTGAAATTTTAATAGAATATTACTAAGAAATAAAGCAGTAACACTTTAAATACAATTAACAGATTTTGTATGTCTTTACCAGGAATATTTTTATGAGACTAATGGAACAATTAGGTGATAATATGTATTGGTAACATAAAACTTTTAGTTATAAATGCCAAATCCAAATAAGGTAAAAACAATTTGTATTTTAAAAAAAAAAAACATAAAAAAGAGTCTTTAGTGTTTTTAAGAATATCGGCTAAGAAAATTATTTTTTAATTTTTATTTCTTAAATAATATATCTTTATTTAATAATGCACAACGTAATAATTATTCATCATGTGAACAATATTAATAGAGCAGTTTTTACAGAATTCAAAAGAATGTTTAATTTAAAACAAAAAAAATAAAAACATATTCATTATAGTGAGTTTGTGGGGTTTAAACCAGTAATATTTTATAGTGCAAGAAAGGAATCGGAAATCACTTTGCAGTGAAACCCAAACGTCTGAAAGCCTTTGCTCCAGGAAATTGCGCAGGAAATGCGTACATTCACCGCTTGGAAAAGGAAAAGTTCACCTTATTAACAATTTGGTCCATTGAAGTTTAGAAGTGTCTCTTTATTCCTACATTCTTAAAAAGATATTTTTAACATAAATATAGTTTATTACTGAAAGCTGTGTACTTGGAAAAATAAATAAATATATTCCAAACAGTGCAAGAGAATTTAGTTTTTAGTTTATACAATAGCTATTTGTAGCCATAATAATTAGTTATAACTGTATACAACGGTGGCGTAATGTCTAATTTAAATAAATGAAACCTCTATACCACAAACTTTTCTTTTATTTAAAACCTAATGTACGTATCAATTGCATAGCAATTATCCTCAGAGGCAGTTTACAATAAAAATACTCATTGTATTTTATTTGTATTTTTATTGTAAATGAGGATGATCGCTATGCAACTGAAATGTACATGAGGTTTCAAATAAAAGAAAAAGCCGTTTTTGGTTTAGAGGTTTCATTTATTTAAATAATAATTGGTTTTTATTTAGATATTTATAACAGTATTATCAAAATATTTATAGATGATCTGTAAACAACGACTGCTTTCAAAAGCCATCACTAAAATACTGGTTGTATTTTATTATCATGGATTTGGTTTTTAAAACATAAAAAAGTTTACTAGTGTAAAAGGTAAACAGTTTTTGCGTGTAGGGAAACACGACCTTTTTGTTCCTACGTAATAGCGTATACGTGTACCTAAATAATTTTTACTTCACTTGTGAACAGGTTCCTTTACGTCAGAAACCTTTTTTTTTAAATCCCAACCGGATGCTTTGTAGCTATATTGTAATCATATCACTGTGTGGAGTTAACGATGCCTAGATCTTGCTTTAATCGCTTGTAATAAGTCACATTATTATTTACACTTGCCGGTCCTCTTTGTAACGTGAAATCAGCCGAAGCTAATGGTTAAGCTACTTGACAGCCATGTCCACTGTACGGGAAATTGTACTAATGCAAAACTGGTGTAGAAGGGTAGCAGAACCTATGCCTTTGCCTGTTACTTAACAGTTCCTCCGTCTTGGACATGAACAGAGTTATATTCCTGCTTGATATCAGATGAATATTTAACTTGTTTCAAGTCAAGCTACGTTTCCTTAAATATATATGTACATACATGATTTTTCAATTTCAAATACATTATTCACCTTAAAACCTTGTCTTATGTAAATCGTAAGGTAGTGAAACCGTGATTTAGCCTCGTACACCTCGGAATACATAGAATATAAATCTGTAAAGATTGTAGATTGAAATTCTCACAATCTCAAAAGCAAGTCCGTTCAGTGTTTACGTATGCAACTTCCTAATCCAAAGCTGTAAACTCTTCGGTAGAGATAAAACTCAAATGTTTCTCTTGTAATAAACTTCACAAACATTTAAATTGTATTAGAATCAACATCCTAGTATTCGCTAGGGATATACTGGAGTTTACAACGTTTTTAAAGTTTACAAACAAAACCGTTGTATTCAAGGCAATATCTAGTTATCTCTTCATAGGTTAAATATCTACCTTGATACATGAGATCTAGTTATCTGTAAAAGGTTTTGTTTAATAATGATCTAAATGACATTGAAGTGTCAATATCACGTTCAAGGTTGTAACTAAATCTTTTTATCTTTCTGTTTCTCATTAAATCGAGAGATGTTTATGTTATAAAATGCAATACTGAATATCGTAATGTTTTAGTAACATTGCTAAAGGAAATATAGTAATTTTCACTAAATAAATAATGTATATACATTTACATTGTCACTGTAAGACGATATAGAGTTTACGTAAAAACAACTGATTGTTTTCTAATTATTTGTCTTAAGAAATAAATGCTCTCACTAAGTAAATTTAATTTAAACAACCGGTCCACGTCTTCTCCCAAAATGAGAAATTTCTAAGTCTTAGTCGAGATATATTGCGATAAATTAATAGAAGTAATTACATTTTAATATGACATATGATATAGTACATTCAAAGAATTTGTTTTGTTAAGAGACTTCGTTTTTAAATTTATCTTCTGTAATCATTATTGGATAAACTTCGTTAATTAACCAAGCTTTGCCTAAAAGGCAATTTAAAAACCATCATCGAATATAGTTTATTCACTTCATTTTTTGAATGTTGGTATTTCTTTCGGGGTGAAACAAATCTGTGCATTTAAGAGTGTGCTTATTTGTCATATTTTAAATATAACCTGTTTTTTCTCAAAATATTTAAATGGTAACATTGAAATGAGTTGTTTTGTCTTTTTGAATTGTCTTAATATATATCGCCAAACACCTTATAACATTATATTGTCATATTTTAAATTCTTTTATGCTCTACGTAAATATTGTTAGCGTCATACGCGTCTGCTAGTGTCAGTATTAGCCTAATATGTTGGTCCATACTGAAACTTGTGGTGCCTATTCTGAGATGCTTTCCGATGAATTAACAGATGTCACCGTTTAGTATTTTATACTCACACAACATTTTTGCTGAAAGTTTTCATTTCTAATTATCTTGATTTGGTTAAGCCCGCGTAACACAGGCTTCCTGTTTTGCCTCGAAATCAAGTCATTGTACCAAAACTATAATCGAATGTTTAATGTTCAAAAAATACATCTTTGAATTGTTTTAAAGTTCATGTAAAAAACCTCCCCCTAATAATGTAAGAAATATTTCTTACAAAGTTAGCATATGCTTAATAAATCAAAGTGGATGAGATGAAGTTTACATAATATTTTGAAGAGTAGCAAATGTATACCCGGGAGAAGATAGAGGCAGCCACATTTGCTTTAGCTCTGTGTAGAAAATAAAACTATCGTCAGTGGAGTCATTGAGTTTAGTTTAAAGTGAAATATACGTAAGATGCTTTCCGTGGAAAACAGTGGTTTTAAATACACGCACCCTTCCAGCAATCTACCTATGTCGGCGTTCCCTACCTAAACAGTGTACTCTAACTGGAAGAAAATGTTACTATATGGTACTAATTCTGACATAAATAAGAATATGATTAAATTGGAACAATTGACTATTATACTTTAGTTATACTGACTAAATACAATTTAAGGTAGTATTGTGACCATTGATTATTTTCTAATTCACAAGGTTTTTTTATTCCTCTAGGGCGTTAACAAAGATAGAATCTGCGGTTTGATATTTGGGGTGAAGACGGAGCTTTAAACTAATTCTAAAACATCGTAGCAATACTTGTACCTTTAGGTCATCGTATATAGGTATCGTATTTAGATCTTTTCTGCCAAATGTCGAATCTTGCGTGTAAGGAGTCTACGAGATAGTAGTGCAGAAGCACTGTACTCTTGCTTGAACATGTTACTCTTGTTGTTGAGGTGAATATATTTATAATTTCTTATCCATATTTAAATATTTTATTAATACACACACACACACACATACATACATATATATATATATATATATATATATATATATATATATATATATATATATATATATTTAATATAAAACAAGCTATATACATTAATACCAAGTGTCTATATTTGATTTTTATTTTGTATTTTTATAGTCAGTAGTTTTTATTATGACATGATATTTTGAGAAATATTGAGACCTTGTAGCCTTTTAATCCAGATATTTTCATGATTTCCCAATTGATAATGCCTAAATACCATAAAATCTCAGACGTAGGGTATAAATATTGTATACAACTTTTAAAGAAATCTTAGATATAAATTAATGTTAGTTACATTAAGGTTTCAATATAGTCTTGTCTGGAGAAAACAAAAGTTCAATATCATAACCGCTTGGGTCATTTGAAAAGCAAATATTTTGTATTAGGAGAACCTACAACACCAATGCCTTTCCACCCAAGAAGGATAAGATCATATTTAAAGCCGAACATTTCTAAGAGTTTCAGGTAACTGTTAATTTATAAAATGAAAACAATTTTTATTCACAAATAAAAACTAATGACGTATATTTAATTTTAATGTTTTAGTAGTATTTAAATGTGGGTTTTCTGGTACGTGTACGTACGAAAAATTAAAATATTGAATTAGATTAGCCTACTTTCCTTTCATTTTCATGGTATAGTATTTACATTGGGTACCATAGATAGGTAGGAGACTCATCTCATACGTATAGCATGCTACATACCATGCTCATCTTTACAATCATGTGTAGGGTTCTGGAAAAAACGTTACAGATATACAGTATATTACTTAGACACGACGATAAAAAATAATCAGCTGACGAGGTTTCAAGGAAATCCCACAGTAAACAACAAATAAGAAAAATTACTGCCGGCACACGTAATGACGCTGCAGATAAACGAATATCGCCTTTCCGGCAGTAAATTAAAAACGGGAACTTTTATTACGTCATCGGTACTTTTGACGGCAAGAGTATAAACTTATAAAAGACCAGGATGTCAAAGCATGGAGAAAAGAAGTGCTTATATAAAATTCTAGCATTTCATGTTATTCAATTTATTAATATTAGAGTGCCATAGACATAAAATTGTTTACCCACTATGATTAATGTAGTTGAAATCTTGCCATTCCAATATCTAGATCTTCTTCGATGCAAATCGCCAATTAGTTAAGTTCGTTTGGAGAGATCGAAAAACCACAGTAAATAAGCAAAACAGTTCGAAAAACCATTTGTCGTTAAAGTTTTTGCTTAAACATCTACCTTTTTAGCTTACTGAGAGGAATGCCTTGCAGTGACATTAAATAAATCTAGAGATTCGTTTGAAAATAAACCACTATAACGAAACAAGGTAAGATTGATATGAAATAACTAAATGGTAAGTGGTCTAGAAGTTAAAATATAATACTGAATATGTAAAACAGCTCTATGCTGGAGGTTTTGCGGTTGTGTGATACAAGAATGAGTTATTCACCATCAAATCTGACGCATTGCGAAAATCATACAGAATTTCACCGTCACAAGTAATTTGCCATAAAGTATTACATATGGTACTGAAATAGGAACTTTTAGGTTGTAGGGAAATGAATGGTGGCTTAGAATCGTATTTGAAAATCACTAAGAAGATTACTATAAAATATTCTGTGAAGTTTCTAAGCTATCAAATATCCAATACTTTTAAATTCAAACGAATTAGGTCTTATAAAACCAAATGGAGAGGGGCCATGCATTTTTATATGAAACGTACTTTCTTTACGTAAATTGAAAGTTATTATAATGGAAACTTAAACGCTCCCTAGGGATGGAACGTCTGATAGCTGATACGCGTATTTCTTTTATCTTTCATCCACGAAAATGTTCAAGTTCTATTTAGTAATCAAATACCTTTTTATTTTTTAACAATACATAAAATTATGTACAAAAGTTATTACTAATTTTTATAAAATAAAATAAGATAAACCAATTTAGAATCTGTCCTAAGGTAGCATTTTCTAGAATAAAATCGTTCCTCGTATCTATTTTTACTATAAATTTATTCCTGCAATAAACCTATCTTTTCCAATGTTCATTATAAAAAAGAAAGTTATTACACACACACACAAACACACACACACACACACACACACACACACACACACACACACACACACACACACACACACACACACATGCACACACACAATGTACTATTAAAACGTTCAGTTAGGAGCTATGCTGAATAGCTGGGTTCTCATTTTTAAATGGGTTTTGTTGTTCATTGCGAAAGCTAGTTCATCAACTATTTACAGCTGTGACTGCCACATAGGATGAATATGGGCATGCACTATTCCTAATCATCTAACCTGTTATACTTTAAAACTTTCGTTAAAGTTTTTGAGATGTGAAGCTTTTAAGGAAATATTAAGCGCAATAATCCCTTGTATATCTTTCCAGATACTCAGAGGATATTATTTATAATTCCATAATAAAATCTAACTATACTGCAATCGCTTTCTCCTTTAAAGGACGTAATCTATTTCGTCCTTCATTTTAAAACAATGATTACATTAAAAACTACTACATTACATTTTTTAAACTAGCTTGTATATGAGTAAATTCCATTTTGCACATTTTATTTCTTAAATCGTACCCGAACAAAACACGTGATTTAACAATTGGTAATGTGATACTGCGCAGAGATTGAAGCTACCAGATGCAGCGCCCCAGTACTTACCAATGTTTAAATAGGGCTTCCATGACATGACCAGTACAAACACCAAAACCAGTCCCTTGGGGGCAATGTTAACGTGTCAATGCTAGTGCTCTGTAAATATTTGTGGCGTGCAGAAGTGAGGTCATGTGACGTCATCCATGCTATTTGGCTTAGTGACGTACGGTACTACGCAAAATGAATCTAACAAAATATATTTTGTTTTGAATCATATTATTTACAAAAGTCTGGGCATACTATTATATAATTTTCAAGTGTTATTATAAATTTTAAATGAAATACTACAGCAATTTTCATGTTAAACAATATTTTTTAAACCTAATAATTCATAAATAAGGACAAAATCCATTTCTCAGCACCTGATACGTAACTATTGCATATTTTACCAGATTGGTATATTAACCGGAAAGATTTTACTTCAATCGTTGGACTGAAGATTGTATTAAAATACAAATAGTTCATATGTATATATTTGGAATAAAATTTCTGTAAACTAATTAAATGTATTTCAGACGATATTTGTGTACTACATGGAACTCAAAAGCATATCATGTGTTGTGTTTATTTTTGAAATGTTTTTGTTTTTACGTCTGAAAAATGTAATTTAATGTTGTAGTCATTTAAATTGACGATCCTGGTAATAAGTAGCTAAATTATAATTTATAACTCCAATTGATTTAATTGTATTTCGAAATGAGAATTTAAAATGTATTGTATATACTATATTGTTCTATTGGTACAAAACAAACACTCCTTATATACACTTGTCATTGATGTTGTACGAACTGTTCAATGCGACGAATGCAATATGTATTGTTAAATCCAGAATGCGTTATGATGATGGTGCGTAAACGTACAGTTCTAATCAAAATGTTGTTATACGATTATAGAAATACATTAGTGTCTAAAATTAAAGAACCTGGTTCTGACAGGATATTTCCTTAGAAATAATTTGATATACTGATATTTTAGTAGAAATAAATAATATACACTATAATTTGTCATTTCCAATGGGGAAAGAGAAAGACAGAATTATAAACCTTTGTATATCTTGAAATAACAAAAAACCTAACAAATTTAAATTTGGAAATGTTTGGATTCTAACCACCCAATGGAGCAAAATTATCCGCTTCCTGATGTTTGTGTAGTAAGAATACAGCTTACCTTCAACTAAACAGGAATAAATAAGAAAATACATGTCTTTATCAGATAGCTAAAAATAATAATTATAATACTCAAATAAGAAAGTTAGGAAAGAGAATAAAAACAGAAGAAAACAAGAGCTATAAATAAATGAGGTATAAAGATGGGCGAAGTTTGAATTTACGGGTAAAGAATTATAAAAGATTTATAGTTTTTTTTAAACACACAAAATGAGGATTGCATTGAGCACATCGGTCACTCTTAGAAATATACTAAATACAAATATAACTATACCAACCATCTTACAGAGGAGGGACATTTGCCAAGAGAAATTGAAAAATTCGACAATAATAAACGAACAAATGCAGAATAGATCGAATGTATTATTTAAAAATTTTAAGTGGTTGTAAAGTAAATGCAATAGATTGAACAATAGACAGAGCATTGATTGAGCTGAACCGATATGAGATATAGGTTAAAACCTAAAAATGGGGTTAGTTAGATAAGATTAAATACGATTCCCATGAAGGGAAGAACAGTTCATAACACATTCTGACTGATTGAGAACCTCCGAAACGAGTCAACGAGTAGTGTGACAATGCTAGGAATGACAGGTAATTATGATACTCTAAATTTGTACTCAAGTGCAATGACGTTATTCCCTCAATTTTGGGTTTAGTTTTATACTTGCTCCTTAGTTCGATTTCTTCTTCACGCTTGTCACTTTATTCTGTGGCTTATGTCCGGTATTCTAGCTCAAGCTCCGGTACTTTTGTTTTAACACTAGTAGGTAGATACACTATTCTAGTAAGGAACCATTTAAATTTAATCTTCCTCATTACGTAACAACTCTTCTCGAAAACTTGTAAATTTATTATAATTAGATTTTAAAGTCACTGCCAACTTCTACACTTTTCGTTTATTGTTATAACCTGGTCCCCTACCCCACGTTTATCGCCTTTTTCACTCGAAGGAAAACTACCCCGACTCTTCTGCACTCAAGCTTCTCTAGCGCGTTCTCCCTCTTCCCGCTAAATTTTCTATCAACCAAATATGAAATGTGAACTTTAGCATTTACAAACTAGCCGTTATTTTATGAAATTGTGAAGTAAACTGCCTTATAAACTATTATACTTTTTTTGAAGGTGAATGTGAAACATTTGCCGTTCCTCCTGTCCCTTTTTTAGTTCTAAATTAAAAGAAAAACTCGGTAACGAGTAAATTAAAACATACTGGTACCACTGGTCTTGGTGAAACTCTGTAATAGACTCAAGACGACTAGGTTGAGGAGCAAACCTAGATTTTTAGGACAGAGGTTTCTTCCGACCGCAGTCTATTTAGTAATGTAGAGCCAGTCGGGAACCCTTGACGCAGATAGATCAAAAACCATTCGTATTAAAACTGTCTCCTCATTAACTGACAAATTTGAAAAATGTACAGATTTATATGAATTATTTTGAAAATTTTATTAATAATGTAACAAACATTGGTTTTTTTAAAAAGATGAATTTACGAACTTTAATAAGAATTTAATATTCAATATTTAATTTATTTGAAGGTATATCTATAGCTAGATTCGATAAATAGATCTAGATTACTTTTGTTAAACTTTGTAACAAACGTTCTGTGTAGTATTTAGGGATCAAAACGACGTTTTAGATTTTAGATGGAGTTTTAAATATAAGTTACGTAGTAATTCTATAGCAATTTATTAAATAAAATAAATTTAAAGATAGAAATATATTTTCTACTTGAATGAAATAAAAACAGCGTGTTTCGATGAATATAATACCATTATCATGGTACACACACACACACACACACACACACACACACACACACACAAACACACACACACACACACACACACACACACACACACACACACATACACACACACACAAGCACACACACACACACACACACACAAACACACATACACAGACACACACACACACACACAAGCACACACACACACACACGCACACAAACACCAATACACACACACACAAGCATACACACACACACACACACACACACACACACACACATACACACACACACACATACACACACACACACACAAGCACACACACACAGTGGAAACTCATTATACTCAGATACTTAAACAAGTGCCGTAAATATCATGTCATGCTACTTCTAAATGGCTGCTGACTCCGATTTTGTAGTTTAAATACTTTATTAATCCCTTAAAAATGATGCAAAATAAACTGGTAATAGTGTAATAATTATAATACTGACTTGCCCCTGACTAATATTTAGTTGTATCATGAAATACATGGTACACCTGGCACAATCAACAGGATTCTGCTTGAAATGTGACTTGTATTCTTTAGAACAACCTAAAAACGTAATAAATGTCAATGTGAATGTATAGTAACTAAAAGTGAAAGAAACGTTTTTTAACACTGTCAATGTTACAGTAAACCACTGTGCATGTATTAAAAGTTTTTAAAATCTGTAAACAAAACGTATAAGTGCTTAAATCAGTATTTTAAAAAAATAACATTATGAGCACATTTTGTTGATTTCGTCGGGTATAATTCTGCGTATAATATATATATATATTGGTTTTAGGTATGTCTCCTTATTATATGTAGGTCTAATATAATTAGGCATACCATTACTCAAAACCTAAGCTAAAAAAGTTTTTGTACCGAGCTGAAGTTATACATTACTTTGATTAGTAATAAGATACAGTATAATATTTAGGAAACTACAATCCCGTAATGATCACCAATACCCGAGACCAAATTTACACTGGCAATAATACATTACCATAACTGTAATTGTTTCCTCATTCAGTCTGCCGGTATTTATTTTATTATAAATTTTACACTGATCCACAGAATCTATAACTTAAATATAGAGCGATTTACAAATAATATAAAACAATTGGGCTTAAATGTATTTAATTTCAAGCAATACAGTTATTCAAAAAGCTAATTGCTTCACAGTTTTTGAGACTCTATCGTAGTAGGTCTAATAGCATTGAATGCTATTCTAATAGCAGGCAGATCTAATAGCCTGAAGAAGCGGTCTTAATGAGACCATAAGAGTATGACCATAAGAGTTCACGCCAGATAAACTGAAGGGTTAATTTGATTTACATTATCATTCTATAGAAAAATCCAAATGGACAAATGGTGTATTAATTTCAAACAAATAGTGTTTTGTTTTTAGTTAACAAATTCATATATTTAAATGGGCTTTCAAAGTACATTTTGTAGTTTAAAAAAAAATTTAGTGTTATATTTGACTTTAGAAATTTGTACCTATTTGCATTTCTGCTCGTAAGACCGTCTTATTTAACTCCGATGAAGAATATGTCTACTTCAGATACACGTGTTCCATCATTTTGTACGAAGGTGTTATTTCTCTTCCTCAATACTATAGATATTCACAATATCCTACCATCCATTCACCTATCCTACACAGCCAAAAACCTTTGCCCTGGCTGATTACCATTCTAGCTACAAAGTTAGCACTTACAAAACTAAAGAAAACAAGGAATATGACTCACTTCAATCAGGATATGTAAAAAAACAGAAATTTTGAAAAAAGGAATTATTATGATGAAGTATTAAATAATCACGTAATAAATAAAAACATTCAGAAATATTTTGAATGTATACTGTCAACATTTGATAATTTATTGCATACATTAATTCGTGTTTGAAAACATATTTTGAGTAATAAAAAGTAGAAGTTATATAAGGTTTCGTAAAAAAAACAGGGCAAATATATAGGAACCAAAAACAAGAGAGACCTCTTTTAAAAACAGGGAAATTGGGGAGACAAGAAAGGGGATAAAACTTCTTCTATTGTTAATAAATTGTATTTTATAAATCATAAGGGGTAAATACATAGGGGTTTCAACAAGGCACAATTATGTTTTATTTATATTAAAATAAGTTTACTTCGTTCCTTTCATTAGCTTCCTAAGCAACGGAGTTGTACAGTTCGCCGGTTTAGTGTTTGCAAGTGGTTGTGCAATGCGGGTAGTATTCTATTACCTCCTGTAGAGACATCGATAAGTTGAGGGAAACGTCAGACAAGCTCTATGTTGACATAAATACATTATGAGACCAAACAAGCATAACATAGGAGAGTGGTTTAACTCGTAACAGAATTATTCCGTGGCAATGTGGTGCCTCCGTCAAGGCTTTGTGTTAATTATACAGAGCAAGCGCTCTAATGGAAAACTTTGTTGGAAGCAGTTTGGAGTAACGTCAGTCTTTGCCTACAGTATAAAGGTGACTATTATCAAAATCTTTTAATCTCCGATATACGGTCAATAGATAACTTGACCTACACCGGAAGTGAATTTATTCCGTTAACGAAGATAAAGCATTGTTTCTAATTATTTGGTGAAAATATAATCCTATATTAAAAGTTAAGCAGGAGATATAAATTCCTATTTGCCTATAATATAACTGTACAAATATTTACATTTAAAAAAAAGATGAATTTATTGTTCAGGTTTTAAAAACTGACTTGAGACGTTAAATTATATTGCAGCATTTATGAAACCGGATACCGAGGCGTATGATGATTGTTTAATCTATTTTAGTAAAAAATCACTATATAAAAATAGCATGCAATATGCCTTATTTCCATGGGCTTAAATAACGTTTTATATGAAAAAATTAGGTGTCATTCAATTTATTTTTGTGTTCTTTAAATTAAAATATTCTTTTAGTAATTTAAGTTGTAATTACTACTTCCTCTTAAATTATTTGGTTTTCATTAATAGCTTAATTTACTGGGCTAATATATTTCAATGTTTCATCAGTCACGCGAAACTAAAAATAACTCACAACAATACAAATTCTTAAGAACCATAAAATTATTATTAAAGTAAATATAATAAATACAAAAATAATGAACAAATAAAAATATATTAATAAGAAATACAAACTTCATATAGTATCATTTAAATCAAGAAGAAACAGAGCCTAGCGGTTACTCTGTTTACATGAAACGTATAAGCTACATCGAACACAGTTGGAAACAATATAATAATCTGTGCTTGGGATTAACCTATCCATTATAAATAACTTTGGAAACCTAAATAGTGGTGAGAAATACTAATATATTATTGTGATCAAGCACAACAGTAAGTGGAAATATGATATTTTACATTTTTCTTAGTAGTGAGTAATCTTTATTTCGATTAGAATATCGCAGAAGTTACATCTTCTGTTCAATCTCTATGATTAGTTTAAATATAGTATCGATGAACAATATTCATTAGTATAACGCGATCTATTTCCAAAAGCATATTTCAATGTTTCATCACTCAATTGAAACTATTGAAACACACACACCCACACACAACACCACACACACCCACACACAACACCACACACACACACCCACTCCCACACACAAACACACACCCACTCACAAACACCCCCCCCCCCACACACACAGACAGACATACACACACACACACACACACACACACACACACACACACACACACACACACACAAACACAAAAATACAAGAAATATAAGTCTACACCTGCCAAAATCAACAGAAAACTGGTTTCAAACGTGGCGTATGTTCTTTAAAACAACCTCAGTATATCTAATTATATATGTACTGCTTATCCCAATCGTACAATCCTGCTCATCTGCCTTGTTTCGTTTCCTTTCCAAAACTGATTATTTTTAGATTTTGGTAGAAACATATATCAAAATATCCTTAAATCACAAACATTTAATTGTTGTAATATGCAAACAACGAACTACCAATAATGTTGTGAATCAAACTAAAAGAAATTAACAAACAAGAGGGTAAGTATTACTCATAATTTGGCAACGTGCCTAATCCAAAATTATTTTCCTGTGTTTATTGTGAAGACCAATAATATATACTTATTTATGTGATGCTTTATAAAAATAATTTATCAGTCAAATTGAAAGCTAACAATAAGAAATTTAAAACAAGATGAAGTTTATTTTTAATTTTGAATGTTTTTTAATCTGTTTATTCTTTGGAATCATTTATTTTGTTTAACCTTGATTTGCCCAAATTACATACAAATGTTAAATCGTAGACGATAGCGTTTCTGGTTTTAATACCCAGTACCATTCAATGAGTGTTTTTCCAGATCCCAGTTGTATTATGTTCGGTGAAAGCCAATCTCACGCTCTGGTGGAGCAAACACCATTTGGGATTTAACTGTATTTTGTGGATTTCGCCATCAGACTGACAATAAAATAGATATAAAAATTCCCTCAGTACAGTTATGTTTTACAAGCGAATGCACACCATTGATTAATGTATAAGGAATAGGACAGGTTAAAGAGTAAAAAAGAGGTAAATATAACATACATTTTCTTAATTTTCCTTGTATTTCTCAAGCGACTGTTTAAAATGATAGAAGGAAATTATTTGTGACCATTGCATATTGAGTTGTTATTTTTTTTTTCACAAAACCATTAACAAATAAAAGTATTAACATCGAGGATACAGGGCAGTTGCGTAATCACAAAGCAAACATCACTCTCAAAGGTTTTAAAAAGATTATTAACAACAAACTCTATGTCACGAATTATAAATAAAAAAGCATAATTATCATAGATGATAAAACACAGATATGATTTATTTTTACTCAGATAATATAAAAATTGAGAGAAGACACATTAATGGAGATCACGAGACTTATGAGAAATCAGAGCTGCAAAAGACAAGTCCATTGCTCCATTTCTGAAAATGAAGCAAATATCATAATCTTGATTTTAAAGATCGTATTATTAATTGTTATAAGCTGCCATTTAGAAAAGACCTAAAAATGAATAAGAAATCTAATTATTTTGTGATTTTTTACCAAAGACTTTTATTATGATGCTAAAGATACGACAAAAAAGTAAAATCACTAACGAAGACCAAAAATGAAAATTTCACACAGAAAAGTCATAATAAAAAAAACTACTACCCTACAGGGACACATTGTGAGAGAGTAATGGTAACATCCTATTACCACATTCTATTATTTATTCTTTAAAAAAAAAGACGCTTCTTCTATCATGAAGCAAATATTATTGGTGGGAGGAACAATTCTGGGCTAAGAAATACACTTTTGTATCAATGATACTTTTGTGTCATGTTTTACAAAATCACTTGCGACGAAATTAATATATTCTTTTCAACGAGATTCGATCAGTGGCTATAAATCTAGCTAATTTGATTTAATATAGGTTTATTTATTCACCGGGTATATTCGCCGAGGGTTGCCTTTAATAGAAATTAATTCCCTCAGGATAATGTCGGGAGACAGTTTTACTTCAGCTTGTTCAGTTTAGAAAGTAAATGTTTTCAAATACGTTAACCGATTGTGCCTTTATTTTGAAGAAGCAGTATACTTTTAAATATTATATATATATATATATATATATATATATATATATATATATATATATATTACTATTACGTACTTTTCTTTAAATTAAATATTATCTAAAAAACAGTGTAAATGCTTCAGAGAGGGACTCCTTATCGGCCAACCTTTGTCCCTTACAAGGTTCGGTACGGCTCCAGTTCCTTTCGAATCGTTGGTTAAACGACATCTCTCCCGTCACTCTCGACGTGACGTAGTTTCTTGTGTGTTCTAAACGAGGCTCGGTTTAGACCATTTTTCTCTCTTTGTTTCTCCCGTTGTGGATACTACTATTAGCATTAATAGTGACATTTGAATATAAGTGATTTCTTTCAAGTTCAACAGGTAAATGATAAGTGCGGGAAAGGGTGCACCCGAATAACTGTCCTACAAGTGGTGGTACTTCGCCAAGTGAGGTATGTACAAAAATGTCAACTTCATTCATTTAATTATTTAAGGTCCTCCGGAAATCAATGTTGCCGTTACATGGCAAGATATTTAACAATTACTTTTTATTGATATATTTCAAGTTGTTATAACTAGGGCGCTTTTCTTTTTTCCCTGAGAAAAATATCTGAATATTCAACCATCTTATGCTATGTAATCTACGTCAATGAACAACGATTTGAAACAATGATGTAGAATATAAAAATTATTTGACAGGAAAATAAAAACCTTCTAATTTAGTTAGCACAAATTATTCAAATTTAATATATGTTTAGCCTCATTGAATGGACGATAATTTGTCCATATTAACCGTTTCCATACTAACGTCCGATAACGAAATTTTGCAAAAGCACATATGGTTTCACTTTATTGCGTAATTACTAGAAAGCTTAAAGCTTACCCAAATGATAAATATATTTTACCTCTCTAATTAATGTACGATAAGCTTTCTGGTTCAATAGTCTAATGACCTAGTAACGTGCTTGAAGCAAATCCGACTGAAAAACTTTTATTACGAGACGATACAAATTGCACTAATACAAATTGAATTTTGCTAATGGGGACCAGTGTGAGAGAAAAATATCTGGATATTGCAGTAAAACTACTTGTTGCGTGACTCTTGTATAAGAGAAAGGAACGAGAAGTGATGATGGAATCTAACGTTGCTAATGAGACGAAAAGTAAATAGTGAACCGTAATGCTAAAAACCTGTTGGAGCGCAACAATGACAATGAGGAGTAACGTTTAAATTTACTTAAACTTACCATTGAGAAAGAGGATTATATGAATGACCTGAAGAGACGTAAAAACTTTCTCTTCATATTTTTTATCCATTTTTATTTTACATAGGCAATATATATGTGTTCTGATCACAGTTATTAATTTATCTGCTTTTATTTAATAAAAATAATATTGTAATCATTGTTCGTTACGAAAGGTTACGACTGAATGTACAATTTTGTTTTAAACTACTATTTGTCCGTATTATTATAGAATTCTATTTATGTATTAATTCTTACACAGATATTACTTCATCTGTTTAAACTAATAATAGGCATAGCTATTTCAATAAGACGATGTAATGTTTCACAGGCATACCATAGAAACGGACGATCAATGTGAAAGGTTTAGTGAGGATTTGCTTTGGCGTTGAATCGTAACATTAAAGACCTACATTTACGATGAGACGTAATTACACCTTTCATGGCAAATCTGTGACAATGCGGCTTATCGTTGACGATATTACAAGGCGGTTGATTTCAAAGCTTCATTTTGAAAGAATAGCAAAATGACATGAATAGATAATTCAACGAATCTATTTCACATGCTTCAATTTTGCTTGAGCCTTTCCTTTACAAACTTTGTCTAATACTGATGTATATATTTAGTGCGTTTATACTTAGTGTTTAAAAAATCTATTAGAAAAAGTGAAACAAATTAATGTCACGAAATTAGGATCTCATAAAAAATAATACAGGATTTATTAATAAGGCCACTTTTATAAAAGCTGGAGTCGTTACTGTCTACAGTCTAACTGCATTTGGGAAGAGACTACATAATTAATCCTACAGGGTGTCTGAAATAAAAGAATAATGTAAGCCAGTAAGTTTACAAATCAGAAGATGTAAATGGTGGAGGAGCAGAACAAAAGTTTAAAGGAAAGAAATTTTATTTTCCTTCAGAATTATTCCTTAGAAGAGAAATGATATAATACATTTCTATTAAGAAACGCAGCAGCGCTCCTCACCTCCAAGTATCCCGCAATTGTAACTGTGCAAATTGTATCTCCTTAAGAGCTATGATATATGGCGATAGCTGTCATTTAGGAACAAGATAACATTTATATTGCAGATACGTTAGTGAAGAAAGACCTTTTTATTTTCTTTAAAACTAGAACTTGTAAATTAAGAAGTATATGCATTAAATTCATTCTGAATATACTCATAAATTTTAATACTAAGAACAAAACCTTTAGTTCACGAGTCAATAATTCTTTGTTTCAATAAACCGAAACGTTGAAATAGGTAGTTTATTTTTTCTTCTTTGTCTTCTTTTAAAAAAACCAATAATACAAAAAAGTATTGTCAAAAAAATTAATATATATATATATATATATATATATATATATATATATATATATCTGTGTGTGTGTTTGTAATATAAATTATCCTAAATAAATAAATAATGAAGTTTTGAGAATAATACAAACCACTAAAGAAAGAGTTAATGAAATGATGCTCTATAGAGGATTACAGCATAGAGTTAAAATGTATTAAAACTGAAAAAAATAAAAACGTTAGAGTAATAAAAAATAACTTTCCTGTTATTTGTAACTTGATAAGTCACATTAAAAGAATCATGAATCCCTAAGAAGTATTGAAACTTTATTCTCAAACAATATGTGAAAATAAACTACATCAATTACATTTCATTATTGTAAACAATTCAATAAATAAATTACAAAAACGTATATTGAAGACATGAACTTTAATCTCAAATCATCAATACCATTAAAATACCGATAATACATGTCAATTGTTATGTTAATTTGAAAGATCAATATATTTGTACTATACATACACACACACACACATACACTCTCTCTCTCTCTCTCTCTCACACACACACACACACACACACAAACACACACACACACACACACACACACACACACACACTGAGACGTTTAAAATGACCGCTCAAGTTAATACATTAACAATTTCTAGATTTTGAATAATTGATTTAAAACTTATGTAATAAAGATTTATGTTTTGTAATGGGGAAAAAATAGTAAAGAATGAAGAAGCAAATACATATTAAGCATGTATAACTATAAGTAAAAAAAATAATTGTAAAAGTTTACATTTAGTTCTCGAGAAATGTATCCAAACACTGTCTCAATTTGGACTTATTTCACTTTTAATTTTATTTAAAGTCATGTTCAAACTTTGTTTAGTAACCAACTTTTTAAACTGCCTTCTAACCAATGGATTTCTTTTATTTACGATTTACTGCTCTAAACATTTTGCTTTATTCACTGTTCAATTTTTTCCCTACAACTGGATCTGATATTTTAAAACGTCTATTAATTTACGGAATTCTTCTTTTATTAACGAATGCCACAAGATGGTAAGTTTTTAGAAAACAGCTTTTGGGGAGTTTCCCTCGGAAACGGTTCTGAAACGCACGAAACTATATCTTAGCACCACACTCGAACTCCTTACCTCTGCAATTTGTTGTTCCTATACACTTTGAAAAATTTCACTTTTGCGAAATGGTGCGAAATACACGTCCATTCGGTTCGAATCCTGAGACCACGCTAACGCCAACGGCCCTTCCCACACATCACACTCTCACCCTTGGTCCACCCTTAGCTAGTCGCAAAGCTTTCTCGGTGTGGTGGGATCGGAACCATCTGTGCGTCATTTCCTTTAGCCATTCCATCTTGACTTTCATGTCTCGGTTGAAATTCGTTAATGGTTTTAAAATTTCGCTGTAACTTCCAAATTTGGTCATTTTCAGATTAATATTCTCTTAGTTTGCGTCTTCTTTTTTCTTACTGCATCTGCTCGAATGTTGATGATCTTTCTACCTTGATTTTTACTTTTTCATTCTCTTTCAAATTTATAAAAGTCCGTTTTCCTCGCTAATGGGTTTGTCTATATTTATTTTACTTGCTAACATTATTTATTTCTAATGATTCTCAGAATATTATCCATTACATTTTTAATAGTGGGCTATTTTTTTAGGCCAAAGGGCACACATAAAATTTCATAATAGCAGGTTTCCGTTGAAAATTCTGTATTTTTAACGCTACCCAAGGCCGTCTCTACTTTTTACCAGAAGCGTCCTGCTTTTTTTTATATTTTTTAAATTTTTGTATTTATTATTTTTTATTTTGGTATAATCCAGACCCTTTTTCCATGGGGATCTTCTGTTGGGTCTATAGCCTCTTCTCCATGTTGCCATTAGAGATCCTCTCTATTATTTTTTTCTTACCAGTTAGCCTTGAATTTAGTAATCGCGTTTTTTTTATCATAGCGAATTTTCGAAGATGCTGTGATTATTTGAATTTATATTTCTGTGTTTGTTATAAAGTTCAAATCTTTATACTTGTTTATTTTATAAAAATAATTTATCAGAAAATTTGGAAGCTAGAAATGAGAAATTTAAAAAATATGAAAGTAATTTTCAGTATTGAATGTATTGTAATCTATTTGAACTTTGACATTATTTACTTTACCCCTGAGTTACCCTAGAAAAATCAAAAATTGTAGATGTTAGTTTTTCTGGTTTTTATGCCCAGTATCACTCACCGAGTGTTTTTCCAGATCCCAGTTGTATTATGTTCGGTGAAAGCCAATCTCACGCTCTGGTGGAGCAAACACCATTTGGGATTTAACTGTATTTTGTGGGTTTCGCCATCAGACTGACAATAAAATAGATATAAAAATTCCCTCAGTACAGTTATGTTTTACAAGCGAATGCACACCATTGATTAATGTATAAGAAATAGAACAAATTTGGGAGTAAATATGGAGCAAAGAAAACAAACGTTTTCTTAATTTTCCTTTATTACTCAATAAAATATTAACTGTTCAAAACGTTTGGAGGAATTTATTTGTGAACAGTGGATATTGGGTTCTTATGTTTTTTCACAAAACCTTTAACATATAAAAGTATGAATGAAGCAGTTGCGTAATCACAAAGGAACCGGCCTCTTAAAAGACTTGAAATGGCTATGAACAACAAATTGTCTGCCACAAAAGTTAAATACCATTGATGAGAAAATCGAGATGACGTTTATAAATTATAAACAAGAGAAGACACATTACTGAAGATACGAGAGTTATGAGATATCAGAATAAGAACAGAAAAAGCAGCGTTTCTGAAAATGAAACAAATATCAGAGGAAACATTTTAAAGTTTGTCTAATGAATTAATATAAATTGTCATTCAAACAAGGGCTTAAAAACGTACAGAGAATTCATAATTTTTCCTAATAGTTCCCTAAACATTACCCGGATGAGAAAAGTCACTAACAATGACCTAATAAAAATTTTTCGCTAAGAAAAGTGATAATTTAGAAAATGGAAATCTACTACCACAATGTAACATATAGTGAAAGAACAATGATACGCCATTATTTAAATCCCTTAGTTTGCTTCTACGGAGGATACGTAGAAGAGATATTACTGGAGGGAGAATGACATTTTGGAGTAAGAAATCTACAAACATTATAGATTTACTCAGATCATACGTCTAGAAAGTATTCCCTAAGTTACCTAGAAGAAAACGTTATATTATGTCATTTTGTGGCTTAAGCTACCTCATGTGACCAGTTTACTATCAAAATATAAACAGCGCCAGATGCAGCTATTTCAAAGAAACATTATAAAGTAAAACCATTATTAAAAGGGGAAGTTTTGTTATGGATTTGAAGAAGATAAAACAAGCAAAAAAGGAAAAGGGAAAAACGTCAAAATTCATTTAGGAAGTTCATCAACATTCGAGAATGTGCAAAAATTGTGATTGCATTTAAAATTGGAAGTAGCTTCGGAAAATTCTTACTCTGCTGCTCATTACAGATTACTCTTCTGATTTAAACTTCTGATATTAATTATATATAAATTCCAGTTTACCAAAGAAAGCCAGCTTAATATTGTGCGATTGAAGAACGAAATTTAGGATGTTACCTATACAACTACAAAGTGAATCTGGAAATGATTATGATTGGCAAAATATCAAGATAAATAATGCGACTCATTTTCCTATCCAATACAGCAAAAATTACGAATGTATTTAAAATTGGAAGCAGCCTCTGAAAAAGGAACTCTGCTGCTCATTACAGATCACTCCTCTGATATAAAGTGCGATTTTACTAACATATAAATTCCAGTTTACCAAAGCAAGCCAGCTAAATATTGTACGACTGAAGAACCAAATTTAAGAAATTACGTATAACTTACAACTACAAAATGAATCTGGAAGTGATTATGATTAGCAACATTCATACATTCTAGTATACCTAAGAAATGTAACTAGTTATTTTACGTTTCGAGAGTAAAAATACAAGACATCGTTACTTATATGAATCTAATAAATTCTAGTTTACCAAAGCAATCTAACTAGATATTTTATATTTGGAGAATAGAAATTCAAGATTAGCCTTAAAATGATTGACAGTGCTAAATTAAAAGATGCCGGCATGTTTAAACAATATTTAATTTCAATTCATCCAATTGAAAAATGTATTATTTTATTACATATATTATATTTATAATGAAAATATGTTAATTTTATTTTTATATAATTGGAGAATATTCTTCATTTTGAAGAATATTTAGGACAAAAACTCCGTTAAAACCCTGTGTAGCTGTAGTCGGTACCCCTTCACTCTGGCGGAAAGCAAGGCTACGTATGAGTGAACCTAACCTGACAACGCACCAATTTTTCCCCATTCCTAAAGGAACATTGCCCTATTCGTAGTACTGCCTTATTTCATCGGTCCTTGATTATACCTCTTCCTACAAGGAAGTGTATTAGATATCTAAAGATTATCTGCTCTCTACAGGAGCCATACAGAAGGGTGGGTGAGATTCTGTACTTATTTTTTTATAACTGTTGCCACCTCTCCGCCTCAAATTTTCAATTTCGTCTGCCTCTTCTAGGTTTCTTCTAGTCATTGATCCGTCGATGCCATCACGTCCACTTCTTCGTGACCGTCGTCTCTTTCTTTTCTCAGGTTGAATCTACTCTATTACCTTTGGAGGCCACCTTCTGCCGTCCTCTTTACGTGTCTTTATGTTAGTTGTCTTCTTTCTATCTCCTCCCTTATACTTTTATCCATTTTCATTTCGTTACGTATTTGCCTATTTCTGAAATTTTCAAGTCTCGATTCAAAGTAGCGTCGTCTTAAGTAGTCCATTTCCATCGTCATGAGTTTGATATTGTCAGAATTTGTAACATCCCATATATATATATATATATATATATATATATATATATATATATATATATATTATATAATATTAAATATGGTGGTATGATTTCTTGTAATATACTTAATAAATTTAAAATATTTCAAAAACAAGAATACTTTTAATGCATATAGCATTCAAAGTTTTTCGCCGATAAAAGAGTACCAGCATTAAGGAAAAATAATTATGTAACCTTCCTGTAATAATTATGGGTTACATAATTCTTTTTCCTGAAATGCTGGTACTGTTTTATCGGCGGAAAACTTTGAATAATATATGCATTAAAAGTATTCTTGTTTTTGAAATATTTTAAATTTATTAATTATGTATATATATATATATATATATATATATATATATATATATATATATATATACATATATATATACATATATGTATACAATATATATACAAATACATGTATATATATATTTATGTACGAGAATGAGTGTACGAGAAATTATAAAATCTTTCACAGAAATCTGTTGATATATACTAAAAAGGTTCTACAATACTTAAAAATTGGCAAACAATTGGCAATGATTTTAAGTACTGATTTTAACACAAACTTTGCAAAAGAAAAGCCAAACCCGTTATTAGACTTTTTTAATGATAAAAATATCTACAAGAATTATATATAGATAGATAAAAAATTAATTATTTAAAAGATCAATTAGATATAACAATGTCAAACGATAAACATAAGTCAAAGATATGGAACAACAATAGGTGACATGTTTCAAGGTGTTTATCAAATTTATATTCAAGAATTTTTATTTCTTATTTTATTTACCATAAACCAATAGTTTCATTTTTTTAAAACAATGGTTATAAAAATGAAGATATTATATCAGAAATACAAGATAATAATGATAATGTAAATGATCAATAAATACCATTGAAACAGGTATTTAAAATTAATAGAATTGTAATAAAGATTTCATTCATAAAAATAACGGTGTTTTTATTTGTACAGAATTCTAATTTCTCATTTTATTGCAAGATATTATTATAAAATATGTAATTATTTACAAAATAAGAAGACAAAAAATTTTACTAACGGACATATTGTTATAGTGCGTGATAAGATGTAGTCAATTCTGTTTTCACGAAGTGCCACAGAAAATCATTTTATTTATTATTAATATACCACAGTAAATTATTTCAAGTAATTAGTGATAACCAACTGAATACATCAGTTATTAGTACACCCGTTCACCAAATTTAAATGGTTTTTAAAAAACAAATTGAATTTATAAATATATTCATAATATTGAAATTGTTCTCAACCCATTAAATAAAGTAACTGCAATGGGAAGATTTCTAATTTGTAACGTTAATATCAACATTTCTAGCATTAACAGTTATGTTATCAATCCACAATATAGCATATTCATTATTGAAATATAGTCATTAAAATACTTTTGTTTAAGTAATAAAAACGTTTAAATGATATTTAACGTATTTAGTCCGTTAGTTATTGTCAATGTGTAATTTTGATGAAGTGAGAGATATATTAGTAGTGTCGTAGGATTTATTCTCAATTAATTTATTTAATATTATTTTACGACCAATAAAGACTCGTTGTCAAGAGATTGGTTTATTCATCAGCAGTAAATCCTCGTTAACAATGAAGTAAAAGGAAATTTAATTTTGTTGTGAAAACATTTATTGAATCCAAATGTTGTTGGAGCGAACGGTGCAGATTGCTTGAGTCTTAAAGGGATTACAAACGGACAGTTTCAGGATATAACTTCGTAAGTAGAAACCTTGGTAAATATTGGTTATATAATAGATGAACTGATGATTCGGTAGGAAGTAGAATGGCAATGCCGCTAGAATGACGAGAAAGAATATTACTTTTGCATGTTGGTAACTTCCGTGATTTTGTTTCAAACTGACCACTGCTATTTCCTTTGTAAAAAAAAATATTACTATTAACTATTTTACAACTGATTCTATACACAATACCTTAAGAACTCGGCGAATTAGTTGGAAATTAATCGACAATGCCTCATACCAATCTAAAATATCTTCAAATATGCTTTTAAAACAATGATATGGAAAGTTGACTGAAGAAGAAAAATATTCAGTTCGACAAATACTGCGGAAGAGCAGAACTATTCCACGTTATAGCCCAGCATAATAAACCAGATACACCACTGCAATTTATCATAAATGAACATTGTAAATTTAGAGGACACAAAATATTAAGAATTACGCTTTACCATCGCCACTACAAAGAATAAAACTTATGCCGGCAATTTAAATGAACGGCCGAACACAATAATAAATTTTACCCTTAATTATACACATTTATAAATTAAACCATTTCATTGTCTATAAATCTAATCTTATATACATATTCCACAATAATGAAAGATCAACTAAAATAGGTTTTGTGAAATACACCTTTGGTGTATAGGTTCAAACAGAATTATTTTAAGTGAGCATTAATTTATTCTTTGATAATTTGACAAATATTGCATTAAACGCTGCCGCTGCTGAACTGCCCAAGGCAAACAGCTTATTAGTAAGGTTGTAGACAAGTTTATTACCTCACGCCATCTCGCGTGACAGTTCGTTACTAACTTTACTACTTCAACTTTTAATAGAGGAGTTGAGTGAATCAGTTTCTTTCAAAATACTTGAAAATATTTTTTTTCGAACGTAGAACACACTCTGTGTGATTAATAAAATTATTTTTGAATTATTCATTATCTCCAGCGAATGGTAAATAATAATTGATTATTAGCAGTTAAACCCAATATTCACTCAAAACTCGTTATGAATAAGAACCTATTGTTCTTAGCTGGTATCTCGTAGGATTTTTACCTTGTAGTTGAAATTATTTTTAGGTTCTGATTTATAACTAACAAATTAATTTCATGGTTTGGATATTGGATGTTTATTATGTATTACATTTGTAATTGTAAATAAATATATAGCCCACGGTGATATTTTTGTTATTATTTTTTTTGATTGATTACATACGTGATTTTCTGTGCCTCCAATAAAACTCATCTAAAGCGACTCATTCCGCTGAGGACTTGTTCCTATGTACGACGTCAATGTATATTCTGGCATGTTCAGTTATCGTTCCCTATTTAACTCACTAACGCTAGTTTTAGCCGCAAACTACCAATAGTTTTAAAAGTAAACATTTGTGCATTATTTGTCCCGTTTCTTTATTCTCACGCCGAATTTAAGTATAGTTTAAAAAATCAATGTAATATGCTACACCATGTTTTAATATCTTACAGGGTCTACCTTTACACGTAACATTTAAAAGCTATTTCTCACACTACCACTTGCGTGGACACAACTTGCTTTAACGTACAGGTGTAATTTCCCATTTTGAACTTCTTCATCCAATATTCTACAACTTGTACTTGTAACTATTCGTTTTCACAACCTTATTAATAGTCATTTGTGAATTTCATTCATATTGTACATTAACGATCACAATCCTATTACCTATTGCGTATTACCTAGTGTAGAACATTCCATTTACATTTTACTTTAATAATTGCTTTAATATCTTTATAAACTTTTATTTACAATATCTTGTATGGTATAAATAATATCCTACGTATTCTACCATTATTTCAATCACCATACCTTGGATTATTATTTACATCGCATTTCAAATAGTAACTCCCAAACTAAAATGCCTTATTTTCATATTACCTTCACAATTATAATTACGAAGGAATCTGTTATTACATAACATATTTTGATCATTATAAAATATTTCTTTGGGTTTATACAGGTTGTACAAGTGTTATAGACCTATTAAATAGGTTTTTAGATTAGTCAGACAATTTATATTCTGGGAATCTCTGGCTCATTTTCTTAAAATTTTCCTAGTTTCGTAAATATTACTATTCAATTTAACCTCTGCAGATCTATTTTTTTTTTAATTTTAAGAAATAATTCGTTCATAAAACGGTTTATATAAGTTTATTTTGAAAAATAAGTGTCTTCAAGTGTTTGTGCAATTCAATAAACAGAACCTGTTACGTTTAGCGATTTCACGAACATGTAGTAACAAATGGGGATTTTCATGGTCACATAATTAGGTCTGTTTACCTTGCCAATTGTGTGAAAAATCGACTCGTTACTAAATACGATGTCTAAATAATGTCTAATCACATCTATTCGATTAACCATATCAGCACTGGTTTTCTTACTGGCAATCTATACATTTTCTTTTAAGACCGTCAGTTTCTACTACATTTTTATAATTTTAAAGATCTTTTGGTTTTATTTTTACACACGAAAAGAAAAAAAATGTTTGATGCCCTATAAGCCAGTTATGTTTATGACCTATTTGCAAAGGTTTTGAAAAATATATACGACAATCATCAGTTTGAATAAATGTCTGAGTTTATATTAGTATAAATCTAACACTTAACTTTGGTCCAAAATATTCACTTTATTTTTAGATGACTTAATAATTTATTAAATAATAATAATTTAGCTTGTAGCAATAATAACATGTGTGGTGGTGGTGATTTCAGTGATTTTCTAGATGCTAATCTCTATTAGATTATTCAATATTTATCTACGGCCAAAACAACCTTTTCCAAAACGTAACTGACTCATTTGTAAGAAGACAGTGATTTCGTTTACATGCAACTGAATTAAATAACCATTTTGAGACTATTGGAAATATCACCCTAGCTTGTGTGTTCTGTAAGAGTCTAATTTTGTCAAGAACTTGAAACAAAATTTCTTCCTTCCTGGGTAAAGAGTAATTTCAAGGGCATGTAGGGCATTTCATAATAACACGATTATTGTGTAATTATTGCACTAACGAATTATTGTTAAGAGAGCTATGTACAAATTGCTGTTGGTAACTGACTATGATTCCACAACGTAATTTTAAAAAATTATTAAGCATATTACCAGACTAGAAACCTTTTAGATTGATGCTATAAGGCGCCGTGAGTGCTAACTTTATTAGAAACAAGTAATAAAACATTTGTTTATAGTCAATCCCTAATTAAATAACAACGAAAATGTTTATGTTAGTTTCTTTTTATTTTGTAATTAATTTATATATGTATATACAAAATAATACTAAGTGTCAAAATAGTCACGGAATATACTTGCAATATTCCATTTTTCTTTCTATGTAATATGTTATTGGATTATTATTATTGTTTGTTAGCTTAGTACTTAAATGTTTCTTTTTTTGTCGCTTGTGTTGTAGTTCCTTTTCTTAACTTTCTCATTGTGTGTTTTTGATGCAAGGTTTGATACTGTTAATCCAGTTTGTTTATTTTTTCTTTTCATTCTTTTTAATCCCAGAGCAATATTTATGATATTGTGTTGTAACCATGGTAACGATTTATAGTGATGTAATAGAGGTTTCTACGACAACCAGATTGTGGCAAAAGAAAAAATCATATATATCTTAGAGAAGTGCATCACTAGCTATGGGACGTTTGGTGCATACTTCGAAAACGAAGATACTCAGTTCGAATCCGATCTAAGTTTCCCACAATTTTTACGATTTAATTATTGAATAAATATTTGGAAAATACTGTATTACCATCAATTGTCAACCACTATAGAAACGAAATATGTATTTGAACTTGATTGGATGAATAAAACCATATTTAAATTTGTACAAAATGTATATACAAATATATATATATATATATATATATATATGTAGCCTATATATATAAATATAATTATGTATATATATATATATATATATATATATATATATATATATATATATACATATCAGGAAAGTGTGAGAAATATAAAGGAATTTAATAGTAAAACATAAAAAACAAATTATTCCATGAGGGTGGTAAAAAATAATATAATTTTTAAAAATCAATGTATGTAACATGTTGCTGGAGCGAACGGACCTCCTCATTACTTAGTGCTGGGAATGTCTCAGTGAGATGAGAAAAGAACAGTTTCAGGATATAAACAGATGATTCAGAAGCAGCAACAATGGAATCCCGCTGTGCCGAGGAGAAAGAATAGTACTTTTGCATGTTGATAGCTTCTGTGGTTTTATTTGAAAATATCCCCTGCTATTTCGTTCGTAAAAAAACAAAGATTACTATGAAACATTTTACAACCACGTTAATGACATATCACTCAAGAATTTAGGAAAGTTTTCAATAAATCGTCTTTTTCAATCGATAATGGCTCAAAAAATCGAAAATATTGGATAAAGTTTTAACTATGCTTTAAAAACAGCGACAAATAAAATTGGTTGAGGAATAAAAATATTAGCCGCTACGACTGATAGCTAATGAATAATACATTTAATATAAATTATTTCTTTTGAGATTCCTTTAATGAAAAGAAATCATCAAATAGATAACTTTAAAGACTAAATTCTGATCGTTTAAGTTGAAAATTCCCAAGATATTTGTTTAACCAAAGTAACTGTACAGTTACTGATAATATTGTAAGTTTCATTTTAAACGCTTTATTTATTTAAAACAATGTGTTACTTTTTGTTTTGTTTTTACAAATAAACCCTTACAGTAAATGTAAGCCTTACACCAAAAATAAAAACAAATACTATCAATATGTTAAAAGCCTATAATGTTACAATTTTTAGAATAAAACACCCTTTTTTATACCTGCATTTCTTAAAAAAATTGCCGATACCAATTTAATATTTCTTTTACAAGGTTCTTGTTACTATGTTCTTAGTATAATCACTCAATACATAAGATGTACCACTATACTCGTATAAAGAAACCTATAATGGTTCAAGTACAGTTGTTTGTAGCCTAAAAACATGCTTCTATATAGACGGACAAGCTAAACAAAATTGAGATCCCGAATTCAGGTTTTGTTGAAGGAAGCATAGGTTATAAAGTACGTATTAAGCACGAGGAGTTTTCTCGCTACAATCAAGATGAACGATTCTAAATATCACAGACGATTAAATTTGCACTTTCTGTTTGTTTCCGATAGAAACAATTAAATTACTGTTGTTACGAACAAAAACCCTTAGGCCTACGTCTAAATATACTAACAGATTAATGGCGGGATTGTATTGACAGAGCAAGAAGTCTAACTGACAAGCTTTACTTTCCTGGAGTAATTATATCTTTAAACCTAACACTAACTGTGCCCATTCTGTAAAGTAAGTAATGAGAGTTTACCAGCTGAAAATACAGTGTTTATTTTTTGATAAATAAAACAAAACATTATAGGAAATTTAAAAAATAATAATTATAAAAACAGATTTTTTTTTTTTTTTTTTTTTTTAAATAGACGTCTCCAGTAATCATGAACAGAATTATAACAGAATTTAAAACATAATTACTTGCCGTTTAATTGACTTATCTGTAAATTGGTTGATAAGAGGTTCAGGAGGCAAAATAAATATCAGAAAAAGAGCTATATAACTATAGAAAGAGTATTTTGGACAGAAATTATGTAATACAATTTTACTAAAATAAACTCAGTCGTTTATTCAAACAGAATAATTTCATATATTTAAAAAAAACCTTGCTCAAATAGGCCATACAAATTATTTGATAATACGGCTTAAAAAGTATTTTTTGTAAGAGAAATTTCTTTTCTTTTCATGTATAAAAATAAAACCAAAACATTCCTAAATGTATAAAAATGAAGTAGGTGAAAACATACAAACAAATTATAAGCAAGAATTAAATGTCTCTTTTAAAAATAAAAGTCATTGACATAGAGGCTAGTGATATAGATATGAGTTTATGTTTTATTTTTTATCTTGTAAAACAATGTTTTAAACTTTAGTAATCTCCTAATTCAACAGCATTTTACTTCATGACAAATATTTATGCCTCTATAACTAAAATATATAATAATTATAAGGATCGAAATTAAAAGAAAATAATATTTATAGATTTTCAAGTAAAAAAGAATGATTTTGTTAGTGAAAGCTTGAATTCATGAACCTGGTATCATATTAGCCTATTAAAAATTATTCAATAATGTAGTATTTTTTGACCCGTCTATTATATTTAAACATTTCACAATTTCCCATGTTTTGTAGAAGAGGAAATAATGAGAATTTATGTTCATATATATTAGTTTATAAGGTTAGTAATAGCATACCTACCACTAATCAGTAAATTATCAGATACAACTTTATTTATGGTGGGGTATTACGTGGTAGAATTCGTCCATTAACGCAAGCGTTTCTATGTATGCAATCTCCTCAAGTATTATTTCAAAATCCACAAGTATTTTTAAACTTTGTTATTATTGGTTATCCCCTGTTACAATTAACAGCAGCAATGTGTCAAGTAATTTTAATGATGGTAAAGATATCCCCCCTTATCAGAAGAACGCTTCATTACCCAAAACGTAACACAGTGGTGGAGTAGTAAAAACTCGGCAAAACAAAACTTTCGAAAGACTTCAACAATTTCTTTTAAATCGCTTTCGAACCTAATTAATGTTGAATTCAAATTTTACTTGTGTTTCGTTACTGATAATGTTTCTATCATGTTGGCCTAAGGATTGTTTCCGCCCAATAAACTTTCATTAGACGAATCTCGGCCAGATTTTACCTCTGCAATAGATCTAGTCAAACTTTCGTACTTCAATCCTTCATTCATTTAGATTTTAATGTAATATTTAAATATTGAAAATGTGATTTTCAAAATAAAATGTAATGCAAAACGAGTAATTTTAAAAAATATATGAATCTCATTTGCAAAAGTGACGGTGTATTTCCAATACTTTTCTAAAAACCTCAACAAAACTATTTGTTGCATTATTATATGTATTTTCTAGGTTGTTGCAATGTTGTGTATTATGAGTTCTGCCATTCATTGCGTTGATCTATCAAGTCTTTCCCGTTTTGAAAAGCCTAGAATTTCCTTTGTACTCATTATACATAAAAAAGTTCAAGTGTACATAAAACATTCTGAAGGCTTATCTAAGAATATTAATGTAATGGATAGGCTTTATTTCTTACGTGTTAAATGCGAGAGGATTTATTTTTTAGAATATATTTCTATAATTTAATATAAAGAAAAAATTAAATTATGAAATAGGCTGGTGTAGATAGAGTACTTCATTACTGACCTAAAAATCTTGGATTTGCTATCAGCAATCGCTGAAGAAGCAAATTTCATACCTTGAACACCGTATACCAAGTACGACAGCGTTACCTTGTGTTTCCTAAGCTATTTTAAACCCTTTAAGAATGTTTCAGAAACAACTTAGTTATTCATACAAATATCAAAGCCTATATTGTTGGGAAATTATTTAACAGAAGTAGATTGAAATAAGGTTTTAAAATGAAAAAAACATAATATAAAACATTGCCTACAATTTCGTACAAGAAACTGTTCTCAACGTTATACAAGTTTTGCTTGTTTCAATTACTGAAGATTTCTATCCTTCTCCTATATTTGTAAGAGGCTAAGACACACGAAAAGAGTTTTCTTCTAGTTATAAAGAAGACGTTTTACAATACCACCCTAAAACCTCTCCCAAAAGGCGTAAATGTTTAGTCTAAAATTCAGGTAAAGGTGATATCATTAGTTAAAGTCAATTTAGTTCATGTGATGCGCAAGTTTAAGTAACGGACGCTAGAAACCAAAAGCAAACAAACACGATTACCGCTCGTCCGCCTCCCTGTCATATTTGCGTCTTAAGTGAAATTTCAAAAATGAAAAATCTCATAATTTTTAAATTTTGCACAGTTTAGTACCCACAATATTTCACAGCAACACACGAAAACTATTTTTATTTGTGGCGAATGTACTAATTTGCGGGAAACATCACATAAATAAATAACTTGTAAAAGTATATTTATGAAATAAGAGTTTTTGAAGTGAGGTGTGAGTTTTATTAATCTGTTGCTTTCCCAAATATACGCCTGTATTGTAATAAATGTTCCCAGAGAAACAAAACCATTTTTTATCGGTATGTCAAGTTGTATACTATAAACTGTAGCATCAATATATTTAAAAAATTTTTAATCCCTTACGAATCAAATACATTATGTTATAAAGAAATATTTTGTTAGTAAATATTAGTCATTGGAAGGAGATGGAAAATGAGATTCGTAAACATAAAAGCTATGTAATTGTTTTTCATGATCTGTCAAATTAAATTCTGTATACGAATTGAATTGTTGAATCGAAGTATGTGTATATATGTTGGAATATTATTTCAATTGAAATTACTCCCGGAAGTATATATTAGACGTCAAATACAAACATGCTTTCTGTTTGCAATGTTTTATTTGATTTAGTCCAATTCGTATGTAAACTTTGAATAAATTTATTTTTTTTATTCCCATTTATAGATTCATATTTAAGGAAATTTAAATATAATTAATCCTTACCTAGATTGTTTTATAATTATTGAAAAACCCCAATATAGCCACGTAGGCCTACATTTATTTTTTACCTGATAAACATTTCAGCTGTAAGGCAACCATCTTCACAGGTACCACAATAAAAATTGTATATATATTATCAATTGCATATACAGTCCAGATCTGTACAGAACCAGATTAGTACCTTCTGAGTATTCAAATCTTTTCGTCGGTCGTTATTGCTGGCGTTATCAAAGGCTATAGAATCATTACAGTCCGATCTACAATTGAAATTCAATTCGTGTAGATCTCTTTTTAACATTTTCGTTTCTTCAATGTTTTCCTTGTATGGTTCAGTTCTTTAATCATTGCTTGAAATGTGATCATTACTCGGATTCACAAAGACATCATTAGACGGAAGTTTTACAGATAAATGATTAGTTGTAATTTAATATTGTTGTAAACTATAATCGTATACAACGTGTAATTGTTGTAACAAATAAGTGTCAAAGGACACGTTGAACGTGTTAAACTAGAACAAAATTGCGTAATAATTACCGTTCATGAACACTTTAAGGTAATTGAACGTATGTTTTGGAAAACGAACTCCAGAAGGTCATGAATCTAATTAAAATACTGCTATCAACAGCCCTACAAAAACGGGCTGACGTGCATCTCGCGAGATGCTAGTACCATACGACTACGTTGACTAAACGTACAAACTGACGATCTGGCTATAATAAAAGACCATGTATAGATTGACCTATATGTTGACCAATACACACTAGACCCCAGGTAGTTTCTCCCGAGAGTTTTGGGAAATATACAGATCCTACCATAATGGTCAAATTATTTTCATGGATGATTCAATATTTGACAATGTTTTTGAAACTCCATTTTATGCATCAGGGCGCATTTGGATTACTATCAATATTCGAATATTGGAAAATGAGTAAACATTACATTTATAAATAAGGCTAATAGATAGGAAAACACTTTAAATGCTAAATTCTGTGAGAAGGTTCTAAAAAGGAAGTCATAAACAAATATCCTGCTTAAATGTCCCAGCTTGTAGACGTTTTTCCAAGTTTACGGTACCGTAGAATGGTTTTCCAATTATCTCTGAAAACAGTCGCCCCATATACATACAGTTAAACTGTATTTTGTTGTGTTAAAAAATTATTAATGTTTTCATTACGCCATGAACAGCGACGTTTGTTGAGAATTTATACATTATTTCTTTTTATGTGCACGCTATTCAAGTATAAGATTTAGAGTTACTTTTGTATAAGCAAAAGTCTCTTGTTTTATGAACTAATAAGTTCAAGTAGTAATACATATTCTTATTTCTACTGGTTTATATAGCTTTTAAATACTGGTATATAAATTACATTGTTTATGAACTTAGTTGTATGTGTATTTATGTATCCCCATATTTTCTTCGAAATACTATATATGTGTGTCTTTCTCGCAGTTTTTTAACTGGCGTGGTATTTTATGTCACATCTCCTAGATCTTTCTGTTATTTGGCTCATAATTGCTTTAGTTATGTGGCCTATTCAGTTCCCTACGGTCAATTTGGCCGTTGCTAGTTTTTCTTCGGCATTTAATATGATATGATTTATTCATTTGGTACATAAATATATATATATACATATACATATATATATATATATATATATATATATATATATATTTATATATATATATATATATATTATATAATATAACATAAAGTACGAGGCTTTAGAGTAATTTCAGTTAGTAGCAAAAATATTTATTTGTAGGATTAGCAAAGAAAGACACAAATAGTTTGTAAAGTACCGACAAAGCATGTAACATACCATCTATTTTGCTTTTCCAGGAAAGCTATAAACTGCGTGCCGGCAATTCGACAATAGAGAAGGGTACAGCTTGTTAAGACGGGAAAATACAGCGACCGATATAACCTGGGTAAATAACCGTGTACCGTTAGATGGAAACGGTGGGAACTTACAAAGAACACATTGGTCGTGGGAGAGATTAGGGATTTCATAAAAACTAAATGATTCGGAGAAGTTGAGAAGTTTTTTTTTTGAAGGGAACTCGGAAAGAAGCAGACGGATTGGTGGGGACAAGGATGGGAGTGTTGTAAAAAGAATAAATTGTTAAATTAAGTAAAGAGTTTTTTATAAGTAAATTTTAAAAAGTGCGAGGTAAAAGTTTTTTTAGAAATATAAAGTAAGTTTTTTTTTGTGTGTCAAGTGTAAGTGCAGAGGTAACCAAGGCCAGGATTCCAGGGACTCTTCAGAACAATAAGTATTATTTGAATATAAGTGTAGCCAACAGACATCTATCTTTTAGTTTAGAACAAATTTAATTACATTACCCTTTATAAAAATTAAGTTTCACCATTTCTAATTTAAGAAGCAAAGTCTCCGTATTAGCGACCCGAGAGCAACTATTAAATTTTAATACTGAATTTATTATCTTTGTTATGTTATTTTATTAGAATTCTAAAGCCTCAAAGTCCACCTTTATAATTGTGATATTAGTTAAGATATCAATCCTGTCACTGCAAAATATGAATATAAATTTAGTATAATGTGTAAAGAAAAAAAGCAAGAGATGTTTAAAAATTATAAGAGTGTTAATTCTTTATAAACCTGAAGGTGTGACATTAGATAGGCAAGGTAAATAAATAACATTAAAAATAAATTATAATTATAACAAAAGTCAAGTTATAATTTGGCGCCTAACGTAGGGCAAGTTAAATAGAAATGGTGAATATAAATCATAAATTAATAAACTAACTTATTAATCTGTTGGCCTAAGTAAGAGTGTTAATTAAAGAAATTTAATAAAAAACTGTGAACTTTATTAAGACTATAGTGAACATTATTAGGGAAGAGACTTTAAATCATGAATAAAATAGATGACAAAAATTTGGGTGTGCGAATATAGGGACTAGCGTTAACACCGGAATAGATATGCTACAGTTAATGAAATCCTTAAGTGCGAAAATAGATCAAACTACACAAGATTTAAAGAAAACTTTAATTAGTAAATTAGATGAATTTTCAAAAGATTTAAATAGTATATATATATATATATATATATATATATATATTTATATATACACACACACACACGCCGTAAAAGACCCAATTAAAACGTATAATGAGAGGATTTAAAAAGTTTAAAACTTGTTAATTCTGATAATTTTAAAAAATACTTTGAAATATTTTCTCTCAACTTAAAACCTAAAAGTAAAGTCTTTTTGAAAGAGACGAGAGGTAATTTCCAAGTAAAAAAGACCGTGTTTAATTATGTCAAACGTCAATTTTCACGTAGAAACACCATCGACATTTCGTTGTGATCAGCGGAAGAAATCTGAGAGAATTTAAAAGATATGAAAAAATCGTTAAATGGCGCCTAAACAAAGTTAGAGAAATTGAAGTGGAAACAGATTATGTGCTCATGAAGAACTCGAAAGTGGGAATATAAAGTACCAATTATCATACGATTTTTACCGATTGCTGATTGCTTAAATAATTGCAGAGTATGTCATATCAAGAGCAGCTAGCTAACTGAGGCTAGGGTAGTTTGTAAACAACACGGAAGAAGGAGAGATGTCAGGCTCGAAATTGTTTTCAAACTGTGAGTGATAAATAGAATATGTGTGGCTAAAGTCTAGTAGTGACGCCAAAATGTAGAATTATTTTTTTCCCGGAGTACGTTTTAGGGGTACTCTCCTTAAAACTGAACATATAACAACTCTTTTCATATTGCTTTCTGATTTTAAAAATACGCGTCGATGATTGTTACATGAATGCTTAATTATAAAAATAAGTTTAATCGCAAAATGAGCTGTATTTAAGTAGGTGCAATGCGCTTTTGTAACGCCGAAATAAATATCGAGAACAGTTGAATAAAGTTTAAAAGTTTCATAAAATTTTAGGAAAGTAAAATTTATAAATTTATTAGAGAAAAATAAGGCGGGAATAATAAAACAAAAGACTTTTCAAATTTATATAAAAATACAGTTTAATTACAACATAAACATCAAGACAAAAAAGACATCCAGTGCAGCCAAACCAAAAAGAACTTACTTAGAGCCAGGGCAAGGGGGGGGAGAGAGAGAGAGAGAGAGAGAGAGAGAGAGAGAGATTCTATCCCTTGGCCAAGGACATACTGTATCAAACCACCGAACCGAGGGCTGATCAAATAGAGGATTCAACTGACAAAACAAATCAGCACTGGTTTTGGTTGTCTTTAAATTTTTAATAATTAATTTTATTTGAGAATTTAAACTTTTAAATAAACCTGAAGAACAAAATTTGAAATTAATATTATTCTTATTTTCAAAGTAAATATTTAATTGAATATGAAGTAGTCTAAAACGACTCTAGAAAATTTAAATTGATTTTAAAACCTTTTTAATGTCTTCATTAAAATTTTCAAAGCAAACATAAATTTTCAAAATTTCTATATCTACAACTAATAAATGTAAAAACAATATGAAATATATAATATTGCGAAAATATATTCTCAATCGATATACTGTATGTAAACATCTTTAGATTTCTAAGTCTGTAAAAATGTTAATATTTCATCTCTTTCTTATATAAAATGTATGTGGTTTTTTACAAAGTTTTTTTTGTTTATGTATGATGTTCAATTGACAAGATAAAATTAATAGAATTTAATTCAGTAAATCAAATTTGAAAGCGATAAATTTGTAAAAAGGACTTGGGTAATAAATTATAAAGTTTTACTTTTGAAGGATATAAATAAATTTTAAAATGATATAAATGTAGAGTAACTTATGGTTTGTAGTATCACAAAATAAAATATTTTGGGAATGTTTGAAAATATTTTATTACTTAAATTTAAATTATTAAAATGTAAATAAAGGTAATTTTTTAAAAATATATTTTAATTTTATTTTAAGAAAGTGAATTGGAGATTAGATTATAAATTTGAAATACAAAACATGACTAATTATTGAATAATAAAAATTGAAAGCGGTAGTAAAGATAAACAGCGCCACATTAGTAAAAAGAAAATAATAAAAAATAACTTTTCTTTAATATGGAGTTTAATATCTTTGGAGTTTATTATATATTATGTTTATTATATATAGCTACGTTTGGATTATTGAGTTGTTAAGGGTATTACAGGTAAGGAAATAATTGACGTTAAATATTAAAATTATTGGTAAACACTTTAAAAAATTTGAGAATTTTAAATTTAAATTCTGAATTTTAAAATTCATTTTTTTATTCCTAGTATAAATAAATAAGAAGTAAAATTCCTGTACTAGTTATTATTTTATATAAATAAAAAGTAGATGGTTACGACTTACGACTCGGAAATAAATTCATTTTTCATTTAACTAATTTTTAAACAATCCTACAATCTATTTATTAAGCTCTATGATGTCTTTAAATAAAATATTCCCCGAGATATAGTGACTCAAAGGGTTGAATAAAAGTAAGTTAGGACACACACACACACACATCTAGCCATGTTTAGAACACAAAGATTGTTCTCCTCTCCTTTTACGCTAAGTAAATATTAGTTGTATTTGTAAAAAGAGTTATTATACTAATTTCAAGGTATATGCAAATATATAAAGCTGATAAATATATGTATTGAATCTGTCAACAAATAATTTTTCCCCTCTTTCCAGATAGTTTAAGTTTTTACTAGTAATAGTTACCAGGTTTAAATAGCAATATTGAAACGATCTTTTCTGAAAAAAAGTTTAACAGATGTTTGGTTTCACTATTGAAAATGACATGTATCAATGTCCTCTTTTAATATATTTTTCTCAAATAATCCCTCTCCTAATACACTTTCTTGAAAAAGACAGGTCTTCATTAAACACGTTATTAAACCAATGCGTTTTTGATCAATAAGGCGTAGCGTACATTTACTGGAGAGGTAAAATTTATTTGACATTTGGGGAGGCTCAAAACTTTATCGTAATTTATGCAATTATGAGAGAAAATATAAATCCGATGGCAAATTTCGTTAGTGGTTTTGTAGCACAAGAAGAAAACTAACTATATCGTTAGAATACTAATGATGTATTAGTCTCTTGAACTTGAAAAGTTCAATACAAAATAAAGTCATTTATTATATTTTTTAAAACTTTTAAAAGTTTGTAGTATAATGACGCTGGTGCAGAGTTATCTATAGGTATTTGACGTAATGCAGTATATTAAAATGTTCTTCGGTCTTCATCTTCCAAAATGTTTTTCGACCTCAAACTTTCATAATGTGATTCGACACTAAATTTATAATACGTGATCATCTGTGAAAATGATATTACTAAATGAAAATTTCATAGATTTATATATAACGAGGGAGGAATTTTATTAAAATGTAATATCTTTTGTTTTTATTAGGTCTTGCCGGAATTCATTGTTGTAGTCTGAAGGACACCTTCGTAAATATCTTCCAATAGCAGAGGCCATCGTACGAAAGCTTTCCTCTGAAGCTAAATTACAGTTACTACGTCAGAGTTGTGTCTTTTTACATTGTGTATTTATACTTATTACATATCATATAATATGTATTCGTATAACGTTAGTTTTTGCAACAGAAACAACCATCTGTTTCGTTGTAAATAAAAAGCGTCATATTGTAATAGTGTTTCACAACTCAGAGTTGTATCTCTTTACGATTTATCAACAACGAAGGAGTCACTTTTTGTTACCTTGTTTAAAAACATTTTATTTTTAAACGGTGAAAGCTGGCGTAAATCAGTCTTCCGATATTATCCTGAGAGAATTGTTCTCTATTGAAGGCATTCCTTTGCAAATATATGGTATGATTTATGCCAGAAAAAATTTAAATCACGTCAAAATGTTTTACAGTTTCTGAGCAAGATAAACAAACAGTTTAGGAAATGTTTTAGTTTCAAAGTTACCTTAAATAAATAAAGGTAGCTACCACCTGATCGGCGCTTGTTAATAAGAATAAATTAATTCCTTTGCAGTGATTTTGTAAAGAATTACAAGATTAGTTGAATGTTCAAAGAAACCCTTTTGTGTTCTTGTATGGTTATAAAAAAGGCGTTGTACTTAAGTTTGTGATCAGAATTGAAGGAAAAAATAAATTTTTATAAGTTGCGTCCTTCATAACATTTTGCCGATTAATAAAATACGAGATGGTTAACACGGAGGTGAAGTGTTCATATTCTAACTTTAAATTAGGTCTTAATTCGTGATTTCCAATTGTTTGTTATAAGCCAATGGCATCTGTCTTCAACATTTTGTCAACGATATTCTTACAACTATGAAAAACATTGAGAAACATAACAATAATAATAATTATAAAAATATTGTAAACCTATCACAAAAGGTAACTTAAGCCAAACCAATAAAAATAGTAACGTTTTCTTCTTTATGTGGCTTATGGGATATTTTCCAGACGTATGATCTGAGCAGCTCTATAATGTTTGTAGATTTCTTAGTTCAGTGATTCATCCTCCCACTAATAATATCTATTCAATGATTTCTCGTTATAATCAAACTAGGGACTTAAGGATTCTCTCACTATATGTACATTGTGGTAGTAGTTTTTTTTTTATTTATCACTTTTCTTCGCGACATATTCTTATCAGGTCATTGTTAGTGAATTAACATATACGTGGCATTTTTACCATCGTAATGTACAATTAATAAAGTAAAATTATGAATTCTCTAGTAAACCTGTACATTTTTAAGCCCTTATCTAAATGGCAATTTATAAAAATTCATTGGGCGAACTTCAAAATGAAGACTCTGATGTTTGCTTCATTTTCAAAAAAAAAAGCAGTTGCTTTTCTATTGTAATTCGGATATCTAATAACTCTCGTTACCTCAATAGTGTGTCTTCTCGCGATTATCATCTGTGAAAAAAATAGATAGCATCTCCATTTGTCACCTAAGGTAATTATGTTTTTTTATTTATCTTTTTTGTCAAGAAGTTTGTTGGTAATAGTTCTTAGAGAGATCTGGTTCCGTTGTGTTAACGTAACTGTACTGCATCGTTCTAGATATTAATTTAATTGTTAAGGGTTTTGTGCAAAAACATAAGAAGTGAATATTAATTTTCAAAACTAAATAGCTTCAAACGTTTTGAACAGTCTGCATTTGATTTGATTTTTGAGGAATATAAGGAAAATTAAGAAATTGTTTGTTTTCTTTCCTGCATATTTTCTCTTTAACTTGTCCTATTTCTTGCTCATTTATCAATGGTGTGCATTGATGTTGTAAAACATAACTGTACTGTGAGAATTTATATATCTATTTTATTTTCAGTATGAATGGCGAAACCCACAAAATACAGTTAAATCCCAAATGGGGTTTGCACCATAGAGCGTGAGATTCGCTTTCACCGAGCATAATACAACTGGGATCTGAAGAAACACTCGGTGACTGATACTGGGCCTAAAAACCAGAAAAACTAACATCTACAATTTTTGATTTTTTTATCTAGGGTAACTGAGGGTAGGCCTATAGTAAATAATGTCAAAATTCAAATAGATTATAAAACATTCAATACTAAAAATTACTTTCATATTTTTTTTAATTTCTCATTTCTAGCTTCCAAATTTTCTGATAAATTATTTTTATAAAGAATAAAATAAACAAGTATACGCCCTATATATTTCAGTGTGAGTTGATTTCACTGAGGGAGCTGAATTTCAGGTTAAAGCATTGACCCTGTATAACTCGCAAACTCATTGACTATGTATAGTTCGGATCCATGTTTATATGAACGTTTTTCATTATTTTTGTGAAAGCAATAAGCTTGTGCAGTACGGCAGATTCATATTGAAATACCTTCCTGATATATATATATATATATATTACACAACATACACACATATGTCTATACATATATATAAATTATTGTGACAGTTATTGTTCTTCTAAAAAAAAGACAGCAAACCACCTGTCTAAGAAAGTCCTTGGTTTATTGAACGAAGAACTTTTAAGGTCTCGTAACCTAAAAGTCTTTTTCTTGGTATTACAGTTTATGAGTACATTCACAACCAATAAACTTTGTAATTTATAAATTCAAATTTTAAAGAAAATAAAAATATCTCTTATCGCCAGCGTATCTGTATTATAAATGTGTATCTTGTCCCTAAGTTATACCTAAAGCCGTGTACAGCTGCTCAATCATAACCTTGCGCGATCGAGCGATGGAAAACAAAAACATAGCCCTATACAAAAACATTGGTTTTTATAGTAAGTGTTGCATCAAAAGTCATTGGTAATTGCAGGCGTTGAGGTAAACTGATATAAGTAAATTTGTTCAAACCCAATGGTATGGTTAATATGAAAAATCAAAAGAAATAATACTTTTAGCGGCCTTTTTTGTTTTATGTCAAATCAACATTATTATAATTTAAGTAATATAAGTCACATTTTAATGTGTGTGGAACGGTCTTTTGCTTCCTCTACCCTTCCCACCGCCTCTGCTTTCGAGGTCACGCTCCAGCTTACGTGTCAAGAACTATCCCACAGCTGTAAGTGGACGAAATATGCACACCAAGAGCGGATCCTTGGAGATGAGGAGCGCTGCTAAGTTTCTAAAAAAGAATAAATGCAATATAATTTTTTCTCAGGAAACATTTTGAAGGAAAATACATCCTCCCATTCAACTAATGCTCTGCTCCTCCACCTTTTACTTCTTCTGTTTGTAAATTTACTAAAACACATTATTCTTTTATGTCAGGTATCTTGTAGGATTAATTATGTGGTCTTTTTCAATATGAAATTGAACCGTAATATGTACTGACTCCCACCTCTATGTAAATGAATTTATTATTAAATACTTTATTCTATTTTTGTAATAGATATTTCTTGACATTAATTCGTTTGTGTATAAACCCATTGAGTATGTGTTGCAATACATACACTAATGAGTATAGTATATACACTATGAGTATAGTATCCATACATCAGTACTAAACAATCTATTTCAAGGAAACGTCCATGGCCTAAGCATGATTCAGACATGAAATAGATTCGTTGAATTCCCTATAAATGTCATTTTACTATTCTTTCAAAACGAAAATTTGAAATCAATCCACTCGTAATATGGTCGACGTTGTGCAGCATTGTAACAGATAAGTCATGAAAGGTGTTTAAATTTGTAAATGTAAGTCTTTAATGTTATACCTCACCAGACCCCTTGCATTACTCGTCCTTTTCAATGGTATGCCTGAGAAACGATTATTATCTGATTATAACATATAGATATTGCCTGTGTGAAATAAAAACGACTTACCAGAACTTTCATAGGATCCTCCTTCTCAATGAAGTATCTAATTAATTTGTGAATGTTACTCTTCACTGTCATTTTTACAAATCAACAGGATTTTAACGTTACATTCGCAAATGTGTTTAACGTTTTGTCTCGTTTCCAACGTCACGTTCCACCGCACTACCGTCACTCTTCTCGCTTTGCTTCCAAACAAGAGTCTCGCAACAAAAACGAGTAATTGTATTCCTATATCCAGATATTTTTCTCCTACACAAGTCACCGTTAAAAAAATTCAATTTCTAACAGTGTTAAAACGTTTAATTATTGAAAAATGGTTAAATAGTGTTTGGTTACCTTATCAAAAATTTCATATATCTCGTTTCAACGGTTCAAAAGTTTCATAGTCTCGTAGTAAACGTTTTTCAATCGGATCCACTTCAAACACGTTACTAAGCCTACAGGCGTTTGATCCACAAAGCTTATCGTACATTCATTAGAGAGGTAAAATATATTTAGCATTGGGAAAGCTTTAAGCTTTCTAGTAATTTACGCAATAGAGCGAAACCATATGTGCGACTGCAAAATTTCGTTATAAACTCGTTTTGAAGGAAAAAGTAAAACTAAATATTTAGTTAGATTTTTATTAAAGTATTATATTTTTTAATTTGAAAAAACAACACAAAATATACTAATTGAATATATATTTTAATCTTTTATAAATTAATTGTATAATGAAAACGATGCGCAGTTATCTAGTGATGGTTATCGTGATGCAGTATAATACAACATATGTTTCCCTCTTCAACTTCCAAAATGTGTTTCCCCTTTCAACTTCCAAAATGTGTTTCAATCTTCATCTTACAAAATGTGTTTCAACTGTAAACCTTGTGACAACGATTGTAACTTCCATAAATTTGTATTTAATTAGATGCATTATTATAAAAATTATGTTTTTTGAATGGAGTCCACCTCCTTAAATATCACGCAATATTTGACGCCATTGAACGAAAGCCTTTTTTATGACGTTACAATTACAGCTACGACGATAGAGTTGAGTCTTTTCACGATTTAATAAAATATCAATATTGTTTAGTAATATAATTATAACAGTTTATGTACATAAAGAACTGACAGTTTAAATACATTAAATGCACATTTTATTTTAAATAGAGCATTATTTCATTGAAATTAGAAAAATAAGTAGGGTTGATTTTAAGCCTTCTCATTAATTTTTACATTTGAATTTTAATCACTAACTTTGAGAATATAAATAGATATAGGTTTTCTACACTTTTTTGCTGTATGACTATATGCTAACCATATCCAGTTAATTATTGGAATAATTTGATTCAATTTAAAGGTGTATTGAACAATACACAGAACTGGGGCAATTGTAAGACGAATAAAAGTTTATTGAACGGTTTTTTAAAAATTCTGAGGTTAGAAAATTCAGCAAAACTGATTTGAAATCCCCATTAGAAAGATTAAATTTGGCTTCGAATTATTAAATATATAATCTATCATTTAAAATGCTATTTAAAATTTTATTTTACTAATTATTTTGTTTTAGTTATAATTATTGTTGTTTAAAAATGAAAGTTATAAAAAATAAACTTGTCTGGATATCAGGAAGTTATCTGTCGTTAGTATGGGAACATTTAACGAGGAGAAGTATTGACTGGTAATTGAGACTTAAAATCTATTATATTTTGAATATTTTTTTTCCAGGCGAAAAACCTATTGAGGTTATCATCGCCTAACTAAAGTTAAGATTTTAAGTCATAAAACTAATCAAAATAAAACAAAATAAATGTTTAAAACTAATTGTAATTATCTAAAACTAAAGAACCTAAAATTATACAAAGTTTAAATATTATTAAATAGATTAAGGTGGCGTTAGAAAGCGAGGACACGGTCGATAGCCTTGACATCGTCTCTTAAAACCACCTTTAAACTACCTCGAAGATCGTAACGTATATACAAATTTGTCAACTCATTACAATCAAGCAGGATATGCTTGATTGTAATATTATTTCTACAAAACGGACATAGTGGTGGATCCTCATGTCGCATCAACCATCCATGCGTTAACAAAGAGTGGCCGATGCGAAGTCGAGTTACCACCACTTCCTCCCTACGATTCGAACGAACAGATGTCCTCCATGGTCAGACGGTATTTTTGATGTCCCTCAGCTTGTTTCTATTTACATTTTGCCATTCTTCGTTCCAAACAGAGAATAGTGTAGATTTAACTTAGCATACAAAATCTGATGCCATCACACGTTGTGTCGATGGCAACATACCTGTAGCTAATTTTGCACCTTCATCTGCTTTAGTGTTTCCGAATATTCCACAGTGACCAGGCACCCAGAGAAATGACACCTCGACACCTCGTAATTGGAGCCTGTGTATAGAGCACAAGATGTCTCCAACTAAAGGGTTCTTAGTGTACATTCCCTGAACAGCCTGGAGAGCACTTTTGGAATCACAACACACAAGATATTTAGATTTTGCCGACGGAATTGATCTTAAAGCTTGGAAAATTGCATAACGTTCTGCAGTAAAAACGCTACAGGCTGAGGGCAATCCGTAAGTGAAAGTTTGCCCTTCCATATAAAATGCACAACCTATCCCATTGTCCAGTTTTGAACCGTCTGTGAATATAGTCACAGTATGTTGGTGAGTTTGTTGAATCTGCAAAAACTCCTGACGATAAATAACGTCAGGAGTATTGTGTTTTAGGTACCTGCACATTGAGAAGTCACATTTTGGCTTTTGTATTGTCCATGGAGGGATGTAGCATGATGTTCGTTCGAATATAGGTGGATGTTCTAAGTTTAGATTGCTAAAAATGCGCAACGTTTTTATTCCGAAGGGAGCAGTTGAACGTTGACGCACATTGTAACGATCCTCGAGGTAGTTATCAAAAACTGCTTTGAATGCCGGATGTTTAGGTTTACTTCGAAGACCAGTGTAATATGAAATTTGTAGCTTTTGACGTCGCATTGAGAGAGATGGTTCTCCAGCTTCAACTAGAAGGCTGGAGATTGGGCTTGATCTAAAAGCACCAGTAGAAAGTCTAAGGCCAGCGTGATGTATTGAATCCAGGAGTTTCAGAACCGTAGGTCGAGCAGATGAATAGGCTATACAGCCGTAATCTATGCGCGATTTTACAACGGCGCGTTAGAAACGGAGCATACAGGTTCTGTCTGCTCCCCAATTTGTACCACTTAGAACTCTCAACATATCCAATATCTTGCTGCACCGGGTCCTCAAATCACGCACATGCGGATTCCATGAAAGTCTTTTATCCAATAAAAGACCCAAAAATCTCACATTATCCGCGGTTTGAAGCCGCGTACCATCAAGATAAAAAATAGGATCCTGGTGTTGCCTGCGACGACTAAATGCTATACACTGGGTCTTCGAAGCCGAAAACTTGAAGCCCGTAGATTCGGTCCATTCTTGCAATTTATTAATCACTAATTGTAAGGATCTTTCCGCTGTTGCCATACTTCTAGCAGCCATATATATACAAAAATCTTCTACAAACAGGGAACAGTGGACCGGTGACTGTACGTTTGAAGTGACGCTGTTAATGGCAACAGCAAACCGCGTCACACTCAAAACGCCACCCTGTGGTACACCATTCTCTAGTTCGCAACGATCAGAATATATGCCTCCTAGACGTACACGGAAAGTCCTGTTATTCAATTAATTTTGTATAAAAGCAAGAATGTTACCTTGTATACCCCATGATTTCAATTCGTTCAAAATTCCGCTTCTCCATGCCATGTCATATGCCTTCTTAAGGTCAAAGAAAACAGCTATAAGTGTTTGTCGTAAGATGAAGGCATTCCGTATAGCTGACTCCAACAAAACCAATTGGTCAACTGATGAACGTCCTTGTCTGGTACCACACTGAACGTTAGAAAGAAGTTTGTTTGTTTCTAGATACCAGACAAGACGACGGTTGACCATCTTCTCCAGTAGTTTGCATAAGCAGCTGGTCAGAGAGATGGGTCTGTAACTACTGGGATTAGTTTTGTCCTTTCCTTGTTTTAGAAGAGGAATTATTGTCGCTTCTAACCATGCATCGGGAAAACCGTGCTCCTCGAATATACGGTTGTATATCCGAAGGAGAAATAGTTTTGCCGACGGTGGTAGATTTTTAATCATGGAGTATACAATATCATCCGGGCCTGGAGCTGAATCCTTCGTTGACGAGAGAGCCGACTCTAGTTCATCGATAGAGAAATGGATATTCAAGAATCTCCAGACAATCCAACGGTGAAAGGTAAGGCTTCCTGTTTATGTTTGAACACCTGGAAAGCGTCCTTGTATGCTGAGGATGAAGAATGTTTTGAAAACGATAACGCTAGCACATTGGCAATTTCCTCACAGTCCGTGGTCAAAACACCATCCGAATGCCTTAATGAAATTAATGGCATCGGAACGGAAATGCCACAGACTGATCGTAATTTCTTCCATATTGTGGTTGGAGCTGTAGTTCTTGTAATTGAGCCAATGTACTGCGACCATGATTCTCGTTTACTTTGCCTAAATATTCTCCGTGCTTTCGCATGGAAGATTTTATATTTTTCCAGGTTTTCACTCGTTGGATGTCTCTTGAACTGGCTCAGAGCTTTTCTCCGTTGACGAAGGATCACAGTGCACTCACTGTCAATTGACAATGTCACCAATGGGAGCCAAGTAATCCACGTCCAGTGATTCTAGATCTTGTGAAAATTGTTCCCAGTTGGCTTTTTTCAGGATCCAACGGGGATGTCGAACACAACAGGGTGAGGAGTCACACAAAGAGATCTCAATAGGAATGTGGTCGCTACTGTAAAGATCAGGTAATGCTAACCATTTTAGCCTTGTAGCCAAGGCACGACTACGTAATGACAAGTCTACAGCTGTCCATCCACCTGTTGACGCTGCTAAATGTGTCGGAGAACCGTCATTTAGCAGGTATAAATCCATTTCCGATCTGATGCTTTCGATCAGATTACCTCGCGGGTTGCATTCTGGGGAACCCCATGAAACATGGTGGGCATTGAAATCGCCCACTAATAAAAACGGAGTCGGTAACTGATTTATAAGGTCTACAAGATCTCTCTGTTGCAGGTTGTCACTTGGTGGGAGGTAGACACAACAGAGAGTGAGTTTGTATGGAACAGCTGTTTGAATAACTATATTTTGAATAACTAGGTCTAACTAGATTAAAACGTTTGCATTTTCGTGTCCAATAATTGTTATATCTGTTCCTATTGTTTCAAATCGTTGTTCCTTGCTATAAATTTGTAAAGGCCACAACATAATATATTTGAATATTCTAATTTTCTTCTTATCCCACAAAGAAACATACTCAAGTTAAAATAACTTGAAATAATTCAATTACTAATTAAGAATATTATCCGATTCGTATTTAAAAACATACTGGTCCCGTAAGAAAAGGCACTTTCAGTTACCTTGTTAAAAGCATTTTGTTTCTAAACTGTAAAAGCTGGCGTAAAACTGTCCCCCGACATTATCATGAGGGGATTTCTATTGAAGGCATCCCTCTACGAATATATCCGGTGATTTATGCAAAAAAATTAATGTTTTATAGCTCTTGAGCAAAATAAATAAAGAGCAGGAAACTTGATTTTACTCTAAATCAACTTGAATTACATGAAAGTAGCTACACCCTGATTTATAACCATGTTGATTTTATAAAAAAATAAATTGTAAACATTATTAGATGTTTCAAGGAAGTTATTGCGTTGTTGTTGTGCTATGAATTCAAAAATAAAATAAATATTTATAGGAATAAAATATAAATATAGCACAATTTAAACTGTGAGTTCAGCCCAACTACGAAATTGCTTTTATTTATACCCAGGGGAAATATCAGTAACAAATGTTATAAGGAAAACCAGTTGTGAAAAATAAAACAGATTTTCATAAACATAAAGCGTTAAATTATAATCTAGTTAATTAAAAATATTGTCAAGAATTTTAAAAACCGGAGGTAAAAAAACATATATTTCTTGGTTTCAATCTCAGTGTCTACTACTTGTTATAACATGATAAACAAGTTTGAAACTAAATTGTAAAAAGGGAATATTTACATCTTATATGGTTCTTTAGAAGTTACATTCTTTTACATAATTGAGAGAGCAGTGTGGGGAATGTTTTAGCAATTACGTGACCTAAATAAATAAAGATAGATTTATAACCCCCGATCTGCGCTTATTGATAGGAATTACTTCGTTGCAGTGATTTTGTAAAATTAAAATTACAAGAATAATTAGATATTAAAAGAGAACTTTTTGTGTTCTTGTTATGTTTATAAAAAAAGGCTTGTGCTTAATATTGTGTCCAGAATTAAGGAATAAAATAAATACTTATAACGTGCGTCCCTTTACAACATTGCGCCGATAAAAAAATATACGAGATGGTTTAACACGGAGTGTTCATACTCCAAATTTAAACTAAGTCCTAATTGATAATTTCAAATTGTTTGCTGTAAATTCATGGTTTCAGTCTTTAACAAATTATCTACAATATCACTACGAAAAATATTGAGAAACATTACAACACTAATAATTATGAAAATATTGTAATATGATCACAAGAGGTAGCTTGAACTAAAAAAATGACATGCAACGTTTCCTTCTTTAGGTGACTTAGGAGATACTTTCCAGACTTATAATCTGAACAACTCTATAATATTTGTAGATTTCTTAGTCCAGAGCTTGATCCTCCTACCAATAATAACTCTTCTACGATATATCCATTTTAAAGAATAAGCTAGTCGGTGTCTTTCTTCGCTCACAATGAGCCATAGTATTGTAGATATTTTTCGTGTGACTTTTCCTTGTGAAATTTTCATTTTAGGTCATTGTTAGTGATTTTTTCTTTTTAGTGGCACTTTTTTTATCCTAATAAAAACCACTGATGAGTAATCACTATTTCATTAGTTGACCTAATCACTTGCAATTTCTTGTCTAAATTGCAGTTTATAATAATTCATAAGACGAACTTTAAAATCAGGACTCTGATACTAATCACTTCATATTAAGAAGCACAGTTGTGGTTTTTCTATTGTGGTCTGATATCTCATAGCTCTCGTGACCCCCAATAATTTCTTTTCCTAAGCAAATGTGTCTTCTCGTGTTTATCATCTGTGTAAAAATAAAAGTTATTAATTTTGGGTCGTCTATGGGCATTATCTTTTTTATTATTTTGTGTGTCAGTTTATTGGTAATAGTCCTTTGAGAGGCCTGATTGTTTTGTGATTACATAAATGCCCTGTACCGTTTATGTTAATACTAATATTTTTTAAAGGCTTTGTGGAAAAACAGAAGCCATTGGTCACAAATAAATTGCTTCAAACATTTTAAAGAATTGGCAGCCGATTGAGATTTAGAAGGAAAATTTAAAAAATGTTTCTTATATATACTCCTTATATACTCCATAATTATTTACACTATTAGTACTCCATAATTCCTTGAACATTATACAATTTTGCAGACATAGCTGTACTGAGGGCATTTTTATATCTATTTTATTGTCAGTCTGCATGGCGAAACCCAGAATATAAAGTTAAACCCCAAACTCTGTTGGTGTTTACTCCGCCAGAGTGGGAAATTGGCTCTCATCTAACATAATATAACTGGAATCTGGAAAACACTCTGGGTATAAAAACCAGAAACACTCATAGCTACGAATTTATATTTTTCTAAAATAGGGCTACTCAGGGTTAAAGAGAATTAATGATTCCTAAGTAAAAACACATTATAAAACATTTGAAATTAAAAAATAATTTCACTTTTTTTAAAATTCCTTATCTTTAGTTTTAATTTTGAGGATAAACTAGTGTTATAAAGAGTAATTTAAACAGGTATGATATCTACGTCTTCACAACAAACACGTAAATATAAAATCGGCTATGCACGTTGCCAAATTATGTGTAATATCTTCCCTCTTGTTTGTTAATTTCATTTAGATACCTTTAAAACATTATTAGTAGCTCATTTTTTTGAATATACAACAGATAAATGTAGGTGATTTAAGGATATATAAATAGTGCCAGTTCAAAACTTGCCTTCTCCACCAAAAATTGAAATTGAGCTAGCTGTGGATTCATAAAGTATTTTTCATGCTCTTTTCAAATACAACATCTGTTTGAATTAAAACTCTTTATAAATGCATTTAAAATGAAGACAAAATCTTGTGTTTGTTGCAAAACTGGCTATATTTGGGACATGTTTTGCTGCAAAAACTTGCCTACTCTATTTAGCCAATAGAATGCTTCCATTTACAATAATAAGCATGGCCGCCGATCAGCTGATCCGTTAGTCTACAAGTGGTTATTTTACAGTATCAGTGAGTTTCAATAATCTTTTGTATAATTATTAATTGTTTACCGTTTAAAAGTAGTGATAAACATGAGTGAATTAGTCCACGTTCAGCCTACTGAGCCTGGTCAATCTCGCCGTAAAAGAAAAGGAACATCTAAACGAGATGAAGCAAAGATTAAAAGACATCTACCACAAGGTTTGCTTATTTACCCAACTTGTGGCAATATCGGTAAGAGTTTTAAATGTAAAAAGCTATCTATGAATGACGTTTACAATTAATGTAATTGTAAAAAGCAGACCTTCTGTCACCCCCACGACATTCTCTGGGTAATTCTCCTGTCAGAAGATTATTTCGTGCAATTCTTTGTATTCGATCTTTTGAAACATTCAGAATCTATAAGAATGATTTCTGACAAACAGGTAACTGCAAGCTTTTACAATCAGCAACTTTAACAAAGTACTGAATCGAAACTGCCTTACGAGAACTTTCCAATTTGTCTGCTCTTTTTCGGTGTGGTCTACTACAATTAATGTACTTGAGAATATAATGATCTTGTAAGACTTTAGTTTTATTCTTGTAAATATTATTATGATAATTGTAAACGTCATTTAGTGGTCAGTATCCCCGCGTGACAGGCGGGAATGACGTTTACAATTATCATAATAATTTTTATAAGAATAAAACTAAAGTCTTACAAGATCATTATATTCTCAAGTACATTAATTGTAGTAGGCCACAGCGAAAAAGAGCAGACAAATTGGAAAGTTTTCGTGAATCAAAACTGCTTGAGTTAGGAAGAGATGTTGAAGTTTTGAACTGGAAAGAAGCAGTAGGATGTGTTGTTAAAATTCCTGGGCAATTACACTTCAAATTTTCCCGAGTTTAATGTTTTTTTTCTACGAAAAACTCAGCGAAACAACGTGCTAGTTCAAGGTGAAGTAAGTTATTCATTTGAATGTGGAATGCCAAAATCAATTCTCAAGAAAGGAAAGATGATACAAAACTTTAAACCAGCAACTGTACCTGTAGGTGTTCCTGTAAAATATGCCAAACTAAACGATGTCGAAAATCTTAATCAAAAACATTTTGGTACAACGTGGAAACAAAATAATGACTTAGAGTTTTGTGTGAATGTTCTTAACAGAATACCGGTTGTAGAAAATGAAGAAGATGAAAGTCAAGCTAATTTTTGTGAGCAACGAGAAGACGATCCAACAATTTTCGAGGTATCTATTTTTAAATGGTGAATGTTTTTCATAAAATGATTATTTTCATAGTGCACTTTTGAATAAGTTATTCATATAACTTTCACTTATAATAAAATTTTCAAAGTTGTAAAAATATGTTCTGAAACAATAACAAAGAGATATTTTTATATTTACCTTTTTAACATTTTGTAATAATTTTATACTATATTTTTTAATTTTACTAACCAATTTTTTCTGAACATCAATAATAATAATGAGTTACATTTTTATTAGTCTATGTATTTTTTATTGAACGACTTCAAAACCTGTCTTATCCACAACATTCCATTTCAAAACTTGCCTTCTCCAAGTTGCCGATGCAAAACTTGCTATGTTTAAACTTTTAACGTATATTACTCATAAGTTATTCATTGTATTTAGCTTAAGTCATATTTTTATACTACTAAATGGTCTATACTACAACATAAAAAAAATTTGCTCTAAAATACAAAGACGTTTTACAGTTATCAGTTTTTTGTCTTTCCTGAAAAATTTTGAAAAATGAAGACAAGTTTTGAAATGGCACTACTCATTGTTTCTACTAAAAACCAAAAGTAATCAGTTTTGGAAAGAAAACAAACAGCACATATGGGTAGAAGAGTACGACTGAGTTTAGCAGCAAATGGCAAGCTGGCCTTTTCTTCCATTTGTATATGTTTTCCTCAATAATTTCACTTGAATGGTGAAATGTTGGACTATGGTTTTAGTTTATGGAAATATGTGGTAGAATATTATTCCTTACTAATGTTTTTGTCCAACGATAGTATATATAAATTAAACATAGAAATTAAACAAAAGATGTGACTTCTCTGATACTCTCATCGAATTAAAGATTACCTACTACTAAGAAAAATGTGAAACCTCTTTATTTCCGCTGCTTGTTGTGAATGACCACAATAATATATTAGTATTTCTGAACCACTATTTAGGTTTCCAAAGCTATTTATACAAGACAGCTGATTTTCAAGCACAGTTTATTAAAATGTTTCCATTTATGTTCGATGTAGGCTATAGGTTTCATGTACACAGAGTAAAAACCGCGAGGCTCCATTAGCTTGATTAAATGATCTGTATTGATACATAACGTGTGGGACCAACATGTGCTCATAGGGCACAGTAAACTTTATATAATGATTTTTTTTAATTACTTAGGTTTTTTTATATCTTAACAAGAAGGTGTTTCCTCTTAATTTAAATGTTACTATTTGAAGTTTTTATTTAACATGAAATTGATTTTTTGTTTGTTTTATTCATTATATTTTTGTTCTAGATATTTACTTTGAAACTACTATTACGCTTCTTAAAAGTTTGTAGCATTGTTAGTTTAATTTTACGAATTATTTCGCGTTATTGATGAAACATTTAAAAATATTGTCCCAGTAAATCTAGTGAATAATGAAAACCAAATAATACAAGAGGCATTGGTAATTATAACGTAAATAGGTAAAAGAATATTTTTATGTAAAGAATAAAAAAAAGTTAGTTGATCCTAATTTATTTCATACGCAGAGATCATCTAAATACATGGAAATTGTTGTATACAAACATCTAAATACATTGTATGATGTTTTTATATAGAGAGTTTATAAATCAATAATAAATAAAAATAGTAAACTCCATATGCCTAGGTATTCGCTGACATAAATTCCGCAATAGAACTTAATATCTCGAGTTAAATTTTAAAATCCCAATAACACATAGGTATTTTTTCAAATGTATTTATACATTTGTACAGTTATAATATAGACAAATAGGAATTTGTATGATTTGCTTAACAAGTTTATATTTTATGTTTAATTAATTTTAAAATATTTTAATTTTATTTATATTTGATTTATTATATTATATTATACTTTTATTTATATTTTTTATGTTTATATTTTTATTATATTTTTAATTTTATCAAATTATTAAAAACACTATCTTCATACAGCAGAATCATTTTGCGATGCACTCTTTTAATGAACTATTAAAAACACTGGAATAAATTCCTTTAAACTATAATCATTACACTTGTAAATCCAGTGTAAGTCAAGATATCCATTGACTGTGAATCAGAAATCCAATAGATTTTGATAATGAGGTCAGTTTCCGACCTTTACAATGTAGGTAAAGACTGACGTCACTCCAAACTGCTTCCAACAAAGTTTTCCATTAGAGCGCTTACTCTGTATAATTAACACAAAGCCTTGATGGAGGCACCACATTGGCATGGAATAATTCTGTTACGAGTTAAACCACTCTCCCATGTTATGCTTGTTTGGTCTCATAATGTATTTATGTCAACATAGAGCTTGTCTGAAGTTTCCCTCAACTTATCGATGTCATGACAGCAGCAAATAGAATACTACCCGCATCGCACTTCCACTTGCAGGCACTTAACTTGCGAACTGTACAACTCCATTGCTTAGGAAGCTAATGAAAGAAACAAATAAAACTTATTTTAATATAAATAAAACAATATTGTACCTTGATGAAACAGTTTTGAATTTTTCCGTTATGTTTTACAGAATCCGATTTATTAAGAAAATGTACAACATAAGAAGATTTATCCCCTTATTACTATTACTCTTCATTTTCCCTTTTTTAAAACGAGTTCTTTGGTATTTACGGTTCCTCAAACTTTGCACTATCTACCACCTTTTCGATTGAATCGTATTTAACTTCTACTTTTTATTATTAAAAATAATTTGCTAATTAACACAGAATTAATGTATTCAATAAATTTACAAATTTTGATAGTGCACATTCAAACATTTTCAAAATAAAAGCAAATTTTTGTATTCATCATCTGATTATTTAATTATTTATTACAATGACTCAAATTTTCAAGTGTACTGTTTTTTTTCAATTTCCCATATAGAACAAGCCATATTACTTCCTTTATTTAGTTTTGTAGGTTGAACGTATTTCTCCAGTAAGGCGGTTATTGCTAAGCAGGATAGTCACGTGTTGTGGATATTGGTAGGATTAGGGAACAGATATAAGACCTTGGTACAAGACCACGTGCATCTGAAGGAGACCTATTCCCTATCAGAGTTAAATAGTAGTGTCTTCTGAGGAAATGAAAATATTTACAAAGTTCTAAATTCAAATACAACATTGAAAATAAAAATATAAGTTTATTAAATGAAATCAAAACTCAATTTTTTATAAATTTAACGGATTTTAGATTTAACATATAATTATTGCATTTTGATTTTCCGTAAAATGAGGTTGTTATTCAAATTAACTGTGTATAATATCTGGAGTGAACTCTTTTCATTCTTTGTAATAACAACTGTTAACATATGTAACGCATTATGAAATTTTATGTCGTTAATCCATCATTATAACAACAGTATATATGACCAGTTTATGAAATATCGATTTGCTCTGCTTCGACAAAAAATCTTATTTATATAAGAAAAAGATAATTTGTAGCTAGAAAACAGTTTTATTACATGATAGGGTCTACTAAACTATGAATGAGTTAGCTGTGTTATAACTTAATAGATATATTGCTTAAATTCAAATCCATTGAAGTCCAGTTTTTTTTTTTTTAATTATATAAATTGTATACCACTCTATATTGAAGTTATAGCCTAAACTCTGAGCATAAGTGTATAAATTATAACGAAATAAGTTCCGCAAATTGAATGAGTAAACAATTACAATAATGTTATCTTATTTAGGAAAATGTAAATTTTAACTCTGGTATTAGTGATCATTATGGGATTTGGTTTTCCAAAACGTCTTTATTAAAAATTATTAAAATAATTTCTGTTTACATTTCGGTACAAAAACCTTTTTAGCTTAGGTTATGAGTTACAGTAATTACAGCCTACATATAATAAGTCAACATATTTTAAATCATATATATATATATATATATATATATATATATATATATATATATATAATGAATTTATATTAAACTAAAAGCTGAACATATTGAAAAAAGAAATGATCTTATAAAGTTCTATAAACGCAATTAGTGCAATTTTAGTTATAGTATTAGAGTTTATTAAAACACCTATTTTTCCTAATGCAAGGGGAAGTATTTTCAGTGTAATCCGAGTTTTCGGTAATTCGAGGGGTTTCGGTCCCATCTACCTCGAATTATCGAGACTCTACTGTAATAAAAAATGTTATTATTTATTTTTTACCTTTAATTATTAAGTCTTTATATTGATATTGAAAACGTATTGAGGTTGTTTAAAATAAATATGCGTCACGTTTAAAGCCAGTCTTCTGTTGATTTTTGCAGGTGTGAACTTATATATATATATATATATATATATATATATATATATATATATATATATATATTATATATATATTTATATATATATATATATATATATATATATATATATATATATATATATATATATATATATATATGTGTGTGTGTATGTGTGTGTGTGTTGCAACGGTCTGGGAGACCGTGGCAAGAGGGAAATAAGTAATTTCCTGTTTTTTAGAAATAAAGCTGTTTTTAAAATAATCAAGTAGGGAATTATACAATTAATAAAGAGGGAAAAATTAAATAAAAGCTTAAACAGAATAGTTAAGCTAAATTAAAAAATGTTATAAAATAAATTTGTAATAACTAACTAAATTTGAACATCGGGAGTGAAGCGCAAAAATTCTAAGTGCCTAAAAAAGCTATATTACGAACCAAACCACGTAGAACTTTCATCGACATTTTAAAAGAACCAGAATAAGCCAGAATGAACATTAGAGAAAACAAAATTTGAAAAACTTAAAAAACAAAAACGTTACAGCCGTTAAAATAAAATAGACATTTTTCAGTGTTCCAAAAGTAATAATCAAACCATGCAAGCTAAAACAGATTCGTTGCCCGACTTGCCTGTACAAGGAATAAATCGAGCGATAGCAAGCTTTGCAGGCGGGGTGAGGTAGGTTAAATTCACCGCTATATATACTTGGTCTCTAAGCTTTTAGAGACAGTCTGTAATAATTTTTTAACACGAGGTGCCGCGGGACGCTATGCTGGACCGTGAGTAGGACCGTCACAAGGCCAGATGGACCATAACCTCAGCGCTTTCGACATCCAGGACCACCAAAGGATGAAGGCTCCAGACTCAGCCTCCAGGACGCTCGAATAGAGGGAAACCACCACCGACGAACCAGGGATGGCGACTTCCGGTGTCCAAGGACCAGGGAATCCAGACGAGGGACCCCAAGGACCGGCAGGAATATCTTTGGCAAGTCATTTTCTTTATTCGATATCAGTCACGTCAAATTTAGTTAGTTAATTTTATTAAATTCAAACAAATCTGCAAGCTTAAAACAATGACTTCACTCTTTATAAAATTTTAATAAATTGTATGCTAAGTAAATGAATTTATGTGTTCAGAATATTTAAAATAACGAATATTAGAATTACAAAAGGTTTTTGGCCATAAGCCGTTTAGTTAAAGGAAATGAGAAATTTTCGAATATTATAAACTTAAAAATTAAAGGTCATAAAATATGAATTTACCAATTCCATATAGGAGATAAAATATTATTATGTGTAATTTGGAAAAGAATTTTATGTTTATGTCAATGTAATCAATCTATATGCAAAGTATAATTTTTTAAAGCATAAGAAACAAGAAGTAACTCAGTGAATTGTTTTGTTAATATAATTGTGTAATACTTAAAAGGAAAAATTTTCTGTTTTATTTAAATAAATAGAATTAAATATGTCATAAAAATCAACATTATTTGCATTTCATCCTGTGTCAAATAACTAATAAAAACTGTTTAGCTTTTTCCAACTAATATAAAAATGATTATTAAATCAGTAAACAAACTTAATTAAATTTCATTAAATGGTAATAGATAAAGCCTAATGTTTTAAAGAGTTTCTCTCTACTAATTTCATGAGCTAGTCTAAAGATTAGTTGGTTTTTTGTATAAAAGTCCAGAGATTTATCTACTGGCAGATTGTGTTTAAGAGGACACAGGAGCCTTTTAAAATAGGTATTTTTAAACACAATCATATTTTGCACGTTCCCTTGCTGTCTCTGCAGATCATCATCAGGTGGTAAGACTCTGTGTTTATTATGTGTATTGTTCTAAATGTGTTCCTTTCCAGCTGAATATTAATTTCACATGTGTGACTATACTTAGACCATACACAACTGATAAACTAATTTAGGAGTGTTTATACGTATTTCAAATAGTAGTCAGCGGGAATAGGCTTGTTGTGGGCTTGGCCCTACGAGCGGGAAACATACACTTAACTCAGGGAGTTTAGCACGGTTTTACTAGCAGGGTGATAGGCAGATTTCTGGTTGTTTATAAATAAGTTTTTCTTGTAAACAATTAAATTTTAGTATTCTGCAAGAAAGGATTTAAACAACAAACAGCAAACAACCGCTTAGAGCAGCGGTAGTAGGGACGTAAAGAGGGGCGGGGGACGTTGCAGTGTGTGTGTGTGTATGTGTGTGTGTGTGTGTTTGTGTGTGTCTGTGTATTTCTATCTTTAAAATTATTTTATTTAATAAACTGTTTTAGAAATAATACGTATATTAACTACATCCAAAATCCAAAATTTCGTTTTCATTTCTATATACTACATTAAACTTACGAAAGTGATATAAATCTATGTATCAAATATAGTTAG